>OX438929.1:15000-507500 GCA_949316025.1 Lapara coniferarum | reverse complement strand
GAATACTATGTGGTGTAAACTCGCATGTTATGTCTAGTTCCAATTTGAATAATCGATCTATTGGTGAGTTATTAATTATGATGAAGAGTGTTTGTGTCATTACTGTAAGTAGTGACTCTGTAGTACCCCTCAACGGTTGTTAGTCGCCGCGGCATGGGTCGGCTCTCTGCGTGGAAGCTCATTATACGAGTCTTTAGAAAGCATAGCCCCTTGTGCTTGCATCAAACTAAGGATATAATGACACGTTACAACTATTACAAGTAACAGCAAAAGTCCAAGGTGACCAGGCGTTATAATTTTATTAGATTCATCCCATTTTGATATTCGGAAGGATGTTATATAAAAAAACTCCCACCCAATTTGCAAACCCGACCCGATATTTGATTTGCTTTAAATGTAATTTAAAACAGTTTTTAGGGTTCCGTACCTCAAAAGGAAAAAAAGGAACCTTAATAAGATCGCTAGGTTCCCGTTTGACTGTTCGTCTGTCAAGACCCGCTTTATCAGGAACGCGTAGAAATATCAGGTTGAAATTTATAATTTATATCAATTACTCAGGTCTACGGTCATTTTCAGCTGTAAAAATCAAACTTGTACTTGTCAACGCGATCAAAAGATTTTACCGTTTATTATTTTTATGCTTAATAAACAAACTTTAACGCACTAAAGTTTGTCTGCTGTCCGCCTGATGTTAAGCGACGGTGCGGCCTGCGGTGAAGCATGCTTGCGCACTAAAACAATATTACTTATTTTACGATTTGGCAAGTGAATCAAAACCTATAGGGTACTTCCTGTTGATCTAGAATCATGAAATTTGGCAAGAAGAAGGGTCTTACAGTACATGTAAAGGACAAAAAATCTGAAAAAGGTAAATATGTACTTTAATAACCAATAAAAAGCGAATTGGCTACTATAAACTTTTTAGATTTTATAATTTTTGGCGAACCTTACTTACAAGTTCGTACGGAACCCTCGGTACGCGAGTCCAACTCGCACTTGTTCGATTTTTTAATATCTGAGCATCAAAATGTTTTTTGCATGTTTGTGGTGGGTTTATCCGGAGTTCGCAGAATAATGGTGGTCTTACTCATAACTGGTGACACTGGGGGAGAGGAGTGAACAGCAGGCGTGGAAAGGAGGGAGGGGAGGGGGTGTAACGCGCTGTCAATGAGTCGCTCTGTGCTTACTATTGATGAAGGAAAGCATGCGGGGTCCGTCGGCTATCATATGATACGTTAAATTATTTGTATCCGAGGTATTGTGTTCTGTGTCCTAGTTAGTTGTAAAGCCAATTAGCCGTAGCCTCTGATGTGATCGGGGTCGATTCCCGGACGAGGCGGATATTTGTTTACACATGATTCGTATAACAGTCTTGTTAATGCTATTTCTTATTTTAAAAGGAGAGTATTATAAAGTGTGTGACGTACTACTTCCATGAGTAAACATTAATTACCTACTTTAGAAATCTTAACCTTAAAATTAAAGTATAATTACGTTTTCATGTATGGACCATAGAGAGTACATTGCGGCGTTAGGCCGCAGGTAGTGCTTAGTGGTAGAGAAAGAGAAGAAAAACTCAGGGTTTAGGTACGTGGTACGAGCTTTTACACTCGGTACGGTTTGCTGCTGGTATGCAAACGAATAACTGGCCTGCGGGGATTCATGTGAACGGCACGACGTTGACGCACGTGGTTGGCCGGGCGGATGGTGTGGCCAATAGTCTGCGTAGCGGCGATGAGGTGGTCGGGGTTAGCACCCGACTGAAGAAGAAACGGCGATCACTGCCGCATCGCTAAAGGACACGGTGGTCAGCACCGCACCGTGAGAACCTGGAAACAGAATACACTGGTAGCGATTAGTATTTATTGGCACACTCATCCCAGCGTGATCAACGGTGCGCGTGGCAGCACGCAGTTAGATTTGTAGTGTTCCTATGGCGAAGACGATTGCAAAAGAGGGGGCGTATGACATTGCACCTCAGAATAATAACAAAAGCAATTAGTTATTGTTCTGAGCATTGCACGCTTATTTATACAGGCGTCATTCAGACGTACGTCAAAACCACAGAACAGGGATTCTCTTTCCTCCGTGGTCAAAACTAATGACAACCTGTAAGACAATATGAGACAACAGCGGTTTCGATTGGTAGTTAAAGTAACGTAAACTATAGAAAGTTTACGAAGAGCTTTAACGTTAATGATTTTATATTTTTATAGAATCCTGAAAAAAAAACAGTCGAAGGCAGGACTCGAACCCTTCGAACTCCCGCCTTCGACTGTTTCTTTTTTAAGATTCTATAAAAATATGAAATCATTAACCAGGCACTACATGGCCATTGACATGTATAAAAAATTATAACATAAAATTAGCTTTAACGTTCTTAGCAACGTTACAACATCTACTTACACAAAAACTAACACACTACAATAGTTTAAAAACTTGACACTAATTATTGTTCTTATATTCTTGCGCTGTCGTCTATTTAATCTTGGTATCATAAAATTGTACCCAAGAGCAGTTTTGTATTAAAAGTATTAAATTCCGGTACTATAGTAGTAACGTATTAGGCATATGTTTCCATCGGTGGCCGGCGCTGCGTCATCGACTTGGCGGAGGCCTATAAAATACTAGAGGCCCACATGCTAATTGGTATAGGCCTGCGACATAAATCACTCTCACTTCAGCCAATTTATAACAACCATATCATTATAATATGAAATAAATCTTATTGTAGAAAAAATGTTTTTACATTCTTTTCTTTATTAATAGATCGACTAACGTCTTATTCCTAAACTAGCTGGGTAATCGGCGAGGATTGATTTCTAGCCACAAAAAACATACCATTTTGATTAGAAAAACAAGTTGTGTAAATGTCATGCTAACGCTGTCAAGTGTCAGTTACTTACTTGACACTAGTATAAAACTGACAATGCAAAGAGTATTATATGGTATTCTGCAGAAATGACAATGACATCAGCCACTTGCTGTAGGTAGGTAGGGTGAAAAATCGTGTCCAATACCTTAACATCCCCCCCCTTATTTATCTATACTAATATTATAAAGCTGAAGAGTTTGTTTGCTTGTTTGTTTGTTTGAACGCGCTAATCTCAGGAACTACTGAACCGATTTTGAAAATTCTTTCACTAATAGGAAGCTACATAACTCCTGAGTGCTATATACTTTTTATCCCGGGAAAATATTTTTGTCCCGGAAAAACTTTCACGCGGGCGGAGCCGCGAGCACTACTAGTCAAGATATAAAATAAGGTCATCAAATCATGGATGTAATTAATGAACCTCGCCTACCCCACCAGCGAGGCGTGAACTTAGAACTATCGCATAGTAATATTTTGGCCTACTACTGTTTTGTCATAATAAGCTATTTGAATAATTTAAGCTCGACTAATTTGTATTAGACTAATACACATTTTGCATAACATGTATTTAGAACAAATTAGGTTAGCGAGGGGCGAAGCGACGAGCGTGTTAGGTGCATATGAACCACCGCACGAGCCGAGCGAGCGAAGCGAGCGTGCCGCGGCAGCGGCCGACGAGTGCCAGAACCGACTTTAAGTCGTTTCCAACTCAGACAAAACTAAACATGAATGATGCTTATTTATTTTTTACCCCCGACAAAAAAGAGGGGAGTTATAAGTTTAGGGTGTGTATCTGTGTATCTGTGTATCTGTGTATCTGTATGTCTGTCTGTGGCATCGTAGCTCTCAAACGAATGGACCGATTTGGACGCGGTTTTTTTTGTTTGAAAGCTGATGTGTCTGCGATGGTTCTTAGCTATAATTTATGAACATCTGTTCAGGCGTTTGAGGATTATCAGCTCATTTGCAACTTGAAAAATCCGATTTACTTTAAATTTGGTATATTTTGACATTCAATATATTTGTAAACATGAGCTGATGCTGCGGTGTCAACTAGTCTGCGGGATACCCAACTCCTTAGCAACTTATAGCAGATATAGTGTGTTTGGGCTCACTCAACGAGTAGGTGATAGATAGTTGATTATCAAGGCCCCATGATGAAGAATAAAGTAATTTAAAAAGTTTGAAATAAAAATTAAATTAAAATTTAAATAACCCCCGACACAAAAAATCTCTAAAAAGTTAAATAATAATAGTGTCTTTGTCGTTTAAGTACCTAGTAATATTTTCACCCAAGCGTCCTCACGTCGGGGGACCGAACTCCGGACCATGGAGATGAAAATACTTCTTTAGCGGTCCCCCGACGCGACGACGGTTGGGTCCAAATATTACTAGGTACTTAAACGACAAAGACACTATTATTATTTAACTTTTTAGAGATTTTTTGTGTCGGGGGTTATTTAAATTTTAATTTAATTTTTATGACTTTTGATATTTATGCTTTTTGACGTTAGTCGTTCTGATGGTTGTGCTTTTTGTATTTACGCTTTTTTATTTTATGCTAAAACAACTATGCGTAATGATTATTATGCACATTGATATTTAGGCTTATAGCTAAGATGCGTAACAATATTATTATAAAAATAATTATGCAATCCAATAGGGAACCGAGAACTTATGATCTGCTACACTCGTAAACATAACTTTAGTATACGTCACAAGTCACAAGTCCTACATCATTACATTACACAACATTATGAGTTATGACATTCGGTCGGCATGCGAACGGCCTGAGAGAATCATGTTCCTGTAGAAATTCTACTATTCACGCAGGGCATGGTGTTTAAAAATATATGTGAAGTAACGCGCAGCCGTGATGGCCCCACTATCGCGCTTGTGTGCGTTCGGACTACGGGCGGGTACGAGCTGCGCCGTAACAAACGCATGCGTCATGGAGCCCAACGTACTACGATTACGCTGATTGTTAGTAGGTATTACCCGAGCCGCAGCGCGCCGCGAACTCTACTCCTTGATCGAAATCTATGTCAAGCTATATGAAATATAGCTATATATTCTATTATAGCATAAATATTCTTTTTGTACAAGATTCATACCAGTTCTGTTTAAGGTTATCAATCGAAAATAGTATTCATATTGAAACTATATTTAAATAATTTGGTTCGATATTTTCGAATTTTTTTACAATAATCGATTACGAAGAAATTCAAAGATGTTTTTAGGTGTATGATCACGTTAATATTTTTAACACGTAGTATAATAGTGAACATACGCCGAATTATTGTTTACAGCAACGATATAATAGACACACTTTTACGATACAAAAGCTACCCCATGCTATATATCGGTCTGTATGTGGCATGAAGTCCCAAAGGTCGGCTGGGAAAGCGTTCTCTCTCAAGGCCCAGTTTGTTTTCACGTCGTTTAGTTTTATTTTAACGTTTAATTTGTGAATAATTAATGCTGATAGCTTGTTCTGGTTGTTTGTAGCGACGAAACGACGGCGATTAACGGAGGTTTGAGGTCGCTAGGCGCCGCCTGCCGCACGCCGCTCGCCACCGCCGCTACCGATGGGTTTTGAACAATTCTCAACTGGAGTCAACTAGACCGTTGTTTTAATTATAATCATATTGAATATCAATAGACGATAACTCTAAAATGAAGCTACAGATTAAACAGTCAAATATGCGTAGGCGTTTTATTACAGTGTGTTAATTATAATTCAATCAAAAATATTAGCGCTCGTAAATTCTGGTACCTACACACTTCTGGTACCTATAAAAATATACTTACTCTTTATGTTACTCTGAGCGCGGCGGAGTTAATAATTATATTTATTTAAAAAATATTGTCAATACACTCCTTAGGCGTGTTTTTTATGTTTCTTTAATAATATATATAAAAGGAGACCCAGCCCGCTAAAATGTAGAGAAATGTAATATCAGGAAAAGCCACTATACTTCTGTACTGAAGTACTGTACTGTACTGACTTGTGTTTTGTAAAGGTAAATACTCATTAAAATATTAATTACGCGCTTGACTGCCATACATAATGTATGAAACATTACATACATGTCGGCGAGGATTTCACAGGGGCCAATAAAACGTGGCGAATACTTTGCATTGGTCATAATCGACCTTTATTTCTGGAACTCATGACTCGGTTATCACTTTGTCAGGACTAGCATAGTAACCACTAAGTTACCATAGCGACTATTGACAACTAGTTGAACACTGAACGACGACCAAACTAATACTGTCCTCCTCAAATGGTGTGCGGCTTATTTATACTCTGTCACCCCCACTAATACTTTGACATCGCGAGTTGTTTTGCACGATTATTATTTCAAAACTACCCGACGCTCCGACACGGCCGTCCTGACAATGTGATCGTCCTCGATCACGCATTTCTTTACAAATAGACAGCACCCCCAAAGCGCCCTTCCGCCATCACCTCCTAGTACCTCCTAGCAAGAGAGAAGAAGTGACGGTAACAAACTCTCAAGGGTACAGCTGTCATATAGTTACTAAAACTGTATACAATGCAAACAATTCTTATTTAAACGGTACCATCGATCACCAGGCCAAATCTTCTCACAAAACTCTTCAATAGCTGCAGTGCTACAACTAGTTATTGCTAATGAACACTATTGTGTTCTTTCTTATAAAAATAAAGGAACAGCAACATCTTTTAGCTCGGCCTTTCCTGACCTTCATGAGGCCAGGTCGTAATATTTTTTTTTTTTTAGAAGGTGTCGTCACTTCAATTTCCATTTCACAAGCACAGTTTTTATCACAATTTCAATATCATAATTTCAATTTCATTCTGTCAATTTCAATTTGACTATTTTAGTTTCACAATTTCATAATTTCAATTACAATCAGTCAGTATAAAAGTATAGTCATCGCTTCACAAGCGGCATCACTTAACCAGCGGCATCGCTTAACCAGCGGCATCGCTTAACCAGCGGCATCACTTAACCAGCGGCATCGCTTAACCAGCGGCATCGCTTAACCAGCGGCACCGCTTAACCAGCGGCATCGCTTAACCAGCGGCATCGCTTAACCAGCGGCATCGCTTAACCAGCGGCATCGCTTCACCAGCGGCATCACTTCATCAGTGGCATCGTTTCTCCAGCGGCATAGCTTAATAAGCAGTCATCGCTTTTACCAGCGATCATCGCTTTTACCAGCGGTCATCGCTTTTACCAGCGGTCATCGCTTTACCAGCGGCATCGCTTAGCCAGCGGTCATCGCTTTACCAGCGGTATACTGAATAAAACCTGTCAGATAGACGGTTTCCTAATTATTTCGCACTTGGATCAATCTTATCGATCATAATTGTGGAAATAATCGAAGCAGTTCCAATATTCCTTGAATTGTCATGGAACACATTATTTCATCACAACCAAGACTCCTTAATGGCGCCTTCTATGGCGAATACATTGGGTACATCCTGCATGGATGTTCAGTTTTTTGTATTTCCAAAGGCTTCTGGGTCAACCTGCATCAATTGCTGCAATACTTGGCCACTATCGCTACAGAATACCGAATAGTACTACGTACTATCGCGCACAAGCCTCTCTGGACAAACTCCATCGACAGTTCTACTAGTGCCTCCCGCAGGGCACAAACCACATGGGGACACGCTTACATTGAGGTTCCCATACTCGTGTTTCTTGCAGTGCACATACCACACTGCAGTACACCTCTACGAAACATCGTGGTGATTATCGCTTTGGCTCGCACATAGCAGCCTCATCGACTTTGCTTCGAGAGCAAGAAACTTTCTTATGGAGCTACGAACTCACGAAGGGCCACCTTCAAATGGACAGCCTAAAACGCCCATTGACTAACTGTAGAGGCATTCCCACAGAAGCTGCTTTATAGTTACACGGTACATCGCCCTCTAACCGGGACAGTTATGTCTTACCCCATATGACTAGCATTGATTTCAAAACTCCTGATATGCATTGTAAAATGCACCTATCAGGCCAATGCCTGCTTCCATCTACCAGGCCAATACCTGATTGCATCTACCAGGCTAACGCCTGATATCCACGGCATTCTGCCCTGCCTGAAGCAAACTGTTCCGTGTCGGCCCGCACAGCCTGGAGCCACGATGGGCACAAACTACACGGATCTCTTGGCAAGCAAGAAAACTAAAACAGCTACAAACCGTTTGGCCTATTCTGACCTTTGATTAAGACTTATGACAAATTTCCTGAACAGCAATCTCATTGCTATAACAAGTAAATCCACCTACGAAGTAGATTGGACATCATCTCAATTCTCAAGTCATGAACTAGTCAAGTTACCAAATGGTAAAACGAGATCACAATATTTGCAAAGGGTTTGGAGAAATAATGGAAACCAGTACCCTCAAGCAAGGCTTATGGGTAATAAGTCACCAGATTCTTTCTACTGGTACAATCATGGATGTCCAGTCCGTCTGTCCTGTAACTAGCACCACCACGGTGCCTGTTACTCCGATTGCATCGCAAACGGAATGACTTCAGGAACGTTTCAGCACTAGTTGCCCAATCGTGGGGTATTTACACACTATTGCCAACTTGTTTCTCTATTGGAAACCTTGGACTCTGTCGTCTGTGACAACATCCTCACATCCAAAAAGCCGATGGCCATGTTTAACATAGCCACCACTTTTATTCACATTGGGAGTCAATTCTTATCCCAGTATTCTTTGGTGCAATTCTCTCTTTTTTTTGCATGAGTTCCAGGTATGCAAATATCTCCATAGTACCAATTATATTCCACATGGCGTAGATATAGAATGGACATAATCCATGTCTGTGGGCATCGATTACGTATCCCAATTCTGATGTCGGCGAGGATTTCACAGGGGCCAATAAAACGTGGCGAATACTTTGCATTGGTCATAATCGACCTTTATTTCTGGAACTCATGACTCGGTTATCACTTTGTCAGGACTAGCATAGTAACCACTAAGTTACCATAGCGACTATTGACAACTAGTTGAACACTGAACGACGACCAAACTAATACTGTCCTCCTCAAATGGTGTGCGGCTTATTTATACTCTGTCACCCCCACTAATACTTTGACATCGCGAGTTGTTTTGCACGATTATTATTTCAAAACTACCCGACGCTCCGACATACATTTGTTTACATTTGTTCAGTATCCGAGATATTTATGACACTTCTGTCTGCAGAGTTTATCGTGTCGAAAGCGCCATTCACAAAACGACTCTAAATTGTAGTAATTTGTATTCTAATCTATAAGGTCCTCGTTAGTCGTTTATCAGGTGAATCCATGGAAGTTGACCCCAGGCGGAGGGAGCCAACCGATCTTGTTTACTCGTGATTTATCTTATTTTAAAACCATTTGCAAGGCGTCTAAGTACTTTAATATATTTCATAAGTATAATTATTGTTTGTTTTACCCTCTGAGTAATAAAGGAGCAGTAGCCGCCTATGGTGAGTAGTTGGTTATTGTTATTTTTATTACTCGACTGCGAAAGAAGGAGGATTATTTTTTTCGAGTGTATGTACATAATATGTATGTATGTATATTTCTTTGGCACGCCCTAGAGCCTAAACGGCTTCACGTATTTTTATGTAAGATAGATATAGATCTTTTTTTTTATAGATTTGTCTTGGTCGTGAGAGTGATACTGGTTAACGTCAAAATAAAAAAAATTAAGGATTTTTGGCGGCAAAAGTAATCTAAAAAAAAAAATGTTTTCATATGTTTTATTGGAGTTTGGAATAGGAAATACTAATAAATCACATCACACTTCACATTAATAATATGCGAAGTTTGTGTTTGTTACTTTTCACAGTAAAACGGCTTGACGGGTTTGTCTGAAATTCGGCACACAGGTAGTTCATAATCTGGATTAACACATAAGATACTGTTATCCCGGTATTCCCGCAGGAACGGGTAAAACAGGATTAAACCTTTTTCTAACCTCAAAAAAATGGAAATAAAAATTATATATAAAAAAAAATCTAATGAGTCAATATCTGCCATCTTTATTAAATTCATTGAAGAACTTAGAATAATAACACATTAAAGAATTGAAAAGATAGAAACAAGCTTTTAATTTGAAAATTTTATTTTGGTCTTGAATAATTTTAATTAACAGTGTTCACAAACGCTGTCGGAGGAATAACACGCTCACTTCTCATAATTTGGTTGGTATTATAGGCAGAGCAACAAAATCTCGGAGTGAGCAGATATTGACGCAGTCGGATTTTTTATAATTTTTTAAAATTTTTTTTTTGTAATTTGACACACATTACAAAATAGCAGTAGAAAAAATTGTATTCGTGAATATCTGGGCTTGTCAGCGTCAGCAAGTTAACTGATGGTTGGCTCGGCCCGGCGACTCGCAGCGAGACCCAGGATATAAACAGCACCTGCGCTCAGGCCAGGCCGACGCTAAATTTAGTTTAAGGCTAAAGCCACACGACACGTGCTTATAACTACACGTGATTTGTTATTGAGAACGTGAGGAAATGTTACGCCATCAGATACCGACACATGGACCCTTCATATTGAGTGTGGAGAGCGTGAAAAGTGTGTTAAATGGTCCAGATGCCTCGCTGTAGGGTTGTTTTTTTTGTTTTATGTATGCGGTAGAATCACGCTCTTTTAGAACGAATTTGTTAGCGAGCCATAGCTTAGTAAATTGGTAGTATCATAGTATGTAGTACATGTATGTTTGTGCATATTGCGTGTCATCGGGACATCGAGCCGCGACCCTGCGGATCGATGCTGGCGACCATCAACGGCAGCATGCGGCACAAGGACACATCGCCGGGACGCGCACCAACTACTAATGTTCCGCAATCCATATACTTTATTTTATTTCATTTCACACACATATTTATTTTATACACCTACCTATACCGTTGTATGGAATAATTTTGTTTTGTTGGGCTTTTTCGTAATGCTTTGTGTGTGATACGTGCAATTTGTAGCATTATTATGTACCGATGTTTTTGAGAATTTGTCATTAATGTTGTTAATGCTTTCGAACAGCTTCGTAGTTGTGTACGAGCTACCTTAAGTACGGTTTAAAATTCTCTACAGATATTCGAAATTTGTATAAAGTCTCAAGAACACATGTTTCTTAGTTATCATTGTAAGAAACTGTCGTTTCGTAGAGCATTAGCGACTATGTTTAGCAATAAATTTACGTAACGTCAATAAATCAGAGATGCTTCCCCGGACCGGACTTTCTGCCTCTATTCCAACAGTCTGCGCACTCCCCGGTACTCCATCCGTATTCTTAAATCTAAACCACTATTGTTATTGAACGATGTGCGGTAATTTCACGCGCGTTAACTCTGAATGGTAATTGAGTCCCGTTGGATGTTTTGTGCCCGTCGCATTGCGAGATGCGCATATTTCCACGCGATAGCGGCTTCTACAAAGGCACACAAATATCCAAATTAAATTTAATAACTTAAATACACGCGATCAGCTCCGGTCTATAAAACGTTTTATTCAATTAGTTTGTATCGCCGTGAGAGCGACTCGCAGCTCGCCGCTCGGGGCCCGGCGCCCGCCGCGCTCGCTACGAATCTATCTACATTCTGTCTGTCTATTGTTACACCATGGCCATGATAATATATGCCTGCTATTATCAGAAGCCCAATCACAATTCTAGTAGGTTTTCCGTCGTATTTATATGAAACTGAAATTTGCACCCAGCAAAATATATATTGAAAAAAATTTAAGTATGTAACGTGTAGTAATTTGTTTTATAACTTCCGGAGTCTCGAAATAAATCGATCAGGACCTGTAATATATATAAAAGCGTCAATCTATACGTGGATGTGCAGGTTTATGGCGACATCAGAGCTTTAGTTACGACGCTGTTGGAGCTGACACGCCGTAACCGAGGCCTGCATTACTGCCGCCGAGCTTTATATAATCTCAACCTAGTAATCTAACACTATTTCACACATTACCGTCATGGGTGCAATACGGCGTAGATGTCCTATGTGGCTTAATTCTTGATAGTCTTGATACATTTTCAATCAAGTTAATAATTTTTGTCGTAGGGGCAGGCTGTGGTTTTTATCGCAAGGAAGAATATTATGCCTTAGAAGGTAAAAATGCGTAAAATTTATGATAAGTAAGACTTTTTCGCTGAGTATTTTTTTAAGGTATTTTACCTACAGTTTCGTTATAAGTGTGTTTTCTGTTAGATAAACAATTTGCACGATTGGACTGTTGCTTCCAACCATTGAAAAACTTTAACTATAGCAAAGTATTCCGAAAATTTCGGTACAAAGTTAAGAATTCACTCACACAAGTAAACTAATGAAACAACATTCACATTACCAATACAAGAACGTTCCAAATACTGTTTTATGTAACACTCAATACAAACCATTACTTATAATAAACGTTAAAGATATCTTGTTATAAAAGGCGTAAAGGAGTTAAAGGACGCACAATGGGCTGGAAAGGTTAAATAACTTGGCGTAAGGAGTTAGTTACCGCACATGACATATCAAGGTAAAACTCATTGAGCGAGCGGCGAGCGGCGAGCTCCTGCGGGGTAAGGCACGATGCACACTGTTCCCGTTGGCTATCGGTACCATTAACGATTAGGAAATATTTAATACAATACCAATTGACCCAAATCTCGGAAACGGAATGACGGCGATAAGTGGGTGCATTAGTTGCGCCTCTGCCTACTCCTTCGGGGATAACAGGCGTGAGTGTATGTATATACATACATGTGTGTGTGAGATTATAACCACTGCTAAATTCACTTAAAGTGGGCACATACGATGCGATTTGGTACAGCCGAACCATTAAAATGGTATGCCATCTAACCATATCGCATCGTGTGGGGCACGGTTCGATGGACATTATTATTATTATTGTTGGTACGGCTGGTTCGATGGCTTGTCCATCAAACTTTGTTGGATACAACTGGACATCGCATGGTACGGTTCAATCGTGTGGCGTGAAGCAGTCTTCACGCGTGACGAATTGGTCGCATGATACCAAATCTAATCGTCTGTTAGTAGTATTAGAATATGTTAGCGAGGTGTATGTTGTGTATGTGTGTAGGTGGCGATTGGGCGGTGCGATTCTGATCTGGTGCCCGGGGCTATGAGTGTGCGCCGACCTGTAATCCCTAAATAACCATTTTTCAATACCTATGACACTTGATTCCGAGCCACCGCCATTCCCGCACGCTACATCAATTCTAATGTCAAGTCGTGTAAAGATTGATGTAGGGTTTCTCCACAATGTCGTCGGTGTAAGGGTTCATATTACGGCAGAAATAAACTTCTTACACTCTCTTAGGTCGATACAAACGTCGATCACTCGCTCACACATTAATGTTCAAGTTTGAAATTGTGAATGACTACTATCACGTTTAGAGTTCTTCCTAGTTTTTTTAATGCATCGAATGACGAGACGAGCATGCCGTTCGCCTGACGGTAAGCGATACGACCACCCACAAATACTAGCAACACCATCCAGCACCTTAAGTTACAAAGTACTGTGTGGCATTCCACTGCGCTCGTCATCTTCAGACATAAGATGTTAAGTCTCATTATGTTAAGTAGCTCGTACTTTTATACTTTGTATATTTGCCTCGTTGCCGACTGCCTCCGTGGCGTAGTTGTATTACAGTACGACTGCAAAGCTGAAGTCTCGGCTTCGATCCCCGGGTCGGGCAAAGTGATATTGCGTTTTTCTATTCAGTATCAGCCCGGAGTCTGGAATTTGTGCCCGATATGGCGATAGGTTCGCCCCCTATCATATCATGGGACGGAATAACGGCGAAAAGTGAGTGCACTAGTTGCGCCTCTGCCTACCCCTTCGGGGATAACAGGCGTGAGTGTGTGTGTGTGTGTGTGTGTGTGTGTGTGTGTGTGTGTGTGTGTGTGTGTATTTGTATTTGCCCCGTTGGTCTGGGGCATAAACTACTGTAAACTATAACTATGAGGTTCTGGGTTGCATAGCCATTCAACTTACAGTATCAATTTTTGGATTATTTTCGCACTGAAAAATAGCCGATTCCCATAAACGACCTTAACTACTTACCTTCGAATCTATAGCGTTTGATTTGGTTACAGATGAGTTGTTTTGGTTGGTTTATACTTGCCATCAACGCGTAGTCCACGATCGGATAACGTGCCTCTAAAACTTATAAATATCATCTTGCGTGGGTGTACATTTTGGTAGTAAGGAGTTTAAATCTTATTTTGTCTATTATCCCTTTTATGGCGGGTTTATGAAACCTTTCATGATGTTTACACCAATTATAAGAAGCGTCTTTAATATTTTTGCTATAAATATCTTTCCCGAAACTTCATAATAACAGAGTTTTGTATGATTTGTTTTTGAAGCAAATAGGTTTCGTTTAATTACGGTTGATGTTTCTAATTGCTACAGAAATTAATTATAGTTATCCGGCGTTTGAGCGGAGTGAGTAAACAATCTCCACAGCTACTTCCTGTAGTCGAATCAAAGCTGCCCGCGCGTGTTACCTGGAACACACTTAATTTCTTTCAATAATAATTTATATTCATTAACTCAACATAGTAAATATAATATGTAACGTTCAAATGGTGAGGTGTAGGACGTAGGTTCCAGATGGGTGGGTTGGTCGCTGCTGAAGTAGTCTCAACACGTTACACATTGGCGGTTCACTTGTGAAAGACCTACAGTATGCGAGATTACATATGTATCACGTTAACTATTACTCTTAAGACACAAGTGGAGTTAGGAATAAAATGAAATAATTTATGTAAACCCATAATGATTATTAACATTATTTAGATTCCGTCAATAATAAGTTCATCACGAGTTCAGAAAGGAGTTCTAACCAGAGAAGTACAGGCAAGAAACTCTAGTGTTGCACTTTTCAATATCCGTTCAAGGTATAGAAAACAGTGTATTAAACAAAAAAAAAATGGTGGGTCGCAACTCGCGCGTACAATAGTGTATAGTACTTTATATCAATGTCGTTGAAGGATTCGTTTACATGGCTGTGAATGATATAAACTATTTAATAGAACTCGCAATGTTACAAAAATAGCGCGATGTCGAGCTTGAGCTAAATAATATTATTAATTTGGATGTACATTTCACTTCTTAGTTGATTAAGGTAGAGGAACTGCAGCATATTTGGGATACTGCAGGTAACTTGGAATACTTCGATATCTAAATAAATATAAACGCACTCTGTGTTTTTTGTCGTAAACGTAATGTTATATGACACACGCAACTATCCAGTATTAAAAGCAGGACGCCATCTTGACATTCCGGCTGCTAGCCTCAGAGACGCGAGACGCCTGCTTTAAATTTTTTTTCACTAAGAATGCCATTAGTGATACGTTTACTGTAATACTTTAAAGTGACCTTATTAGCTTATGATGTTACTATGACTCGTGTATGACCTTGTTTACTGGTGGTAGGTCTCTCATAGGTAAGAGTCCGTCTGGGTGGGTACCACTAGAATGTCTATTTCTACCGCCAAGCAGCAGTGTGCATGCGCTGTTGTGTTTCGGTTTGAAGAGCATTGTAGCCAGTGTAACTACAGGGCATAATGAGACTTAACATCTTTTGTCTCAGGATGACGAGCACAGTTTTTTTTTTTTTTTTAAATGGCCATCTTCGGCTCATTAGGGACGGCTGCGGGCTTCCTCCGACTCACGTCTAAGTTGTCGTCCGCAACCGCCCCTGCGCGTACCGCGTTTTTGCGGTCCTTTTCCTGTTGCGGGGGCTCAGAAGCCCCCGAAACACCGTATCGTGTCCACCTTTTGGTGTCCGAGGCAGCGTGAGACACGCTGCCTCGGACATGTCCATCGCGGGGGCCACAGAAGTTGGCTAGACTAATGGGTGGGCGGCACGTCCCGCCCACCCGTGACCCCCGGAGGCCCCTAATAGTCGCCTTTTACGACAGGCAGGGGATACCGTGGTGGAATTCTCCAAACGCCCCCAATCCACAGGGCGGGAGACGTCGGTCAGTCGTCCACCCGACGCCTCCTACGTCTCGTCTGGCGGCGGGAGGGATCACCACTGCGCTGGCGATCCCTCTCGGCACTCTCCTTCCGCGAGAGGACCGTCTCGCAGAAGTGGGCCACCGCCTGCCAGGCCTCCCGGCTGCCGACCATGGAAGCGACCACGGCCGGCAGCGAGAGGTCTTCTCCGACGACTGTTCTGAGAGCGCTGCGCTCCTCATCCCAGGCTGGACAACACTCCAACGTATGTTGGGCCGTGTCCATTGGGCAGTTGTCACAATAGTGACACACGGCCGACTCCTCTATCCGTACCACCCGAAACAGGAACTCACCGAAGCAGCCATGCCCGGTGAGCACCTGCGTCAGGCGGTATGTTGCCGCTCCGTGGCGCCTGTCCAGCCATTCAGCAAAGACAGGACGCACTGCCTCTACGACCCGGTGCCCCCACGACGGGGCCTCCAGCCTGAGACGCCACTCCTCCACGGCGGCTCGCCGTAAGGCGGCCCTCTTGGCCTCCACCTCCTTCAGGGCCGGACGCTCCCCGCGACTGAACGCCTCCTCCCGCCAATGGAATACATCGGCAAGGGATTTGGCGTCCAGGTCCCAGGGCAGAAATCCGGCCAATAGGCAAGCCGCCTCGAAAGAGACCGTGCGGTACGCCCTGACCGCCCGCTGCGCTAAAGCTCTCTGCGGGGCGCGCAGAAGGGCGACGCAGGGGCGGCCCAGGGAGTCAGCCCAAACGGGGCTGCCATAAAGGGCTATGGACCGCACGACTCCGTGATACAGCCTCCGGCAAGGGAAGCCAGGACCTTCCAGGTTGGGCAGCAGGCGGGAAAGAGCGCCCGCTGCCCGGGACAATTTCGTCCTCAACTCCTTAAAGTGGGTGCGGAATCGCCATCGCCTATCCAGGACTAAACCTAGATACCTCATGCTAGAGCCGATGGGGATCCGCACCCCCCCAACGACGATGCCGGCACCGGCCGGTGGCCCTCTCCGAGGTCCGTGAAAACACACGGCCTCGGTTTTCTCGAGGGCCACCTTCAAACCTAAACGTTGAATTCTTCCAACTACTTGGCCGGTGCCCGCCGCCGCCAGAGTTGCGGCGTCCCGGAAGGTCCCAGCAGTCGCTGTGACTAACGTATCGTCGGCGTAACATGTCACGCCGACGCCCCGGAGATTGGAACCACGGAGCACCCAGTCGTACCCGATGTTCCACAGGAGAGGGCCCAAAACCGAGCCCTGTGGAACACCGCACGACATCGCTCTTCGGTGCCACCCATCGGCGCCCGGATACACCACGTGCCTGTCAGACAGGTACGCGTGCACCAGACGCCGGAGATAGGGCGGCACCACGTGGTACCGCAGTGCCTCGTGGATGCAGGGCCAGGGCAGCGAGTTGAATGCGTTAGAAATGTCTAACGACACTGCTATCACTACACTGCCCGTGGCCACTGCATCCTCCGCCTGTGCCTTCACCCGCAGAATCGCGTGGACAGTGGAACGTCCCCTCCTAAATCCAAACTGCTCGTCGGCCAGATTTGGTCCGACCCCTTCAAGGTGCTCGACGAGGCGGGTATGAATGATGCGCTCGAAGAGCTTTGCCACCTCGTCGAGCAACACGATGGGCCGGTAGGCCGACGGCGACTCTGCGGGTCGTCCTCCCTTCTTCAGCAGGACGAGCTTCCCGGTTTTCCAACGCACCGGGAAGACGCCCTGCTCCAGGCAGGCGGTGAATAAGCTGCGGAGCCTCGGGCCCAGGTACTCAACGGCTAGCACCCAGGCTTTCCCGGGGATGCCATCGAGCCCTGGGGCCGTGTTTTTGCTCCGCAGCCGAAGCACTGCCGCCCGCATTTCAGCGGGCGAAACCTCCGGGATATCCCTTGCCGGATTCTCACTCGACGATGACGCCACATCCGGTGGCGCCATCGGTGGAGGAGTGAACTCCTCGGTGGCCGGGAACAAGGCCGCGACGACGTTGGCCAGTAATTCTGGCCGGAGACTCTGCGACAGCGGGGGCGCCGCTGGGCGAAGCTTCTTCATCACCAGACGGTAAGGGCGCCCCCACGGGTCCCTGTCGAGAGTCCCCACGAACGCCTTACGTGCCGCGACCTTGGCCCCATGAATGGCCACCCGCAGCGCTCTCTTTGCCTCTTTGTAGAGGCCATAGAGCTGCCGCTCCTGGTCTGCGTGATTCTCGTCTCTTAGCCGGCGACGACGATGCCTGGCGTATCGGCGGCGCGCAGCCACGCACGACGCGCGCAACTGCGCTAGCTCCGCCGACCACCAGTACACCTGTCGCACCGGCGAACGGCGGAGAGCTCGGGGCATGCCGGCGTCGCAGACATCCGACATTGCCACCCCGAACCACTCCGCCTCCTGCTCAACCCGTACCGGCCCGTCCGGCACGGGGAGCCACGACATGACCAGAGCGGCCAGCACTAGGGCCTCCCCATCGAGGCGACGAAGCGCCCACCGCGGGCCGTCCTGATTTGGGGCACTCGGTACACCACCGGACTGGACACTCGGGGACGCGGAGACGCCGAACCTGACGTAACGATGGTCCGACAACGTCTCCACGCCCACGAGGACTCTCCAGTCCCGGACACGGCGTGCGACGGCGGCACTCGCAAACGACAGGTCTATAATCGACCCGCCGTTGTGCCGCACGCACGTGTCCACCGACCCCCTGTTCAGGACGACCAGGCCGACAGAGATCGCCCATTCCTCCAGGACCCGACCACGACCGTTCGTCGCCGGCGAACCCCAAGCCACGGACTTGGCGTTGAAGTCGCCGGCGACGACCGCCGGGTGAGGTTGGCCTTGTTCCACCAAGGCCCCCAGCCGAACGAGGAAAGACTCAAATTCGGCGAGGGGTCTGTTGGGAGAAAAGTACACTCCTACTATCCAAATGTCTCCCAACAGAACCGCCACGCATCCCCTGTCCTTCGCTACTTTTTCGAAGGGTGGGGAGCCAGCGGCGCCCCGGCTGATGATAGCCACCAAGCCGTCAAGGTCCCCAGCCCAGTTATCCCGGGGGGGGACAAAGTACGGCTCAGCGACCACGGCCACTTGCACCGACCACTGCGCCAGGCTTTGGGACAACAGGTCCTGGGCACTGGCACAGTGGTTGATGTTCGCCTGGAGGAAATTTAATTCCATTATTGGGCGATCTCTACCACATCCATCGCGGCCCCTTGCGGTGGGCTCGCTGACTGCGGCTGGGTCGAAGCCCCAGCGGCAGCAGCACTTCGTATCCCGTCGCGGCGCCTATCGCGACGGGAGGGGGCGGGACACGCCTTCCCGCCCACCGGATGCTTGGCGGGCCTCCCTGCGGCCGCGCAGACTGCGCAGTTCGGCGCGGCCTCGCATCCGCGGGCTTTGTGGCCCGGTTTGCCGCAGCGATAACAGAGATCGCTGCGGTCCGGTCCTCCGGTGCAGGTGCTCTGCGTGTGTCCGTGCTCAAGGCAACGGAAACAGCGCATCGGGCGCGCCCCTAGCACCGTCACCCGGGCCACTGTCCACCCCACCATCAGGCGGCCCGCCTTTATTTTCTGTGCCACTTTAGTTGGCACCTTGGCCCAAACTGCGCTCAGGCCGGAGCGGTCAGGCCGGATCTGTCCGACCTTGACGGCGTCGACTGCGCACTCGCCAGCAACGCTGAGTGCCGCTGCGACCGTCTCGGAAGTGGCTGCCGGATCCAACTCCGACAGCCGCAGCTCAGTGCACTTGGTGGGCCGGGAGATTTGGACATCTTCCGACCCGCCAAAGCATTCCCTCAGCCTTGCGGCGAGGGAGTCCGCCTTCTGCTCCGACTCAGCCCCGGGCACCTCATACAGCATGGCACCCGTGGCTGCCACCTTGGGCCTCAGCCTGTCAATGCCGAGGCCGGCGAGGTCCACGCGGTGCTGAGCGTCCGTCAGCACCTTGGCGTAGGTTAGGCCCTTGGCCACCGCCGCCGGCGTCAGCGACAGCACTATGGCCGCCGAGCGTGGCTGACGCAGTTTGGGCTCCTTGCGCCTCTGCCTCTTCTTCTGCGGCTTCGCCGCAGGCGCCGCAGCGGGGCTGGGCTTCCCCCGCTTCTTCTTCCCCACCACCACGGTCCATTCAGCGTCCATGGACGCTGGGGCCGGTGGCAGTGGGCGGGGCTCCCTCGGAGCGGACTTCGCGACGGGGGGAGCAGGAGGACCACGTTTCCCCCTCCCCTTCTGGGGAACCCCAGACGGTCCAGCGACCGCCACGGCAGCAGAGGTGGAGGGCCCGGCCCCGATGGCAGGAGCCTTAAGAGGAGGAGCAGGCTGCATTGCTCCTTTCCCCTTCCCCCTCCCCTTCCCCTTAGAGGAAGGCTGGGGAGCTCCCCCAACGAAACCACCCTGGACGGGGAGTGGTATGTCCCCGGGGGTGGACCTTCTCTCATGGGCCAGTGGAGGCCTCTGGGCCGGCCCTGCGAGGACGGACTCCATCCTGGCCTGCCACTTGGCCTCCACTGCTGCCAGCTCCTCCAGACGGCGAAGGAGAGAAGCGTTTTCACGCTTCAGCTCCTTCACCGCCTCCTCCAATTTGGCGCACTTGTCACGCCACTTTTTGGCCTCGCCTTTGGGGCGAGCGCTCGGTGCCGGTTCCGCCGCCGCAGCGACAGCCACCTCCTCGGCGGGCACCTTCTGTTTAACGGCAGAGCGAAGGACCATGCCCTCCTCGCTCTCCTCCCTTCTTGCCCTTTGGCGGGCCTCCCTACGCTGCAGGAGATCGCGCGCCTTGGCTTTCTTTCTTTGGTCGACGGAATCGTCGACCAAAGATGGTCCTCCTCTGCCGCGTCCGGTTGTCGCTTGCGACTTCGGGACCGGCTCCTCAGTGTCGCTCCCTAAGGACGACCTGCTGTTATTCAGCTCTGAGCGTTTCCTCCAGAGCCTACGGCTCCGAGCGGAGGAAACGCTCATACTCGACTCAGAGTCGACGCCTGTGGACATCTTGTCCGCGCCGACTCTTCGTCCGCCATCAACGGGCTTTCGCCCACCAATCTCCGCCTCTCCAGCCGGAACTGGAGTAGGCACCCTCGTCAAAGTTATTTTTGGGTTTAAGTTTATATTCATTATGAATCCCACGAGTATGGGGGAAATAAGAGTCCACCCAGGCAGTGCCCCCTGTACCTGGGTAAGCCTAGCGTAACCCGCCAAGAGGGTCGGCCGGTACTCTGGCGGGGGTCGCACTAGTGACCGAACTACCCATCGGCCATGCATCCCCTCGCGGTGCGCCGCCGCTTGGGATTCGGGGAACTTTTTATAGAGGTTTTCTCCCTCGTGGTCCGGGCGATTAAGCCAAGACCCTCGGTCCAGCAGGAGCGCGAGACATGTCCACGGACCTCCATACTAGATTACGATCTGCAACGGTGACAGCGGAGAGGAAGGTTCCCCTCCGCTGCCTGCTCGGGGCGGTGTTAGCGCACACCGAGCCCGTCGACACTCCCGGATGAACCGGGAGCCGCCCGAATAAACGGGCCCACCATCTAAAAATGCGGCAGCCACCGCAAAAAGCGGCGACGACCGCCGAGACCACTGTTGTCAGGATATTGGCCGTAGCGCCGATCAACTCGACCGACGCTCCGTTGCCCAGGGTGCACCACGTGGAGGTTTCCTGACTTCGCACCCCATGACGAGCACAGTGGAACGCCACACAGTAATTTGTAGTTCACTGTGCTGGTGTTGCTAATGTTTATGGGTGATGGTATCGCTTACCATCAGGCGAACGGCATGCTTGTTTCATCATTCAATGCAATACCAAAAAAAAAACTTATATATCTTCACGCTTCTACAGATATCCAAGTGGATGTTGAAGTCAATAAGGAGACGTTATACTGATTTAACTCAGTAATACATGTTTTCATGTTAAATATGTACATAACAAATACGCAATTATCTGAATGATAGTATTATGTCATACATATTGTAATAACGTACAGAATGTGTAACAGACCAGTCTTACAGCGTACCCGGGTGAATTTGCCGGGCAGGTTTACTTTGTTAATTTTCAGTTAGTAAAACTTTTAGCATTTATTATGAAAAAAGTACAGTATAAAGTAATGAAGATCATTAAATAGACAATAGTAATAATTTTCATATGCATATAAATTACTACTTTGCAACTTATAAATTTCGTCTCTATTATGGAGATTTATTATTTATATATTTCATTGCAATTGAATAACGAACGGGCATTCGGCTCAGTTGATGATAAGCGATAGGACCGACCACAAACAGGAGCAACGCCGCACATCACTTTGAATTACAAAAGTACCTATTGCGTGGCACTTCACTGCACTCGTGACCCTGACATAAGATATTAAATCTCATAATGCCCAGTAATTATGCTGGCAACAATGTCCGTCACACCGATACACACTAGTGTATGCACACTGCTGTTTAGGTGAAGAATAAGACATAGCGGTACCCCTCCCATACAAGAGTCCCACCTCCAGTAAAATTATAACAAGCCTTGCTTGTGAGTTATCATATCAAACTCCCTGAGGAATCATAAATATTACTTTATACATGCGTTCATATATTTAAGTGTTCGGATTAAAAGCGAGGCGAAAGGGGCATTAGTTGACATAATTAGTGAGTAGAATGTGACAGTACCCTGATACTTGCGTGTAATTAAATAGACGGTTATACCAAGTCATATTTAACATGTTACGAAGTTTGGATGTCGGCCAAACTTGTGGGCGGCCCGTATTCCGTGTCTACCACCATTGATGTGTATTAGGATAGCGTCCAATTGACTGTGAGTTCACAGGAAGTGCGATAACGTATAACATATTGGTGTCATAATATATATACAAGTTAGTGTATAAAACATCATTTAGAATCAAAATAACTTTACGTGGCGTCGTGTCGTTTGTTTTCATTGACATTCAGTGAAGTCAAAAGACGTTGTGTTATCGCCAGTAAGCCTCCATTCGACCGCGCCAAATGGAGACGTCCGCGTTCCGTATTAACTATTAACCGATCCAGAGGACGAAATCACTCTGGCTATCCGCTGTAAGAACGAGTTCTTGAAACTCCGACACTCCACAAGACCGCAGTTCGGTCCTCGCCGTCGAGGACCTCGCCGCGTTCCCCGTCGCCGCTCCCCCTCCCTGCCCCCTACCAGTTCCGGCCCGCGTGCCGATGACAACCCAATCTAATAGGATTAGCCCTAAAACCAATGTTTCCCTAATCGTTGATGTCTCATCCTCTCTCAGTGGCCGTCCTGAGCCGAGGTTCGTAGCTCGCTAGTGGGTTGCCCTCAGCATGGCCACTTAATTCAAAGGGTTGCGAGCGCCTTCTTCGTTCACCCTAAAGACCGGTGTGGCCAGAAAAGCCGACTCGCGTCAGGCTACTGGCAGTAGGGTCATTAACAAAAAAAAGCCAGTAAGCCTGTACCGGTATCCTAAAAAACTAATCTCAACGCAATCTTAGATTTTTGTAATTTTGTTTCTATGAGAGCCTAAAATGATAGTGTAGTTTTTAATTGTCATTAAATAAGATTCAGTGGCACTTTCAACTTCAGCATGGATCAGATGGGGTCCCCAATTTTTTGAAGTGGCTCTGTATACTATAAGGTACTTGTAGTTCCTGGTAACTATGGGGAAAGATGTCGTAAAACATGCTACAACACAAGCTAGATACAAAAAATTGGAAACTATAATTTAACATGCCGTTACTTTTCTTTAAAAAAGACCTGTGTGAAACCGATTTTTTCTTATAGTGATTTTAGACTCATTGTTAGACAAAGTTGGTTTTATAAAGCCAAACTTAGTAAGTGTCAGAATAAAATGTGTGAGTTTATTTCATCACAATTTATATTCGCTAATTTAATGTACGTACATAAGAATATAGAAAACTTTCTGAAAGTTTGCGATATCCATGGCTTAAATACTAGAAGCAAAAATAACCTAGTTAATCACAAAACCAGGCTCCAAAAAATCAGCAAATCTTTTAAGGGTTACTGTATACACTTTTATGATAAAGTTCCCACTGAAATTAAGTGTTTAAACATTAGCAAATTCCAAACAGTTATTAAGCGAAAGTTATGTAATTAAGCTTATTACAAATTTTCAGAATACATAGAGGATAAAAAGGCCTGGGATTAAATATTTTCGTGTGATTTTCTTTGGAATCGTGTCTTTCGTTTCAACAAAGTTTCTTTTGTTTTAATTTGTGAACGGCTTCGGCATGACACTCCTTAACTGTCTGTGCCTGCGGCGACGTCGTGTGCCGGGTCGGCCACTTCCCTGCAACATGGTTGAGGAGGCCGATGGCTGGCACATGCGTCATACTCGTGAACGGGTGCTGCTTGTGTGGACTGGTCTGCCCTTTTCGCTTACTACATCTAAGTATTATGGGTATATATTGAACTGAGATTAATAAAGACATCTTGATGAATTTCAGACTAAATTATTACATGATTCCTGAGAGGGTTATGCACTCGTATAGGATTTTAAATTTTTTTACCTTTTTTGCGAGTATATAAATGAACTGCTCTAAACAAAAATAACAAAGTCAAATATATCTATATCATGTTATTTTTTTATTTTTTTTATTATTAATTGTATTTTTTACCTTGAACTGATTTTGAAAAGAGCAACACTAGAGTTTCTTGCCCGTTCTTCTCTAGTGAGAACTGCTTTCCGAACTGGTGGTAGAGTTAATATTGACTGAATCTAAATAATGTATAACATTTTATGGGTTCGAATAAATTTATTTCATTTCATTTGTTTTAAAAACTTGTGTATGTGATCGACTATTACATATAGGGGAGACCTAGGAGGGTTGTGACAAATTTTACTTTAGGTATCTTTACATATCTCAGTCAAAAACAATCCTATCCCTATGAAATTTATAACCGAAAATAGCTAGTTCTTTACATTATATGAAATCAAGAGAAAAAAGTTTAAAAAAATCATGGGTCATGAATAAAACGACAAAACGTAAAACGAATCCCACTGTCACAACTCGTTAGTACCGAGGTGAGTTGTGACGTAGGTCAAGGTAAGTTGTGACAAGTGTTTGTAAAAGCATTTTGTGAAGGGAAATTGAATTAAAACATTGATAATTGTAATTCAAATTAATTTATTTAAGATTAAATTAAATTATTAATTTTTAGTAGCATTTGGAGCACATAGTTGGTATATAATGTATACCGTCATACATATCTACTGCATTCTTTAGTAAACAATGCATGATATTAACTTCTCTATAATAGTTAATAAATATGGCAAACAAAGAGATTAAAATTCAATTATATGTAATATCTAATCCGATAAACAATTACGACGCATATAATAATTGTGATTCTACTCCAGTATAAGTTTCCAGTGTGTAGTGACAATCCTTTACACTCGCTGCAATGGACCCACACCTCTTTTGACCTGCTATTATATTAGCAAATAGGTAGAGGCAACATAAATAGAAACATTTATTTTCTGCGTCATCTACATCAGTTTCACAGTACTCTTTCGTGTTTGTCGTCTTAATGTTATCTCATCAAAATTATATCAGTTCATAAATTATATTCCACACGTAATATTATAAACTTATTTGGCATTATGAAACAGTAACGCATCATAACATGGCCGAAGATTACTATATTTTCATACATTAAAATAACCAAGGAGAGTTGTGACAGCTTGTCACAATTCACCCAGGTACAAAAATTTTGCGTTACTTATATTCAAAACCCCTTAACTACAAAATATGTTGCAAACCATAAGAAAAGTTATGATATTATTGAAACTGAATAGTCAAAGTATATTAATGAAATGAAATGAAATAAATTTATTCGAACCCATAAAATGTTATACATTATTTAGATTCAGTCAATATTAACTCTACCACCAGTTCGGAAAGCAGTTCTCACTAGAGAAGAACGGGCAAGAAACTCTAGTGTTGCTCTTTTCAAAATCAGTTCAAGGTAAAAAATACAATTAATAATATAAAAAATAAAAAAATAACATGATATAGATATATTTGACTTTGTTATTTTTGTTTAGAGCAGTTCATTTATATACTCGCAAAAAAGGTAATAAATTTTAAAATCCTATACGAGTGCATAACCCTCTCAGGAATCATGTAATAATTTAGTCTGAAATTCATCAAGATGTCGTTATTAATCTCAGTTCAATATATACCCATAATACTTAGATGTA
Source organism: Lapara coniferarum (assembly GCA_949316025.1). Classification (NCBI taxonomy): domain Eukaryota; kingdom Metazoa; phylum Arthropoda; class Insecta; order Lepidoptera; family Sphingidae; genus Lapara; species Lapara coniferarum. Next base: position 481,435 of record OX438929.1, on the reverse strand, counting down.
GTAAGCGAAAAGGGCAGACCAGTCCACACAAGCAGCACCCGTTCACGAGTATGACGCATGTGCCAGCCATCGGCCTCCTCAACCATGTTGCAGGGATGTGGCCGACCCGGCACACGACGGCGCCGCAGGCACAGACAGTTAAGAAGTGTCATGCCGAAGCCGCTCACAAATTATAACAAAATAAACTTTGTTAAAACGAAAGACACGATTCCAAAGAAAATCACACGAAAATATTTAATCCCAGGCCTTTTTATCCTCTAAGTATTCTGAAATCTTGTAATAAGCTTTATTACATCGTTTTCGCTTAATAACTGTTTGGAATAATATAACTAATGTTTAGGCACTTAATTTCAGTGGGAACTTTATTATAAAAGTGTATACAGTAACCCTTAAAAGATTTGCTGATTTTTTGGAGCCTGGTTTTGTGATTAACTTAAAACTAATAACACAATATCAGTTACGTTAAAGATATTCACTAGTGGGCTATTCAAATTTCAACAAAAAACTTACTTTTAGCAGTTTTTTGTGCTTGAATGATGTATTCGTACAACCGATTTCCGAGCTCTGTCAAGATAGCAGTAGCAACTTAGTAGAATTAATTCAAATATATTTTAGAATTTGTAGCTAATTTGTTGCTAATTAGTTACCACAATATCGATTTTGTTGCTCGCCGTTTAAAAAATAAGCTGTCCAAAAAAAAGCTGTTACTGCTATCTTGATATCAAGATTGAAACGGCTTGAGCTAGAACGTTGTTTTTGCGTTAACTTATTAGCAAAAAATTAGCTACAAATTCCTATACCACATTTGATCAAATATCTCTAAGTTTCGTTAGTTCCTGCTATCTTGTTATCAAGATAGCAGTAACAGCTTTTTTTTGGAAGCGGCTTGAGCTAGAAAATTGTTTTTGCGGTAACTTATTAGCAACAAATTAGCTACAAATTCCTATACCACATTTGATCACGTATAAATAAGTTTCGTTAGTTTCCTGCTATCTTGATATCATGATAGCAGTAACAGCTTTTTTTTGGAAATGGCTTGAGCTACAAAATTGTTTTTGCGGTAACTTATTAGCTACAAATTCCTATACCACATTTGATCACGTATAAATAAGTTTCGTTAGTTCCCTGCTATCTTGATATCAAAATAGCAGTGACAGCTTTTTTTTTAAACGGCTTGAGCAACAAAATCGATATTGTGGTAACTAATTAGCTACAAATTCTAAAATATATTTGATTTGATTCTGATAAGTTGCTACTGCTATCTTGACAGAGCTCGATTTCCGTGTGTCTCCGACGCATAGCACATCAAATAAATCATCTAAAATACAATAATTTTCCCAACTGCCAACTCTCTTACGGCCACAGTGTGCAAGAAATCAGCTATGTCACAACTCACATCTGTCACAACTCTCCTAGGTCTCCCCTACAAAGGAAAAATTCTGATATTTTATAACCACATCTAAATACATCGCGTGTGTGTGTTTTAATTTGATATCTACAATGCAAATCACCTATTGTTTGCAATTATTTTTTGTGGAACATCGGCGTCGAACTTGTAGTTTGATGATTAATATCAACTAATAGGGCGGTATTAATAAATCAATCTCAAGTTTGAGTTACATCTCAAGTAGACATAATGTATGAAGAGTTCAATACATTATGTCTATTTGAGATGTAACTCGAACTTGAGATTGATTTATTAATACTGCCGCGCCCTAAAATTGAATTGATAAATATCCGATGCTCACAATAGTTTGCGTAAGCCCGTTTCCTTTAAAAAATGGAACGAGAATTAATCGAGTCAATGAATATGTACAGTCAGCCACATAAACAGGTGAACAAATTCAATATTTTAATTTTTGTATCTCTGTTAAGAATCGCTTTTCTTCACTACAATAAACTTCACAGGATGAAAGAATATTTCGACTGGAGTTACCCTGTAGAAGCGTTGTTTTGAAGTTTTTAATTTGTTTAGGTACTAATGTGTCTGACTGTACATATAATATGGGTGCAGAAGGTAGTACAAAAAATTATGAATGACCAAGGAAGGGACATGTCTGTCCACAAAATAAAAAAAAAAAACACCACAAAATGCAACTAAAGAGTATCGCGAAGGCAATTGCGCTAAGTGCTCACAACATTCAAATATGTCGGCCGTGTTGATTCAACCGCCAATGGTTCGACGAACTCGCTGCATTTCACTACGAACCATTCACAAAAACTGATGCATTGTGTAGTAAAAACTCATTTACAATTGTTTTTTTTTTGGAAAACAGTTCATAGAATTGAGTTCTATTCATACTCAACATTACACTTTTTGCGATTGTGAACATTCCCCAGATGTCATCGGCCCAATCTCTCGTGTAGATATTATCTTTTCTTACCGTTTTCCTTAGCTGAGTGGCCTAGCGGAGCAGCCGGAGAGAAACGGAGTGCCGAGAAACGGGTCTCGAATTCGATCCAGAGAACGTATCTTCGACCTTACAAATCATGTGGGTCATGATTACCTACTCATCTTAAAATCTATTTTTCGCATATGAATATCTTAAAATGTTTAGATGTTGGCCGCTTTTAACAGGTCCGTCTGGAAATCTTATGGGGAGGCCTATGTTCAGCAGAGGACTTCAAGTGGTGGATGATGATAATGAGCTCGGATTAGGCTACCTTGGTGAATGAAGTAAATCGAACCCTTTCTAAAAACACAGAAGACGACTGCTCACAAGTCACAATGAACAAAATTCAATTTCATATAGATTTTGCTTTTGTTTATCCATATCCACCCTCTGTGTTTTATCCCATCCTAACGTGTTCACGTTCAGTGGAAAACATTTCAAACTAGCTTTTGCCCGCGACTCCGCCCGCGTGAATGAGTTTTGCCGGGACTAATTCCCGCTTTATATTTTTCCGGCATTTTTTTCATTCCAGAACATAATCTATCCGTGTGCCAAATTTTATTGAAATCCCGTCAGTAGTATTTGCGTGAAAAAGTAACAAACATCCATACATTCTTACAAACCTTCGCCTTTATAATATTAGTAGGTTCAACAGACCCGTTGCGGTTTCGTAGCCTAATGTGGCATCAAAACATTTCGCATGTCGTTCGCCTGATGGTAAGCGATACGACCACCTATAAACACTAGCAACATCATCCAGCACCTTGAATTACAAAGTACTGTGTGACATTCCACTGCGCTCGTCATCCGGAGACATAAGATGTTAATTCTCATTCTGTCCTGTAGTTACACTGGCTACAATGTCCTTCAAACCGAAACACAACAGTGCATGTACACTCCTGCTTGGCGGTAGAAATAGACATACTTCATTTTACATCTTTTATACTTCTAGAGGGGGTTTAGGCCTTAGTTCACCATGCTGGCCTAATGGAGGTTGGTAGACTTCACATATCTTCGAAATTCTTATAAAGAGCTTCTTAGGTGTGTAGGTTTCCTCACGGTGTTTTCCTTCACCGTTAAAGCGAACGATAATTGATAAACAATACACACGTAACTTTGAAAGGTCAGAGGTGTGTGTGTACCTTGGGTTTTGAACCTCCGGACGTTGTCTCAGCAGACCGTTTCATTCCCAACTAGGCTACCGTCCACTTCTCATACATACATACATACATAAATAAAATAAAGAAAATAGTAAATTATGAAATAATTTTTAATTAAAATATATATAGTTAGAAGTAAAATTCAGAAGTGGTAGGAAATCATTAGAGAAGACACAGAATTAACTGCCATACAATGATTTAATAACAATGCAATAAAATAAGTCACCATACGTTAACAAAACAGATGTCCTCACAAGTCGCTTCGACCGACGGCATACCTTTTCCACAATTACCAAATACAAAAGTAATATCAGCCATACTACATTGCTATCGATACAAGAATATAATTATGAATGACACAATTCAAGACATTCCTCTAGTCTGTCATTTAGGTACAGCGTTCCATAATTATCATTATCTCCTCAAAGACGTTCTATATAAAAAGAGTATGCTAATAATATATACATAGTATAACGCCTCTAGCCCATAGAGGTAGGCAGAGACTATGGGTTGCCACTGCTCGATTCTGGCATACTTCTCTCGCTTCCTTCACTTTAATTAATCCTTTCATGCATTCCTGGCCATACTTTTGACCTGGCCTTTACGAAGAATTAATTAAAATAACTTATTTTAACATGTGTGTAATCTTGCGTATGTATGTTAAATCCCGCGGCTGCTACCAGCTCGCTCGGAAACCGCAGCCGGCAGCACAAGCTTCTAGTGTCAAGTTATTTCATTACAAAACGAAACGACCGCATCGAGGTGCCGCGCACCGCACCGTTCTGGTCTCTGGAGATACGTTTTTTTGGTTGCGTTTTCGTTTATCGAGTTAATGATATTGATAATAATTAATTGATGAAGTAATAATTAATAGAATATTATAATGTGTTTATCAAGTATCGTTCGCTTTAACGGTGAAGGACAACATCGTGAGGAAACCTACATACCTGAGAATTCTCCATAAGAATTTTGAGGGTATGTGAAGTCTGCCAATCCGCACTAGGCCAGCGTGGTAGACTCAGGCCTAAAACCCTCTCAGTAGAGGAGGCCCGTGCTTAGCAGTGGGCAGTATATAATACAGGGCTGGTATTATTATTTATTATTATATAATGTGATAAACTTTAAAGTTAAAGCTCAGTGATTATTATATAATTATAAAAAATATATTATAAAGTGTAATTTTAATGAATAGAAACATGTAGCACCTTTCTCTTAATGGACTTTGTATATGTAACGTACTATATAGTAAAGTGCTTTGGCGTCGTTATGAGCGAGGCGGCTGCAGATACTACATAATATTGTTGATGTTTTGGAGCGTCTATAGCATGCAGTCAACGTTGAATCCTCAATAGGGTAGTTGACTACTTTTTATTAACTTAACAAAAATTTATGCCATCCAAAACCTAACGAAACATAATTTTCAAAATTGGGGCAATAATTTGTTACAAAGCTTTGAAATTTGGTTGAAGCGGTAGTTGTCAAATAACAGTAATATTACACTGTGACGTAACCGAATCTCGCCGGCCATAACGCTGCGAGCGTGCGAAAGAGATAGCGTGATATCTCTTCCACGCCCCCACCTCTGCACACAACACTATTTCAAATATGAATAACTGCTTTATTTTTCAACAAATTTTGATGGTGATTTCACAGAAGAATTTTTTTCGTATTTTTTCTGTTACGTATAAAATATTGAGTGATATTGTGATATTGAATTTTTCTAGTGATATTGAGTTATATTGAGTTTTGATATTGAGTTATATAGATCAAAGTGATATTGAGTTTTTCTATTCAGTATCAGCTCGGAGTCTGGAATTTGTGGCCGATATGGCGATAGGCTCGCCCCCTATCACATCATGGGATGGAATTACGGCGAAAAGTGGGTGCACTAGTTGCGCCTCTGCCTACCCCTTCGGGGATAACAAGCGTGAGTGTATATGTATATATATTTTTTTTTTTTTTTTTTTTTTTTTAGGTCCACTAAACCAGCCGATAACACAATATACAAACATGCTTAAAAAGTAAACACCATAAACATAACTTTGTGCACGACTTTCTAGAAGTGAACACTGCATGCATTAAAAGTAAAGTACCTAAGTTACACTGTTTGAGTACCCAAAGCTTATTAATAGCAAAAAGTATTTAAATTACGTGATATGATATATGATAGAGGAGCAGGTCCAGAACCCTTTAAAAAGAGGTGACGTCAGCTCTGTGAGAGTAAAACTCCAACTGGTCCTTCATCTTTTATTTATGAATGCTCCAAACTTATTTCCGGAGCTCCGGCAGCACAGTTGAAAGGCTCACAAGAGACTGCCCATTTCAAATGCGAGGCGCCCTATTTGTACCAACGATTTGACATCTCGATTGGTTTTTGCACAATTATTATTTCAAAATACCCGCCGCTCCAACACGGCCATTCTGATAGGCGGTACGTGCTCTGCACCAGCCTGACGATTGTTACTATTGAAAAGCCTCGTGGAAATCTCATGGAAAGCCTCGTCGACAACTCGTGGAAAGACTAGTCGACAACTCGTGGAAAAGCTAGTCGACAACTCGTGGATGCCTCGTGGAAACTACATGGTAACCTCGTGGGATCCCCACAGAATCCTTGAAGGAACCTCGTAGAAATCTGCAAATAGAAAAATAACACAGCAGCATCACATAGTTCGGCTCATTCTGACCCCAGATCAGGACCAAACCTTTATCAACCAAGGAGCCATTTTCCTTAAAAATTATTGTATAGCCTTTGATCAGTAGTTTGCGTCAAGCTAGCCCCTAGCTAGTTTGTTAGCATATGGATATTGATGCTGCAACAGTACCTACACAATGACATCTCAAGTGTACTGCCTTATTAATTTAGAATCTGTGGTGTGTACGTGTCTACCTATGGTTCCACAAGGCGTCCCTACGGTACCTCAGGGTTCACTTGTGGATGCATCAAGGATCCGTGGTTAGCTCAAGGGTAACTAACACATAGGTTAGCTCAGAGGTACCACTCTCCAGACATTTTAATCTTATTTTTATATGGCTATTGTTGCTGCAACAGTATCCAAAGATATCTTAAGTGTACTACCTTAATTTAGAATCTGTGGTGTGTACGTGTCTACCCATAGTTCCACAAGGCGTCCCTACGGTATCTCAAGGTTCACTTGTGGATGCATCAAGGATCCGTGGTTAGCTCAAGGGTAACACATAGGTTAGCTCAGAGGTACCACTCTCCAGACATTTTATTCTTGTTAATTATAGTTCAAGATGTCATGAAAAATAATGAATGTTGACTCACCGGTTTTAATCCGATGACGCGTATTCGTCATCGTGAGGTATCTGGACTGGCTGACCAGTTTCGGACGTTCTCGTAGATTCTCGTAGGGTCTCGGAGGTTCTCGGGGATCATTGAAAGTGCCACAGGCCAATCCCACTTCTGATGACAAAGGAGCAGGTCCAGAACCCTTTAAAAAGAGGTGACGTCAGCTCTGTGAGAGTAAAACTCCAACTTGTCCTTCATCTTTTATTTATGAATGCTCCAAACTTATTTCCGGAGCTCCGCACAGTTGAAAGGCTCACAAGAGACTGCCCATTTCAAATTCGAGGCGCCCTATTTGTACCAACGATTTGACATCTCGACTGGTTTTTGCACAATTATTATTTCAAAATACTCGCCGCTCCGACATATAAAATAATGCACAAAATCAAATATAGGAAACTACTCTATACTTATGTAATTTCCACATAGCGTGCATATCTTCACAGGTTTGAGTTGATTCAAAATGGTGAATTCATAAACAATGTAGAATATAAGCTTAAGGTTTATAGGGCGGACGCTGTGCGGGTCATGTTACTGATCGAATACTTTTACTGCACCTGTGCGGTCAGCTATTATCAAAAACTATAAGAATCTAAACCATTTTGATCTGTCATGTCCTATCGCGAGACAAATGTTTTAATTCTATTCATTTTTCTCTAGCTACTCTGCTTGAGACCTCCCAAATATGTGGGCATTAAACAAAAGTAAAGAATATAAATGTTTTATTATTCAAGTGAAAGGCAAGACAAACATTTTTCTTAGGGATAATGTAGTTTCCTATTGAGCAGAATTTTCAAAATCATAACGGTAGATTCAAGCTTCAGATACCTGTTACGTCTAAACATACGCGCTTTAGACATCCATACATCACCAAACCTTGTTATTCAGATCTATAATAGGATTTTATGCTAAAAGTAACAATGAAAAGGCTTCGTCGAACCACACCCCCGGCTTCCTAAAACACAACGGATCTGCATTACGCAATATTTTCTTTTTAGCAATGACCCGTTCGTGGAGCGTGTTTATTGATTTTAACATATGCTCACGCTTGTCTCCTGTGGGGATAGGTCATAAAATAAGTGCACCCGTCACTAACCCACTAGGTTGGGAATTGAACCAAGAATATCAATTATAGCCGAAGTAAACTGTCGCTAGTACAGTTAGAGTATACGTAAATTATATATTTTGGTTACAGCATGTATTACAGACCTGTGGGCTTAGAATGTGAAAAAAAAACACGATGCGTCTCCGCTTCGTTTTATTGTGATTGGTTGAGAGACTGACGTATCGGTCTCTCGATCATTCACAAACATTACAATACCGATACGTCAGTCTCTCAACCAATCACAATAAAACGAAGCGGAGACGCCTCGTGTTTTTTTTCACATCCTAGCCCCCCTTAGTCAGTTTTCTTTACACTTGTGTAAATTGACATATCATATTATACCAGGTGTTGCTCGCGTTTTCACCTGTGTGCCAAAGCCCTTTCCGCTAAAGTAGTCCCTAAAACACAGTGGGACGCCAGCGCCATCTACTTAAAGAATCAGATTAAAAATATCCATTATTTCCCATGGGAGCTAACTACCGGTATACATGATCTGCCCGTGTGACAAATTTCATCCCAATCCGCTTAGTTGTTACTGCGTTTACTTCTAACATACAAATGTCGAAACATTTCCACAAAGCTTTGCATTATAATATTAGTTGTAAAGTAATAACTAATCTAGATTGCTAATAGCTAATGTGTTGTAATGAACCCTACTCGGGAGATTCACTCAGTTTGTCGTTACACCATTACCGGCTATATAATATGGCTATGCTAGTAGTAACCGTGATTATAACAGGCGAGTTCTAAGAACCGCCACTGGATATTGTATCGAAGTTTCCTGTTCCCTGTAGGTGTACTTGTTAGTGATGATATCGCGTTCAACTTCTGTAACTTTAACTTGTTTACTTTCCTACTAATGCCTCAATATTTTGTGGCCAATTCAGTTGAACTATCAGTTTCAGAGTAATTGTATGGAAACTAAAACATTCTTAGCTCGAGAGCAACAAGATGAGAGCGTCTGCGTTTCTCCTAAAAACACTTTTAGTTTGCAAATAATGCTTGAACTACTCACCCCAGTGTAAACCACTACTAATTTTGATTTAGATTTAACACATAAAGAGTATATTATGTTGTAAGTGTAAAAAAACCGCATGTATTCTAGCCATCACACGTATCTAGAGCTCACTGGCGGTACCTGTTAGGGCAAGGGAATGGTACAGGTTCTGGAAGTGCCTATCTCATCATGTCCTAACCAGTGTACCGCTCGTGCAGGTTACTGCACCTCCTAGAGAATTTAATACCTATTAATGACAGAGCTGCAGTCTTATTTTACTTCTTACAAATTCTTATTGTTACTATTTACTAATATTATAAATGCGAAAGTTTGTGAAAATGTTTGTTAGAAGTAAACGCAGTAACTGCTGACCGGGCTTGGATGAAGTTTGGCACTCACTTCTCATCCCAATAATTTCATCCCATGAGAAATAATAGATTTTTTATGTGATTCTTTAAGTCGATGGCGCTGGTGTCGTTCTGTGTTTTAAGGACTTTTGTAGCGGGATAAGGGTCTCACGACGGACGGGCGACGCCGCGAACAACACCTGTTAAGATATAATTATTTGTTAGGTGTTTAATAACATCTTGCACAGAAGAATATTTTATGATTTTTATAAGACATTATTTACAACGGCCCGACTTTCTACGGGCTAATTGTGGAAAAAAAGAGCCCCACAACAGTAACAGTAAGACATTATTTAGCGTAATAGCTTCATAGGAAATAAATACACATAAGTTGCGCACTGTGGGAAACTATCCTGCGTTGCAGCACAATTCCGTGAATTAGTTGAAAGGAAACGGCAAAGACGCGTATAAATAGGCTATAATACTGGTACACAGAATGTGCATTATGGTAAGCAGTAAGAGGAAAGGCGCGGTCCGCGGTTCGATTCCCAGGCGGTGTCGCCGGCGGGCATTTGTTAGCGTCGCGGTCGTGACTGCCGGCGCATACCAGATCGTGTCGTGATCGTGGCGCGCACACGAGGCTGTACGTACGCGCAGATGCTCGCGAGCTTTTCTAATGCTGTATAAATAAAATAGAGCTTTGTGCTATTTATAACTTGTTCATATTTTGCGAAGCGTACCCTAAACCGATGTCGATGACTTAGTTGCTATTTACTTGCTATTTAATAATTCCTTCTATTTTATTTACATTAGGTCAAGATTTTACTCTAATTGGATAATACGCGATCACGCGCGATCTCCTCGCACGCCTCGTCTGTGCAAACCTTAACGCCTGTTTGCTATTTTGTAACATTAAAGATAATGGTATTAGTATTATTTTACTCCATTGATGTATTAAAAAACCCAATACATCAATGTTTTACTCATTTAGATATACTTTCAGCTTGTGTTTTATTAATTAGCATATTATGTAACAGTTCGATTGTTTATTCATATTATAATAAGAGTGCTACGTCAAGTAACTAAGTAGCATAATTTATTAAATAGCTAAATTACCGTCACGTCTGTATAGCCGAGGATAGGCAGAAGTGCTACGATCATACATATTATGGTTTCCCCTCATCGTCATATAAGCCATAGCTACAATTCCAATCAAATAAAAGGTGTTGTTAATTTTAGAACTCGCATAATATATTTAGTCTGAGTGTGGAATCAAACTCACAAGTCACAACCCAACTGCACCGGTTCTACAGCCATCACTACTGGGGCGTTATATTAATTAAATCAAATATTAATTTGAGTATGTATATGTAACGTAAAGTTGAGATAAGTTTAGGACATGTATGATATTACGTGTTTAAGTACGTTCCAATTTAAAGCCGTGGAAGGTTGTTCGCAGTAATTAAAGCTTTAGCTGCATGGCCGTACAGGGTCCGGGCCGAAACAGGGCCGTGCTATTTCATATGGCCGGACTCTATTGGTGCTTCAATAACGTGTGATTACTCCGAGAGTTATCATCTCCTTCCGACGTCTTTATTCAACCATTTTTTTTTCATTTTCTCGACGTTTTAAATAGAACCTACTGCCACAATAAAATTTTGTGCTATTGCTACCATAGAGATCAGAAAAGCGTCAAAAATTGTACTGGTTTTGTAGATATATCGACGGTTCCGTAGAACAAAGTCGTATATGCAAAATGTTAGCTTTTCAGTAGAGAGCTTTCTTCTTCTTCTTCTTTTAGGTTATGGCTCCACCGTTGCAGCAGTGATTTTGCCAATGTCTTTATGTAGATAGAGTTACACGGAAGTCAAAAAGAGAGCTTTGAAAGTCGTCCCCTCAGGCGTCCGCCCGGTCACATTGGCCCGGTGTACGTGATCTGTCAACAAGCGAAAATCGACCTACACGCACACACATAAGGCGCGTCATCACGCACATATCGCGTGTTTGACAGCTGTCATACCGGTCCGATCGGACCGGTCGGGGCTCGACGGGGTAAGTTTGTATTCATGTGCGAATTAGTGCTATTTTGACACATTAAGTTCAAAGTTGTTACTGAACCCAATAGAATATAATGTTTTGTTCACTATAACTGGTGATTTTCACAATTAACTTAGGCTTTCAAAGCGCTCTACTGAAAAGCTTCATTTTGCATGTACGACTTTGTTCTACGGAACCGTCGATATATGGTGAGTTGTGATAATTGACCATCAACTGATATGTTTGCTCGTTCGAAATATCTCCTATAGTATATAATTGTTATGCTTGATGGTCGACGACACGAAGAAGCGTGCACTGTAGTGGGTGTTGTGACTTTTACAGTCGTCGCGGCCGAAATCGGCTAAGAAGCCATCATCATCAGTGTAGACGCAGCTTAAACCTTTAATATTTCACGATAACCGAGTCAAATTTTAACAATGAAATGATCAAAAATTGGCGACTCATTCGAATCGCAAATATATGTAAAGTTTGCTCGGAAAGGGAGCATTCATTATGTGAATTAATACTCTCAACCGACTTTATTGCTCAACTTCAGTTACTCTCTCTGCACACCGTCTAACCCTCCTTGCGCTTAGTTATTATAAGCCAGTAACGTACTCAAGATTTCTCAAATCGTGTATGCTAATGCGCGGCGGTCAACATAATATTCGTTTACCCTTTCTACTATTACCAAAAATCGAATCCGCAGCATTTTTCTTCTTCAAATAACCTCAGGAAAAGTATAGTCTACCGGGGTCGGCCCCAGATCTACGGCAGTCGCAGGCGTCTATTCCACCAGAGGTCCTTGCCCCGCATACGATTTCATTGATTTTATAGGCTCCTAATTGAATAATCATGGGCGCTTGGGGTCACAAAAACATTTACTATGAAAATACTTATTTATTGCTTGCTTGTTATGCGGTAGGTCGATTAGCCTTTTTATGCCATTAGTGATCGTGTGGAGTTTTTGCTTACGCACGCCCGCGAGTGGATTCATTTGAGTGCATGTAGAGGAGAGCTACTACTGCCAGTTCTCTCCGGATCTCGACCGGGTTGAAACTGACCGGCAATTTAGTTTTTGAGTTTTAACAAACTTTATCTATTTTCCATCAAATTTCGACGATGACTCCTCGAGCACGAGATTATAATCCTTTAAGAGGTGTTGCGTTGTGCCGCGTCAGTGCCGGCGCTCGCTGCAGTCACCGTCACGTCTGCCGATAATTGTATAATGGCGACGTGCGGGTGGGCCCGACCGCCGACCGACACTATAACAATATTTTTAATTTATACAAATCGTACGGATTTTGATTGTGTAGATTCAACTATTCGATATATTTTTGATATGAGCCGATAATTTTGTTAGAATTTTTCCTCGTATTTTACTCAGAGGTAAAAAACAGACTGAGGTATTGAAATCGTCTTATTAAGTTGGTTTTTTCTCGTACTTTTTATGTTTTTCTGGGCCGCAGCTGTTTAGCGCGGGCTCAGTGGTTGAATATTGGCTACATAGACACGAGGCTTAATATCACTCAATTCATAGGTGATGATTCAAAAATCATGGATATTTAATACACAATTGAATATTTTCATCTTCTCGTGATGAAAATTTACCGTTTTATTAATAAATGCTTACTGCTTACGGCAGGCGCGCGAGCTGCCCCGGCGGCGACTCCCGCCGCGCCGCGCGCTGCTCCGGCGGTCTCTCGCGCTCGTTCTTGCACCGATGGTTTTCCCCGATTTGTTTCCAAGGATGATTTGTAATGATTGGCTCATAATGTTATTGTTTGTAGACATTTTAGTTTACAAAATATTTTACTGTTTTAATACATATATTTCTATGGAAATATTTCTAAGAATTGTGCGTAACGTAGACTTTCTCTCTAAAAGTTGTGAATTATATCTGAGATCAAAGAAAATTAGGCTAATGGTCGTATAAATTTCCAGGAATATAAATTTTCTTTGTAATAACTTATAATTTGTTGTCTCTCAGTAGATTACTAGATACTAATTGGCCAGTAATTATCCACCGACATAAACTGTGATCACTCGGAGACACGATTCCTCGTGAACTGTATATAGGACCAGTATACAGTTTACGACACGGTGCGACAGATCGACCATTCACATTTTTGATATAGTGTATGTTACCTTGTCAATCTGTGAAATATATCTGTCAATCGCATGTTTATTTAATTAGAAGCAAAGACATTCAACAGAATAGTTAGCTATAGACCCTCTTATAGACCGGATATCAGCCCAAATTTTTCGTCCAAAAGTTTACCAATTGGTAATAAGTCGTTGTCTTAACGACACATCCATGTGACAAGACGTCTCTCTATCCTCAAATTTTGTAAAGAAAGCAATATTATGGAAGGTAATATGCCAATTTGCGTATTACGATTATGTCAAAGTATGTTCTAATGCATTTTACATAGGTCTTTTGCTATTATACGGTACTTTGTTTTACTGACGAAAAGGCTCAAAATTTTTGTATGATCATTTTTCCAATGTCCGTTGTACATAATCTTGGAACTCTTTGATTAGAAGTGAGAAAAGATGTTTTTACAACATTTTTTTTTTAAATAACACATATTATCCCTAGACAGTATGTTAAGACGTAAAAGTTAGTAAATTTGGTGAATCAACGCTTATTAAGGATACATCGACGCGACGTGTAGGTACATTCGAAACAATTGACTAATAACAATATTAGATGTAACAATAGCGCAGTGTCGGTAATGGCAGGTGGAGCCGCGTGCTAACCGCCAGTTAATTACAATGGAGGAGGCGGAGGCTTTAGTCACTCGGGGCATTAACCGCGACACCCAGCTGCACTAGGCCAGCCGCGGCACTACCTACTGCAGCTACGACGCGACGATTCCACTACAAATGGTAGCTGCAAACTCATTTATAAAATTTGAAATGCGCTTAAATTTTCATAGCGTAAGGTAGGCGAGCAGGTGCGTCACTCGATGGTGAGTGTGAGTGAGGTGAGAGGCAGACTTATTTTTATGAGTTAAAAAGCTAGGGATTTCAATATACATATGAAGACAATATTGTCGCGTTTGACCCCTTCTGTATAAAGTGAGTCACATTATTCAAATCTTTGTTTCTTTACTAGAGTCACGTTCATTCGCGTGAGAAAGTATATTTCCCATGGCATGTGTTTAAACTACAAAGGAGACGGGCGAAACTTCATAGAACTTTGGGCTTAGTTTTACAGAGATAATTTATGCATTGTTTTATGGATAATGTAAGACAACCATTTCCAAAAGAAAAAGAAATATCTGTCTGTGCAATGGGAGTAAAGAAATAATTGCTATAGAATATAGCGTCTAAAACAATTGTTATGAATAACTTTTTATTTAACTGATAACACAAGATGTTCACAGCACCTAATCATAGTATCATCATTATATTTGTGATGCAACTGTCAAGATGTCTATTTCTTTAATGCGTTTCCTAAGAGAAACTCGTGCTGCTAAGTTATAAATGGCTCGTATAGCTCTTTTGTGTAGTATAAAAATTGTTTCAATGTTAGCGGCTCTGTCCCAAAGCAAAAGTCCATAGGACATAACACTATGAAAATAACTAAAATAGACAACTAAATTTCTTGATGTAGAGTCTATGAGAGAGTCTAGAGTCCTTATTCTGAGTTTTCATCATTTTTTCATAACGCTCTTAAAGAAGTATAACTTCAATAATATCGACCAGTATTGAATATCCCAAACAGTGAAATGTCTTTTTAGTTTAATTTCTAAAAGACTGCCTCGGTGGCGTAGTTGTATTACAGTGCGACTGCAAAGCTGAAGTCTCTGGTTCGATCCCCGGGTCGGGCAAAGTGATATTGAGTTTTTCTATTCAGTATCAGCTCGGAGTCTGGAATTTGTACCCGATATGGTGATAGGCTCGCCCCCTATCACATCATGGGACGGAATAATGGCGAAAAGTGGGTGCACTAGTTGCGCCTCTTTTTTTTTTTTTTTTTTAGTATGGCCATCTTCGGCGCATTAGGGACGCTGCGGGCTTCCTCCGACTCACGTCTAAGTTGTCGTCCGCAACCGCCCCTGCGCGTACCGCTGTTGCGGTCCTTTTCCGAGGGACGCCTAGTTGCGCCTCTGCCTACCCCTTCGGGTATAACAGGCGTGAGTGTATATGTATGTATTCTAAAATACCTATAGTTCTTAATTCTTCTCCTTCTTCAGGCTTTAGACGTCGACTACTGAACATACGCCTCCCCGAAAGATTACTTGATACGTGAATATTATTCTTGTTAAACATCCTTGGTACTTGGTACATGAGATAACTGATGATAATAAGTTTTAAATCGATACTACTAAATTTGAGTTAATAACTAGTCACATTGTAGAGGACCGCCTGATGATCTCGATACAGGAAGTCAGTTATAGTTCATAAAATAATTGATTTTCTTTTCCCCCATTGTAACACAATCTAATGTAACACGAAAAAACATACAAATTAGTTTCACTATTCTGTGCGTCGCGTCGCGTCGTGACAACGATTCGACATCGCTACGCCCTCACCTCGACTCGGAATCTATTTACACGGTTAAGTTTTAATTAATTCCACGGGGTAACACGATATGTCTACACCTTTAAAGTGTCCGCGACTCTACTGCGCTTCGTCTCTGCATCTGGTTTTTTTTTTGTTCACGCGGAGAAAGTGAATTATTACTACCGCCCAGTGTTCAAGGAGAACGACTGGGCGGTTATGTTGGGTTCACCGTGCCTTACGACCCATGAAAACGTCGGGTGACCGTCGGGCCAACCCTAACCTATGTACACCGCACGGCATACCAACCAAAACACCGCGGTGGCCATCGTCAGCGCATTAGGGACGGCTGCGGGCTTCCTCCGAGTTGCCGTCCGCAATCGCCCCTGCGCGTACCGCTATTGCGGTCCGTCTCCTGTTGTTGGGGGGGCTCAGAAGCCGTCGCACACCCAAGGACGCCCTCGGCGTCAAAGGCAGCGTGAGGCGTAACCGCCACGCTGCCGTCCATCACGGGGATCACAAAAGTTGGCTAGACTAATAGGTGGACGGCCCCTCCCGCCCACCCGTGACCCCCGGAGACACCTATTAGTCGCCTTTTACGACAGGCAGGGGATACCGTGGTGGAATTCTCCAAACGCCCCCAATCCACAGGGCGGTCTACATCTGGTCTGTAAGTGAGACCCGCTCCCGTCTCCGTCCCCGCTTCACGCTTGCAGTGAGCTACGTTATATCCGGTGTGGGTGGTTCCAGCACAAACAGACCCTGACTCACTGACAACTATGTACTTATAACAGAGACTATATAGCCCCTATAGTCGCTGACTTATAATAACCAGAGTAAAAGGCCGTAATCAGATTTGTCTATTTCTATGGCCAAACAATAAGTGCGGGCATTGTTGCGTTCCGGTCTGTTATTCATTATATTCTTAGGCTGATATCATTTACTGGGCTGGACGCGTAATGTCTTATGGCGACGAATTATGTGCTGTAATGCAAGTTATAGAAGTCTTCTTTTGGTATAATGTTATATTGGCTTTTAAGTCAAGTTTGATGAATTTATTAGGCAGGCCGAAATTTCCGGTGGCCGGTACACCAATAGGCTTTTCTCTCTATTTGTTTCCTACATGGCAGCGTATTTGGGTGGTGGAAGTCACTTAACGTCAGAATTCGGATTACGCTTTTGTTTGCTTGCCATAAAAGAGACCAGCATAACTCAGGTAACCATTGAAATTGAAAGATCATCTTGTTGATCGGCACTTTATTCCATCAATATTTTGTAGCGGCCGAATCCAAAAAACTTAATAGCATGTCACGATAGAGTTGCGTATCGTATCAATTTCATGTAAGGCAATATAATTGTATCTATCGATATTGGATACGGTGGCGGCACGCAAAAACTGTTGGGCGGCCGCCATGTCCGGCTCGCAGCCCTGAACTTCCGTACAGTGGCGCGGGGCGGTCTCACACCGCGGCCCACGGGTCGCACCAAACTACCTGTGGGCTGTACTACGCCTTGTTTGTTTACGACTACACTCGAGCACTCATTAGCTAATTGTTACCATAACCTTGTTTTGTTTCACTTTGTGTTTTGCAACAATTTTATTATTAGTTAGTTTTGTGTCACAGGGGTTTATATTTATTGTAGATACTGTTTTGTCTACATTTGTAAATATATGTGTTCCGGTTGAATAGACACTGGGTATTTTCCGATATACCTGTAAGCACTGTCGAGTGCTCTTACTGGGGAGAAATTCGTTCCGTTATGGATTGACAGTATTCTGCCGCAGTATCAAGAAAATATATGACGTCGTAATCGTCACCATTTTTGTACAGTGAGCACTGGAGCTTTCGAGGTAAGGTGCTCTCAGTGCTTTGATCACGTAATCAACAGCGTTCAGAAATTTAACAGCTTGCACTATTGATAATAAATTATAAATCATTATGATCGTTTTGTAGTGGGTTCAATATAACTTCAACATCATCATCATCATCAGCCACATGACGTCCACTGCTGAACATAGGCCTCCCCCAAAGATTTCCAGATTTTCCAGACCTGTCAAAAGACTTCAACATGCTATCATAATATTAATATGTAATATTGCTGTTTCACCTTGAACTTCGAAGATGTAGATAGAAGATGTAGAACTTAATGGGACAATGTATATAGATGTACATTGTCCCATTAAGTTTCCTCGTTCGTAATATATATTGTGAAGTGTTCGTACTGGGGAAACCACGTTAAAAAGTGCCGAGTGCACTACCTCAGTGGTGGTGTGGAAATATGTGAATAAAATTGAAAATACGAGTTTCCTATGGTCTGAAATCGTGATAACTCTAGAACGGTGCTTCGTAAGAAAAAAATATTAATATATTTTTGTAGAGAATTCTACGATCTATCAACATTCTCTTTTTCATTTACCGGTAGCTGTCATCATTTCAGAGATATGCAAAAAAAAAAGAAAAGTTAGGACCTTTAACCTCGGTTAAAAAACAACGCTCAAACGGAATCGATGGGGATTTGTGACATAGCATTTGTAATGACGTATTTAAGGTCTGTACAAAAATACAGCTTGTTGGGAATTAATGCAAACTCGAATGTTTATCTTGACCGGACTATATGTTTTAATACTTTGATGTCTGGTGCTAACCCTATACGGTAATTATTTTCCTAACTAAACCGTTTGAAAGCGGACCGGTGGCGTGGATAACACAAAGCGTCCTCTGCAAAAGTGTTACGGACAAAAAATATGTATACCGGCCGCTCCCCCTTCCCGGAATCCCGGGATATTAACATATTAACGTTACCTCTGTCCCGTTCTGGCACATTAACTCTCGGACGTCCTGCCGATTGTGAAAGTGGGTGAGTGGGGTAGGGTTGCCAGTTGACAACTTTTCACTTAGACAGCTTGGCGTTCCGAATGAAAAATGAAAAAGTGAAATTGGGTTCGGCTTTGTACGAATCCATAACCATGTTTTCCTCATTCATTTTCGTTCGACACAAACGAGTAAGATAATTTAGCACAATTTTTTATGTGTATGAAGTCTGTATGAAGTTATTTTAACGATATTTGTTCGGTGGGGCAGCCCTGCGTGGGATGGGTGGTGTATAATCGAAGAGTGTATAATTATGTTGATACCAAAACTAAATACAGGAATTTGTATTTGTTTATCACGATGTAGCGGCTAGTGGAGGGTTGGGTGGGTGAGCGGCGTGTGCCGCGTGTGGGCTTGCTATTATTTGATGATATACTCGTAGGCTGTATCTATAATATAATGTGTTCTTTTATTTTATATTATTCTTGGACAGGTTTTTGGGTTCTGCAATGAAAATAATGTACTTGTGATTCCCTAATTATGCTAGTAATTATTGGGTTTAGATATCAGATCTTCTATAATTAATTAGATTTTTATTGCAATGCAATGCAATCAGCCCTGTATTATACTATGTATACGGTCACTGCTGAGCACGGGCTTCCTTTGCAACTGAGAGGGGTTAGGCCTTAGTTCACCGCGCTGGCCTAGTGCGGGTTGGTAGACTTCACATATCCTCGAGATTCTTATGAAGAATTCTCAAGTATGTAGGTTGCTTCACGATGTTTACCTTCACCGTTAAAGCGAACGATGATAATTCATAAAGAATACATACGTAACTTCGAAAAATCAGAGGTGTGTGCCTTGGGTTTTGAACCTCCGACATTGTCTCGGCAGACCGTTTCATTCCCAGCTAGGCTATTGTGCACAAGTTTTAGTTTTTATTAATATTCGTTCCTTCTATAAATAACATAATATTCACATACAAAAATATTAGCTCGTTTTGGAAACCACATCTTTTCTCTGTTTATTGTTTCAAATGCTTTTCTGTTTATTTATTTTTTGCAATGAGTGTTGGCTTTCTAAGTCATGTTACAACGTACTACATTTTGTTACGAAATGAACTTAAAAAATGAAACGTAAGTAATCCTACTAATATTATAAAGGCGAAAGTTTGTAAGAATGTATGGATGTTTGGATGTATGGATGTAAGGATGTTTGTTCCTCTTTCACGCAAAAACTACTGAACAAATTTCGATGAAATTTGGCACACGGGTAGATCATGTCCTGGATTAACACATAGGCTACTTTTTATCCCGGGAAAATATAAACCGGGACTTTTATCCCGGAAAAACTTTTTAATGCGGGCGGAGCCGCGGGCAAAAGCTAGTAGTCTATAAAAACAAAAAAACACGCTTTATAAAAATCCAACTAAAAAATAGAAAATAGTTTTTAATAAACTTGAAATAAGAATAGTGTAAATAAGAAAAACATGTATTTTATTGTAAAAAAAAGTGTGGGGTGCTTTTTAAGATATTATCAGAATGATAATCCTTCTACTCATATTATCTGTCAATGAAATATATATAACTGACACCATGCCCCCTCGTTTTTTTTTATACTGAAATACATGTTTTTCTTATTTACTGTTCTCAATTCAAGTTTATTAAAAAAAAATCTATTTTTTAGTTGGATTTTTATAAAGCGTGTTTTTTAGTTTTTAAAAACTATTATTTATTTTTCATTTATTAGTTCACTAAAAAACAAGTAGGATTTTTAAAAATGCGAACTTAAATAGTTTCGCTTGCTTGTTTAAGCATATCTGTTGTATTGAAGCACAAGGAAAACTTAAGTATTATTTATTTAGTTGGATTTCAATAAAAACGGATTTTTTAGTTAAAAAAAAAATACAAACACACGAATTGAGAACCTCCTACTTTTTTGGAAGTCGGTTAAAAATATTGTATTGCCATCGGTCCATGATAAGTATGCCAAATTTTGATTTAATCCGACGTTTTGAAGTGGGTCAAAATCATGTTTAAAGTGTAAGTTACATATAGACATACATACATATATACGTCTGAAGCTAATAAAAGCGTGTTAAAAAAAGATTCAAAGGGTAAACTTTTGCGAAATTAAAAAGCATCTAGCTATATTTTATATGGTTTGCCCTTTAAACAGTTTACCTTGACTGGCTACACGTAGCTTTACCTCTAACAACGAAATATAGTATGCATTTAATTACCATCGCGTCTTTAGGGCCTTATAATACAATAGTCTCTCTGTACTCGCGCTTCTAGTTCACAATCAGTTGTCAGTATAATGTGCCTTATCGACCGGCAAACAAGTTATCGCCGTCCATGTTCACTAGAACGCGAAAAAAATATTGACCTTTGCGAACAATCCGCGCGATTTCCGAACAGTAATGCTTTTGAGTGCGTTCACCCTTAGCTTTGCATGCCGTTGCGCGGGCGCAGGTATTTCCGGAGGGGGGTGTTGTGGCCGGTAGGCAACATGGCCGGCGGGGAGGGGAGGTATCGTGGGAGAACCTCCACTTTGGAATGTCGGTCACTTCGGTCAGTACTTGCATCGGCATGCGCCGTAACGGACACATTCCTGTTCTAATGCAGCGCGCTGGTTGTGCCCGCACGGTCCTCCGCTCCCCGACCCCGCGCAGCCCGCGGCTAATCAACTATTTATATACAACGCTATACGTACATCGCATGCCTTTGAGATATTTTGTGGTAATAGTTGCACATCTACAGATTTATGTCTGCTCTTAGGTCGGTTTTGAAAACAAAGATAAATAGGTGTTTCTACATGCAGAATTTTAATATGCACCTCGTAAGATCTTGAAGTGCTACTTGTAAATATGAAATGCACAATGAAACGCGTAATAGAATGGACTGGTTTATTCGTAAAATACGGCGGTGGTATTGACCACATTATTTTCCAGGTACCCACATAAATCTAATATAATTAGCTATAAGTAATCACATACATTACACTACTGAGGTGCACTTATTGACCATAGAGCTCAGGCCTCAGATATCTTTTAACTATTATGATTGGCGGGAGTTAAGTTATTAATTACTGCAGTTAGTAGTGCCAAGTGCACATAATGTGCAACTGACAGGTAGATAGGATATATACGACCTGGCGACCTTCAAAAAATGAGCGTAATCCCACCTAAAAAGCCAGTGATGTATCTTTATGCCCCTGGTATTGCGAATGTTCATGTGCGGCGGTGATCACTTACCATCAGGTATATCGTATTCTCGTTTGCCCCCTAAATCATACAAAATCTGCTAGGACGTAGGTACCATTGTAGACTCGTTCCGGGGTCAGACGGTTTACATCTAGTAGGACAGGCATAATCCTGGTGATCGTTAAGGAATGTAATATATTTGGACTGCGTTGTACTCAAAGTTAGGACCATTGCAGTCAATTAGTCATTCCAGTAAAAATAGTGGATTTATCTACATTAAGTTTCTTCGGGACCATATTTCATATATAACATACTATTATGTTACCAAAGATTTCTATTAAAAACGTCGACTAGATTAATTTGTTTCTCATGGCCAAGTTTAAGTTTGTTCTTCTTTTCTTTAATTTAGGATAAAATTTTATGATGTAACGATCAAGGCACCTGCCTCACTATAGGCGTCCCACGACTGCCCAATCATAGTAGCAACTACCAACTCCACGAAACTTAGAAATAAAGTCTGCGTCCCATTGTCTTCGTCATTTTAAGAGATGAGGAGTATTATTACACTGGTAATGACGTCCTTCACACTGTGCATAATATATAATGCTGCCTGCCGCTCGACCATTACAGAGGTCAGAGGAAGTCATCCAGACGGATCATCGCTTATCAGAGACATGGTATAATAATTCATCTCTATGTTAGCAATATATTCCTTCCCTAATCCTAATTTGCAATGTTTAGATTATTCCCTCCGCAATGAGTGTTCGCAAATAATTTGCAGATCCCCTCGGGCGGGTGACAATCTCGCTAGTCTCGCGCAGGCGGTGCGGCGAGCGCTACAAGCTCTCAATATCAAATTCCAAGGGGCTTAGATATCAAACGCGCCGCCGCGCCGTAACTCTATCTGCTGATATTTACGTGTTAATGAGCCAACACACACGCCTCAGTACACATTGTGTCAAGTAGTTTATGTTAGTTAGTTTATGAAGTCCTGATAAATTTCTTAAAAATATTATCGTTAATTTTCGGTAAGACGGCAGCTACGCCGTCGAGCCTGCTTATTTCAACCTTCCCTTATTTCAACTTTTGGTGACTAACTTCGTGAATATATATGACTATGAATTATGAGAAGCGAATACGCCCGACTAAGCTGTATCCACACTAGTATTTTTGACAAGTCGTCTGTATTCGGCAAGTATGTAAATCAGGGGTTACAAAAAACGTCATACATAGTGCGGCTCCAATGCTTTCAGAATACGAAAAATAAGCGTATGAATAATTGCCTTTATAAAAGCTTTTATTTTATATCACCTGTTGTATGCTTTTATCAATTAAAGTTGAAAAAAAAATCCAACTTAAATTAATCTCATATGGACAATGAATAATAAAGATAGTACTGTTGTTACATTTTACGTGGAAAAATAATTATTGAACGGTAAGAGGTAGCCGGCACAGTGACGCGGCGCGCGGCGACTCGCGGCGACTCGCGGCGACTCGCGGCGACTCGCGGCGACTCGCGGCGGCAGGTGTGAAGGCCCGCACCTGCACAGAACCTGCACTCTATTAATACTCCTTACGCCACCGTAATCGTCCTTCGCCGCTGCCTGCAGTACTAATTA
Organism: Lapara coniferarum; assembly: GCA_949316025.1. Classification (NCBI taxonomy): domain Eukaryota; kingdom Metazoa; phylum Arthropoda; class Insecta; order Lepidoptera; family Sphingidae; genus Lapara; species Lapara coniferarum. The sequence goes on along the minus strand of OX438929.1, from coordinate 457,940 downwards.
GAATTTATTACTTTAGCCTAGTGAACTGCTTTTCTATAAGATACTATCGGCCTCGCCAGACGTTGTCCTGTCCTAAAAAGGAAATAAAATATTAGATAATGAATCCTTATGTTAACGCGAATGTTAGACATTGAAATTAAAGTATTATAACGGATTTTATCGCGGTTTTTTATTTTTCTCCCGACGTTACGAAGGCTTTTCAGCACTTCGTGGTCACGGGGCGGACTGAGGTGTAGGTGGTGCGAAAAGTTAGTATTACAAAGCTACCTTCAATTTACATTTATACAATTTAAGATGTTAGTCATTGTTCGCGGTCCGGTCTACGCAGAAAGAGCTCACAGTGTCTTGAAGTCTGGCAGCAGGTCGTTTGGGGCCCGATTTAATTATATGTATTACCGGGTCCCAGGCTGGTGCAGGTTTCCAACCATTTTCTCTATTTGAATTGGGATGTTTTTTGATTTCAATAGCCTCGCGAATCATCCTAGACAGGAATCGGTGTTCTTTGGCAAGGATTTGTGGCTTGTCAAATCTAAGGTAGTGGTTGGAGCCTTCTTCTGAGTGTTCAGCTACTGCAGACTTCGTAGAGCGCCGGAGTTTAACATCAGCTATATGCTCTTTTACGCGGGTCACTAAATGTCTTTTTGTTTGACCAATATAAGAGAGGCCACAGTCGCAATCTATCTTCTATTAATTAATCTATCTTAAATGTGTTTTTATAAGGTTATTGATTACATTTGTGAGCATATGCATGGTGAACACCTAGTATTTAGTACGGAGCTCGCGGGTGTAAAGATGTGTGTGTATGATTGAACGTGAATGTGTAAAGATTGAAAGCCAGCGCCATAAATCATAGGTGGGCGATAGGGCTGACGCGATCGCTGTGATGGATGTATGTGTGTCGCGCGCTGGCGGGGATAAATGATCTCGGACCGATCCCGCGCCCCGCGCACCGCAACCCGCGCACCGCACCGGGACCGGGAGCTGTCCGGGAAACATAAATCATATCCATTCTAGTAGGTAGTATCCTTCGTCTTCCTCCACAAAACACTTATTTTTCCTACATCAAAAGCTTTAGGAGATCTTCAGCTGTAAATATTGTCTGCCGACGTAATATACATGTTCATGTCTTCAAAATTATGTCCAGCGGCGAATATACGAGTTATAAAAAAAATTACGAGTATAAATTTAGTCAAAATTCGAAATTATTGAAATCCCGTGCAGAGTATTCACCGGTAAGGATACAGTTACATTTATGGCGTTAAATGTTTCAACGAGTGAAACAAATTGCGATTTCCAAAGGCCTAGGATAACTGATAGTGGTTATTTGCAAGTGGATTAAATCCAAAAATCCACACCAACTTAAACATGCATTATTGTAGAGCGTGGTAACTACATAGTAAGTTGCGTGGCGAATGCATCAGACAGTGTTCCGGTGGTCGCCACCGGGCGTCGAACCCGCAGTAATTACCACGTTGTGACACGCCAACTGATAAACAGAACGCGAGCGCAAATGTCAGCGAGGATAGTGCGCCGGGACATGCACCGGCATGGCGGAACCTTAGTTTATTGAGCGTGACGTACGTTAGTTACTATTCACTTTTCGGTTATGTCTATTGTGTGGGGTGTAATTCTGTAAGATAATTTTTTTAATTTCTTCTGAACGACTGAGGAGCTTGCCGTTCGCGTGATGGTGAGCAATACACTGGCCACGCCATTCAGAAGTTTGCATTACAACGTACTGCGTGGCACTCGCTGCGTTGAGACATAACATGTTAAGGGCCGTATTAATAGATCCAACACAATTTTACTCTGACGTGCTATAGGTATCAGCTGAGACCCTGTCAAATAAACGGCAGCATTTCACTATATAACTTACATAGTCGCTATTTAATAAACCCATATTAACATCACCTCAAATGACATCTTAAGTGACAATATGTGATGTAGACAGCTAAGTTTTGTTTGTTAAACAGCGCTTACTCAGCTGAGGTCAAGCTGTTAAATGACAGCTTAAGCTTGGTTTATTAAATAGTTCAATACAGTAACGACCTTGTTCATAAATCTATTTTAATTATAGAAAGCTTTCTCTTTATCCTTCAAACTACATTCAAAATTACTTCGAAGAAGACGAAAACATTCGATAACTAAAATAGGTTTAAAACTGTTAATGAATAATTCAGTTAATGACTACTTGTGATTTTACTCAAACGTGGGAATGATTTTTCCATACCGCCCTTAATTTTATAATATCCAGTAATTACGCTCGCTAAAATATCCTTCAAACGGGAACACAACAGTGCATGCACACTTGTGCTTGGCCGTAGAAATAGACTTTGCGGTGGTATGTACCTGCCCAGACGGCCCCTCTCACACGAGAGTCCTACCACCAGTAAGTATTTCCTGGTCCTATTCAAGGTCTTCGTAGGTTTTATTGTTAAATTGATATGTTCCACACTCATCATATTTGTGTCTCAGTGTGAGGTCAGGACTGTGACTTGTATTTATTCTTCTCACAGAAACTATTGCGATGACGGCATGCTATTTAAATGCGTAAACGAAGCAATTTCGAAACAGCTGTAAAGCAATTGTTGGTGTGAGCTTAATAGGCGGGTCCTGCGGGCGGAGCAGTGCGTGGATTGTGCTGGCCAACGACCTGGACAGCGCTGTGGAACAATAAAACGCAATGTCGCAAAAAGTCTTAGTTTGTTCGGTACCAGTAACATGTTTGTACTTTCTACCGGCCTTTGTGTTTTTCCTATATTTGTACTAGGTTTTTTAAGCACCCAAATAATTTACCTTTACGTACCATTTTGCCTATAAATTTATTGATTACTAGTAGTGTTCGTGGCTCCGCCCGCGTGAAATGTTTTTACGGGACAAAAATATTTTCCCGGGATAAAAAGTAGCCTATAGCACTCAGGAGTTATGTAGCTTTCTATTAGTGAAAGAATTTTCAAAATCGGTTCAGTAGTTCCTGAGATTAGCGCGTTCAAACAAACAAACAAACTCTCCAGCTTTATAATATTAGTATAGATAAAGTATAGATATGAAATTCATATCGCGCTATCCAAATAACGTAAAAGAAAGGGCCTGGCATAAGATGAATGGCAGAGCTTCTCATAAATATGTAGTCGATTTGCAAATTAATTAATTTGCGAATAGACCAGCCCTGTAAGTCCGGCGACACTACTGGCTTCGTATTCTCAAAACTAATTTAAATTCCACACGAAATCTTTGTAGCGTATTACGTCAATACTACTTGTTATACGTAATGAATTCTGGGATCCGGCACGAGAACAATCCAATGTTCTATAAATTCAATGTATTTTCTATTCTGTATTAAACAGAACTCTACCACTGATTCCTTACTAAAATATAAGCTGTTTGTAGAGACCTCGGCTCACACGTGAGTTTAATTGCTTTGATCATTCGTTAGTCTATTAGCACACAAATAAGTGAACATGCAAGCAGCCGAAGCCCTGGTGACAAGCCGCGTGCTCGCCTCACCCTACACAATCAAATGCGAATAAAACACATTAAGAACCCTTAGCGTAAGTCGCAGGAGCGGCGGGAGGGTGCGGAGAGCTCGGAGGGCGCCCATCGGGTTTACTGCCGCGGCCGCGAGCCGAGCGAACACTATCATTGCGACTTATGGGTTGTGAGGAAATGAGGACTCCGCAACTGTATGACGTCATCCAGTTGACGGGATCAATGTATAGAAGACAGCGAGCAGCATAATTTCACATGCAAATTATATAATAATAACTCCGAATTAGTTACTATAAGCGTAGCCAAATGCTTGTCTCACATTGTAAAGGTGAGGATGAGCTAGGTAACCTGTAGGTAAACTATTTGCGTGTCTGCCTACTCCGTTATACTGTGAACATGCCAATATAATGACATATTATACAATATCAGATTTTATCCTAGCCTGAATATGCTATGTGTGCCCGGTGTCGTCTCCACACGCGTCGCGCTCGAGCGCAGACATTATGATAATAGAAAAACATACGTTTCAGTAAATAATTACAGAGTTGCTTTAAAGGAACGCGTGTTACCCTACCCTCCCCCTACGCCCCCTGTTCCCTCCACCGCTCACCTCCTGCCCATTCGCTCACCGCCACACAAAGTGCACACAAGAATCATGCAGGGAACGCTGTTCATATTATTGTTATAAGGAATTAGTTTTTGGGGATGGTGGTGGAGTAGGCAGTTTCTTTGTGTTGGAAAGATGAAGTGTTTAGGAAATAATCGGAGTATGGACGTGCAATGAAACGACAACTTCATCATCAGACACATTGGTAGACTGGCGCGACCGTACGGTCCGTTGAAAACGGTAACAACTTACCCTCAGTTTATTATTATTAAAACCTATAAATTACACTACTCTCAGGCGCTCATGTAGTACTTCCTAAGTAGGTAGAGTACCCAGGGTACCCACAGATCGCTGAGATTATTATTGAAAACCGACACGTGACATGTGATACAAGTCTTTTTCTCCATTGGAATAGAACTCTTATGTGAATTGGAAACTTGTTTGGGCGTTTCATAAAATCTGTCTTTTTTTATTTGCATACAAAAGGGATAACACAGAATTCAATCGAATACAAATAATACATAGACATTTAAGCCCGTACTAGTGATGTCCAATGTTCATTTGGATTTGGTTATATTGTCCAGACAAAAACTACGCATCCAATATCATTTTTTTGAGGTTATATACGAATTGTAGATACATGCTACAAACAATTTTGTCTGGTATGATGTTTAATTAAATTCCTTACTCTAACAAGGATGCTGTAAAAAGACGATATATTTGAAAAATACTCTTGGAAGAGTATGAGCTTTAAACATAAATGTATTGTTAGGATTCAGTAATTTGTAACGGTATTTGGAACGTACTGACCTGTTACTAAATTCAGTCTAAATGCCAATGAATCGTGGAAGTGGTAGTTGGGTATATAAAAAGGGTGCCATATCGATATTCGCGCTTATTCGCTCTTTTTCGCGCTCAGTCTCGCATTCATCTCAGTAGCAATGGAGTAAGTTTATCTTTGACTTTCATACTGGTCGGTTAGTTGCAGATATCTTTGAAAAGTATTTCTGTTAAATGTCTTTGTGTAAAACCAGTGATAAATGTTTATGTAAAATATGTGATAAATCGTTTTTATTTAAATCCAAATCGCTTCAGTTTCTAACAATATATTCATTGAAGTCGGAATATCAATAAAAATATTATAAAACACTAAACGCATTGTTTAACATATTCAAATAAGATAAATATCCGCTCTTGCGTTAGCGCAGCTCGATCACGCACCTGCAGTAAACCTCGACCACGACCGTAACCACTGCCTGCTCGCGTCGCCCTACCATCGGAACTTGTTTAAGCATATTACAAACATGACAAATTTACATATTATATTAAAAAAAAGATAACAATAAAAGACCTACGCTGACTTTCTTGGTGCTTCTTCTCAGGTCAGTGGACTTTTCCTAAGCACTGGTAGAATCTTTTTATTTATTAATTTTTTTTTTAAAATGACGTGTAAAAGTGCCCTTAAGGGCCTAATTACTTAATAAATGATTTGAATTGAATTTAATTTGAAAAACTACAACCTACTATAGTTGTAGAGGTAGGTAGTCCTCTGGTTATGGAGTTAGACTCAGATGATGAGGATGAATATGAGATGAGTAGAGAGGAAGGGATGTCCCCAAAGCGCGGGCGGGATGCCGTGTCAACATCACCACATTCTCCGACTGTTACCCGGAGTAGGGCAAAGTCAGGTCAGATTTAGTATAAATGATAACTTTGGATTATTTGTTTGACTATTTGTTTTTAAGCTATTGCATAGCTTCTATCGCGGGCCTTGAGCGTGGAGACCGAATCTAGAAATTCCGTAACGAAAATAACCTAACACCCCTCACTCCGACCGGCACAGCGGTGATATTTTATTTTCAACTCTATCACAATCATGTACAGTGTAAAATTCCATAAGTAAATTTAATATCGCAGTCTTGTAAGAATACAATATGTAAGAGGATATGAGCTGAATGTTAAACGATAAAAGGTCGAAATTACCGTGTATTTAAAAATTGTTCCAGTCAGTGAATCGTATCGAAATGTCAAACGCGCGAAGCTGATGAGAACATAGAATAAAGACTAAAGCACTTCTATGCTTATAGTCCTTATTCTGAGGATGAGAATGTCTCCGTGGAGGGATGACGTGATTCTAAGTTTGAATTTTTAATAAGTTTTTATTTTATATCTGTTCAAAGAGGTTATAAATATTAGAATTACCTGCTTAGAGTTTCGGCGTTAGGGCACGAGTGAAATTTGGACAATAAAAAAATAAAAAAAATAATTATAATTACATAAGTTGATAAAAAATGCTATGCAATAGCTTTACCGCGGCAATTTCCAAGTGCCACACGTCTTTTTTTTAAGGTAATGTATTTTATTTATGGTTTTAGAGTAATTACAAATAGTTATTCTTGCCAGATATCTAGACTAGAGCATCTTGCCACGACTGGCAAGAGGCTCTAGAAATAACGAGTTAGTGAATATTCTGCAGTGTGCTGGTCTTGTTACAGCGTGTTTCACGTTTAATGAAAGTAGTTCCTCTCATATTTTACCTCCACGTTGCTCGTTCCATCGTCAGAGCTTCTTCTAAAACAAAAGTCGTGCAAGAAATTTGCAAAATAATGTAATGATAATTTAGCCTTTATAATTTTTGTTATGTTTGAAATGTAAATTAGTTTAGTGGTCTGTTCCATCCCGGCTCGAACCAAAAGGTTCAGTAATTCATATTTCTGCCGCACCATTAAGCTGTGGAACAGTTTGCCAGCGTACGTGTTCCCTTCTTCCTACGACTTAGGGTCCTTCAAGCGGGGCGTGAAGAAGCAATTAAGCAGGCCGGCGTAACTGTGCCGACCGTCCAGGGATGTTTATCTCTTGCCAGTCGACATAACTTTCTGGGCTTCACTACATTTACCATCAGATGCAGTGAAGCCACTTTGTCGAGCCATCGATAAAAAAAAAAAGTTTGTAGTCAGTACATGCGTTTTGGAGACAGACGTACGAAGGCGGCGTAATATTTAGGTTTGAAACTTTGTAAACCGACACGATACTGGCGACTGGATACTGATGTCGCCTTCTCAAAGTTATACATAATATATCAAAACATAGAGCTACACATGGAATTTTTAAACAATTCGGTTCCAATACCGCTTACTTTTTTAAGGACGGCGACACTTACGGCTCATGTTTGTGATAGCGTTCGACTATAATACATATAAAACAACCTTTTAATATAGCAAACGCTATTATGGTAAATCTTAAGTTATGTTTTCGGTAACAGTTGCCTCGGTATTCGACTCTCGCACAGAGTACATTATCGACGCCGCGTCACAAACAAGCGGCACAGCGGTTAAAAACAATTACCTGACATGTTTTTTTTCGCTTAATTATACGTAAATAGTGTGTATAAGCCAAAAATAGAGTTATAGTAATGTAAGTCAGTTCACGCGCCGCTCCATTGTGTTTTCCGGAAGCGTGGTGCAAGGAAATAATGACTTTGTATTCTGAACGCGACGACTCTATTTCCCAGAAAGCAGCTGCATTTCCTCCCACAGAGATTTTGCTGCAAGAATATTGAATTTGATGATTCCTATTGCAACACGGCTTAGAAAATAAATTAAGATCTAAGATACTTATTTTTATATTTATTGGGAAGCCTAATGTGATGGCCGGTGTTTTATAGTGTAAGCGGTTTGAAGAGCGAAAAACTAATATTTAAATTTACCACTGAATTGTCTGATAGTTAAAAGTTAAACCATAATTAATAATATTTAAGCACTAATTTGGTAGATTTGTTTCGATAAAGTAATCATGGTATAAAATCGACGGCTCCGTAGAACAAAGTCGTATATGCAAAATGAAGCTTTTCAGTAGAGCGCTTTGAAAGTCTTAAGTTAATTGTGAAAATTACAAGTTATAGTGAACAAAACATTGTATTCTATAGGGTTCAGTAACAACTTTGAACTTAATGTGTGAAAATAGCACTAATTCACACATGAATACAAACTAACGACTTTCAAAGCGCTCTACTGAAAAGCTAACATTTTGCATATACGTCTTTGTTCTACGGAGCCGTCGAAATATTTAATAAAAAATTCTTGAAGAAAGCTTTTAGGTTTTTTTTCGCAGTTGATAAGTATCGTTTGCCCAGAATTGGGATGAAAGTGTTCGGTATTGACAAATCTGCCGTAAAAAGTATTGGACCTAAAACCAGTCTGAGATCATCTCTCGCGAGGTGAACACGCTTGTCGGGGTACCGCTTTTGGAATGTTGTACTTATCGTTAATAGGTATGTAATAATTCATTTGTGAAACAGACTTGGGTAAACACTATGGTATTCTCATACTAAACCATACCAGCCCTGTATTACATACTGCCAACTGCTGAGCACGGGCCTCCTCTACAACGGAGAGGGGTAAGGCGTTAGATAGTACGACAGACAATTTTTTCGCGTGTTTATACGCTAAGGAGGTCAAAGAAGATTACAGACTGTTTAATAAGTTAGAGGCGCCGCGCGGCTCAACGCGGTGCAACCGCTTGGGAGCGTTTTGCGTCCAGTGTACACTGTACAAGCATGTTGCATTGAGTGATTGTTTGATACCATACCAGCCCTGTATTATATACTGTCCACTGCTGAGCACGGGTGTCCTCTATAACTGAGAGAGTTAAGGCCTTAGTCTACCACGCTGGCCTAGTGCGGGTTGGCAGACTTCACATACCTTCGATATTCAGAGAACTTCTCAGGGATGCAGGTTTCCTCACGATGTTTTCCTTCACCGTTAAAGCGAGCGATAATTCACAATGAATACATACATAATTTTTTGGAAAAGTCAGAGGTGTGTGCACTTGGGTTTTGAACCTGCAGACATTCGTCGCGGCAGTCCGTTCCACTCCCAACTAGGCTATCGTCGCTTTTTATGGTGTTCCCACTAAACATAAATTATGAGCTCAAGTTTCTCATTAAAACAATGTTCAATCTGTTGACGAAAGGATTAAACACCTACATCTTAGGTAGGGATAGATTTAATTGAGATAATAAAAAAAATATGTTTTGTGGTTACAGTGTCTGCTCACTTCGAGATTTTGTTGCTCTACCTATATTACCAACCAAATTATGAGAGGTGAGCGTGTTATGCCTCTGACAGCGTTTGTGAACACTGTCAACTAAGATTATACAAAATTTATTAAAGAGTGCCTATTAAATGTTGCAGAACTTTTGTGCCCAGAAAAAAAGAAACAGTTTGAGAAAGTCAGCTTATCGCGACGTACCGTTGTTCGACGTAGGTATAGTATGATGGCTAGTGATGTAAAAAAAACACTGACTGATTGGTTGGGTTTCAAGCATTTTCGATTGCTTTGTATGAGAGTACAGATTTATTTAAAACAGCCCAATTGGCTATTTTCATACGAGGTGTTGATGAAGAATTTGTAGTGACAGACAACATGGCTTTGTGACTTGGCATTCCTGGTAGACATCACAGGTCACTTAAACGACTTGATCTTGAAGCTTCAAAAACAAGGGCAATTGGTAAATCAGCTGTACGATCATTTTAAGGCTTTCCAAAACATCATTCGCTTGTGGGAAACACAAACATAAATGCGAAGTAAAAACTTTTTTCATTTTTTAACATTATCCAGTCATGAAAACATTGAACACATTAATATTTTAGCAAATTTCGTAAGTATTATGTGGAAGATGCTCCGCTTCCCCTACAATTGTAGTTGAACGAGCTTCAAGAAGAGTCATATTTGAACTCTTGACTTGATGATATGGAGTTAAGCGAATTTTACAAAACATACCTTTCCGAAAAAAAGTATCCACAGCTGACAGTTTTCGCACGAAAAATAATTTGCACATTCGTAAACACGTATAAATGTGAGCAGCTATTTTCAATCATGAAAACTTATGAAAATAAGCAGCGTACTCGGCTTACAATGTTAATTTAGAAAACACTTTGTGCATAATGTACTAGCGATATTGACCCCAATATTGATCATCTTGTTTCACAGCTTCAAACTTAAGTCTCTCATTCATTTTCATTTGATTTTTGTATCTTTGTTTGTTTATTTGATTTATATTATGTTTAACGATGCTATTACAATAAATAAATAAAAAAAAAATGTAATTTTTTGTCGCTTTTTTATTTACTTATTTTACCTACGACCCGTGACCCCATTAAATCCCGAAATTACGCCCTTAGCTACGTAAAGGTTGCCCATACCTGTGGTAGAGCTTTGCCTACCTTTATAGTTATTGTTAAAGAGCTAATAAGTCGCCCCTAATATACCCTATTCCTCTAGTGTTCTATATATCATAACATATATACTATCTATACTAATATTATAAAGCTGAAGAGTTTGTTTGTTTGAACGCGCTAATCTCAGGAACTAGTGAACCGATTTTGAAAATTCTTTCACTAATAGGAAGCTACATAACTCCTGAGTGTTTTAGGCTACTTTTTATCCCGGGAAAATATTTTTGTCCCGGAAAAACATTTCACGTGGGCGGAGCCGCGAGCACTACTAGTATATAATAGTCATAGGCCCCACTTGGTCGCATTCCGGCATTCTGCTCCATTTTATCAATATAAATATAACTACCTTACCCGATTCGGGAATTGAACCGCACTTCCATCACATATCCGTAATACGACGCTAAACCAATATGGGAATAACTTTATTAGTATTGCCATTACATCATTTATTCAGTATAATCACTTCCCGCAGGAAACCTAGGCCATATCACGTCCTCCATTACCATGGAACACATCCTAAGTCTTTTATTGATGACTGAAGACTTGCGATGCGTACTAACTACATTATTATTTTATGATACTGCTACTACGTATCAAGTTGCTCATTGCGCTCTTTCAGCATATTTATATTGTAAATAGGTCATGTTTGTAAGTACTCGTATTATCGATCCGATTTCTAATGTTCTGATTTTGAAATAAAACGCTGTCCCTGTTTCGTTTAGTTGAATTATTCAGTCACCTCTGGTTACAATTATTGGTGTTCAGAGGCGATGAACACCTTCAGTTGACCTACTAGCGCGTTTGTAGAAATACGAAGTGTTGTTACTTTATGCTTTCGTGTTTCCGTCGTTTCGGAACATGCGACGCGCTTACTAATCGTGATGTGTTGTATCAGTCCATAACTGAAGCGACGGAAGGAAATGCTGAGTCGCGCTGCGCCTGGACACCGACATTAACACCTGAGGAGTGTAGGATAGAAACAATAAATACCTACGACGGGCACGTATGGCCCCGCCCTCAAACTAAGTCAAGTGAGTGTGAATCGATTAGCAACTACTTTTGATGCGGGGGCGCACCCCTCCGAAACAATTTATTTTAGATGAACAAACATATTATGATTTCTATATTTTTTATGAATAACCCTCACGTATATACTTTGGTTTCTTAACAATATTTCTGTTACCAACTGTAACTGTCGCTAATTATAATTTAATGGTCTGCTAATATTGTGTTCTTCGGTATTCATTATTTAGAACTAGCTTTAGCCCGCGATTCCGCCCGCGTTAAAAAGTTTTTCCGGTATAAAAGTCCCGGTTTATATTTTCCCGGGATAAAAGCCTATGCGTTAATCCAGGACATGATCTACCCGTGTGCCAAATTTCATCGAAATCCGTTCAGTAGTTTTTGCGTGAAAGAGTAACAAACATCCATACATACTTACAAACTTTCACGTTTATAATATTAGTAGGATAGTAAGATAATAATAACCGTTAGACACCGCAAGAGTAGGGTGGCTCGGTAGAAGGCCGCGCGAATCCTTGCGAATCGACCCCTCACAGCGGAAGATGACCAACTGGCGCGTGAGTACGGTTTGCATCCACTGCAGCGCGGCGCGACGGCGTGCGCGATGTGCATGTGCTAAGCCCTAGCACTCCACAAAAAAAACAAAACACTAGGGAGAAAGTTACAAAAAGGCGAGGATACACGGTACGAATCTAAAATGTCATTGAATGCATTAGAGACAGACAGCCTTGGGCGAGGCCGTTCACGCCGCGGATCGACGGTGAGGCGGCGCGGTGAGGCCGTGCGGCGGTGAAGCGGCTAATGTATGCGTGTGCGCAACAAAAAAAAAGCCGCAGACAGTTGTTTTGGTGACCCGCGACAGACGCGCAACGCCGTGTAGCACTGGTCTCGAACCTACCGATTTTTCGGTATTCATACCGATATTTTTCATTACTATAATTTTTTTATTACCTGGAATGACGACACGGGCATGCAGTTTGCCAGATCGTAAGCGATACGACCACCCGAAAACAGAAGTAACACCATCCAGCACCTTGAGTTGCAAAGTATTGTGTGGCATTTCACTGCGTTCGACATCCTGAGACATAAGAAGTTAAGTCTCATTATGTCCTGTAGTTACACTGGTTACAATGCCAAACAAACCGAAACACAATAGTGCATGCACACTGCTGCTTATAGACTATGAATAACTTAATGTTGTTAGATAGTTTTCGTAATCAGTTTGAACGGAAAGCTTATTATTTGTGTCAGCTACTTATTTTACAACCTCAGTACACGTATAAATAAACACCGTCCAACACAGCAGCGCTCGCAAGCGGACCTCATTCATACTTGCCTTGAAAAAAATACATTCGCTTGAGGTAGGGCTGCACTCGTCCGGATTTCCCCGGATTTGTCCTAGTTTGAAGGGCATCCGGGGGCCGTCCGGCAGGGGCTTTAAAAAGTGTCCGGGTGAAACCCGAACACTAGTTGCCAGGGGAAATCAATTCTTTTACAGATAAAGAGATAAATTGAAATAAACCTTAGCTAAAAATTCATTCATAATAACCAGCAAGAAGGCACAGCAAAATATTTTTTTAGATGTGTCCGGGGAAAAACCCATATCTCGCCCAAATGTCTGGGATTTTTGCCGTGTATATCCGGCGTCGGCAATTTAAGTGATGGCAGCCCTAGCTTGAGGGAATTCAATTATATTTTATGCCTCTGACATCAAAAGAGCTAATCATCTTACAGCATAACGCTTAAAATTATTTCCCAGGGTCTGGTCGGTGGCGGTGTTTCTATATACTACTATACAGGCTGCAAAACCCGACTAGTTTCATTTCATTTCTAGTTAACAAATTAAAAATTGTAATAATATTATTGTGTTTTTTCCTGGCACGATTAAGTGCATTAATTGCACCAGATTTTATAAATATATATAATGTAGACTTCAAGTATAGTGTCTACCGAGAGAAATTGCTTCAAAGGTCGTGAGAATTATGCCGGCCAGCCTCCCTAGATGTACAGTGGACTTTAACCATAATAATACGGCTTATTTTACTCCCTAAAAAGTTTGATAGAAAATAACGTAGCTGTATAGTCTGTCTGTCGGCACCTAACTTGAGTTATCTGTGTTTTTTATGAATTCCCAGCGAGTGTCGTATCATGTTTCTTATCGATACATCTGAGCTTGATTCAATTATGATTGCATTCAATTAATATACTAATAGTGTGGCAGCAGATGTGTGCGATGTTGGGTAGGAAAGAGGGGGTTGGGGCGAGTGGTTTAGACGAGCGAGCGATGACGTCCCGTGCCATATGAATTAGAAATCCGGAACATCGCGTTGCTATGAATTTTATTTATTGGAATTAAGAAAAATAGTTATCATGTAGGCACTGCCTGATAGAAAACGGTTATATATTTATTATAGGATGGAGCTAATGAGCATGGTCACGAATATACGACTACAGGGAGTTGTGGAATCAATGGTTTTTGACATTTGCAGGAAGGATAGGGTTGAGTTTCTGAGCGCACTGCTCACGCGAACACAACAAGTAATGCAGGTAGATCGTATGAGAGTGCTAATTTGTTTGATTGCGAAGTTCAAGTTCTCGGCATAGTAAATACCGACTACGGACCGAGGAGATGTAGGCCCCCTCGCCGGTCGGGCACTCGGCATAGTTCTGCAGCACGGCCCACGGGCGCGTACGATGCCGGGATTGTGATTTTATCGTGCGATTAATCACTAGCATCACGTCTGGGGCTAGCATCGAGCGGTTGATAAATATTTCAACATCGGTACCTAATTACTTTAGGTATGGTCGCGCCGAATTCTATGTTTTTTCTAAGTCCTTGAGACAGAATGCGCAAAAAATAGATATAGTAATATTCAAAACCAGTTTGATATTAAGCGTGTGAGAGAGCATTTTGTTTTATTCGATAGTGATTTAGAGGAAAAAAACACCAACGTTCATTCATATTTGACGTCTTTCTGTACGTCACGTGATTTATGGATGCCAATTGTTTGTAAGTATTACTACTATACCGTACTTAATTGTAAGTAGGTACTTTGGAGTCCAAGTGTACGTTGATAGCCTCCTGAACTATGAAGGGTTTATTGTATGAAGTAATGAGTATTTGAGTCACCTGACAGTAATGCTAATATCATTGTTCATAATCCCCCACAATCGTGAGTTTGTCTTCCACCTCGGAAGGTAGAAAAGAGAGGTTGGGGGGAAGAAGGTAACACTTGCCGCATCTTTCTGCTATGTAAGGTTATTTTTTTGTAAACAACATAATTCCTAGCCGAGTCACAAGTGTGCGGTCCACACAAATGTGATTTGTTTTATTTTTGACTGACGAAAAAAAACAAGGAAAGTTCTCATGTCAACATGTATATTTTTTTTATGCACGACCACGCATAACTTTTTACAGAGTAGCCCGATTTTAGTAATTCTTTTTTTATTAGATAGGGTATACCTCGAAGTTGGTCCCGTGTGAATTTATAAAATAAATCTAACCTAAGGGTGGGAATAAGAGGTGATTTATTATTTACTCATCGATTTTAATGCTAAGTTGTATATTAATAAGCATGCAACTTATACACACACACACACACACACACACCAACGCCATTTATCCCCGACAGGGTAGGCAGAGGCGCAATTAATGCACCCACTTTTCGCCGTGCGTATTCCATCCCATGATCTAGCGAGCCTATTACCACATCGGGCACAAATTTCAGACTCCGGGCTGGTGTACTGAGTAGAAAAAATCAATATCATTTTGCCCGTCCTTGGGATTGAACCCGACACCTCAAATTTGTCTTCGTACCGTAATACAACTACGCCACCAAGGCAGTCATGTAGTTCATGTAGTTTATAGCCACAAAAAATTACAATTACGTATATTTGGAGTCTGTGCCTAATTTAAATTGCCAAGTAGGCTAAGCAAATACACGAACAATTATATGAAAACAATGTTCAATTCAGTTTAATTAGGCATCGAGTGCAGGCCTCATTTACGGAGACGCGTGTGGCGTTGGGCGGTTCGGCACGCACTATATTCAAAAATACCTACGACGAATGTGTTTACGGGGAAGCCATTTCATACACGTTTGCGCAATATTTGCGACGAAGCCTGCGAATGGTAACGACTAGTCCCATGCGACGTCGCACGCAGTGACAATTCTGCGTTCTAGTATTAAGCGTCTCCGAAAACGAGGCCTAAGCCGTGTACTCTGTCGGATGACGAGAGACGCACGTATCGTAAGTTAACATTTTACTTGCCATCACGTCACACGTGTTGAGTTCATTTGCGGATAAAAAGGCCAGTTTCGAGCGCAGAGGCTGATCGATCTCGCGGATACAAATCGCGTCGTTGATACATTAATCATGACGTGTCCGCGCTCCGCTCTCCCCAGATGTTGCGATACATATTCAACACGCTTGTCGCATTCGCTGCTGTTTATCACAACGCCATGTTATGTACCATGATGATTGTGTGTAAATACTACCGAAATCTATCAAAACACATTTAAGTGATTGTGCATGTCGGTTCTATAAAGTTCCGGAGTGTTTAGAGGCGACGGTGTCCGGTTACTGTGAGGTGACTCTTTCACCCGTTCATCTGAGTATACCTACATAAAAAGAAATATGAATACTTAACCGATCCTATTGTGCTCGAGACTGTACCTACACTTAGCTTTATTAGGAGGATTACCTATGATCCAACCATAATACATCCTACCTGTATAGTGTACAGAGCGCACAGCCCCTCTCTGGTTGACAGCCACCCAACAATATTAATTCACTACATGTTAATAAAAACGACGCAATACTTCTTCCATATGAAAGTAATACATTCACATCAATCGTCGCGAATGAAATTCCGTATCAATAAATAATGTAGCGATGACGTCACGTCCCTGTTCCGCAGGGAGCCGTGACGTCATGCGTTAATAATATCCTGTAGGAGCGTCTCAGGCCGCGTATGAAATATGCATGTCCGTATGTGGGCCGCCCGCCGCCGCGCCGCGCGGGTGCAGCGCGCGTGCGACCAACCAATGTGCGAGCTTTTCGTTTATTTCATACTGGATTTATTGCTACATATAAGAATTCTTTGTATATTTTCATTTTAGATACGTAAAAATGCGCAAGTTACGTAATTATGCTGTTAATTAATTTAACTGTATTAAATATTTTCGGCCAAGTAATTTGTTTGCCCAGTAAGGTAAAACGGTAAAACTTTGCATCTTTATATGACACTAGTAGTGCTCGCGGCTCCGCCCGCGTGAAAAAGATTTTCCGGGACAAAAATATTTTCCCGGGATAAAAAGCCTATAGCACTCGGGAGTTATGTAGCTTCCTATTAGTGAAAGAATTTTCAAAATCGGTTCAGTAGTTCCTGAGATTAGCGCGTTCAAACAAACAAACAAACATACGAACTCTTCAGCTTTATAATATTAGTATAGATTAGCTGTAACGTGCCCGCATTCAGTAAATGATTTGATTCCTTCACCTTTAAATGTTACGTCCGGAGTTTTGCATTACGTCGTTAATTTTACTACAAGTAATTATGCTTTTTTATATTGTAAGTTATTATTACCCTAATAATATTGGTAGCTGGTGTTATACCATGAATTGCAGAAATAAAAGTTGATGCTGATATCATGGCTGATGGCATAAGCCTTAATTACCTCTCGGGAGGTTATAACCGTTACAAGTACATCGCAATATGTATGCATATTAATTTATTGAAATACGCCCTGTATTTCAATAAAATATGTTATGAAGTTTAAGATCTGAAATCTTGGGGTGAACAGCGCATTGCGGTACTCTTCAATTCCAAGTTATATTTTCGCTGTCGTTTACAAGCAGTGGTCGTGTTTGCCATCGGCTGCTCCTCCTTGATAGTCAGTCGTTGATATGTGTATGAGAGTGAAGGGCGCAGCGGGGCGCGTCGGACCGCGGAGGCGCTGAGATCAATGCACTGCATGCGCCTGCGTTGCGTCACCGTTACATCGCGCGGCCGTCCAGCGCACTAAACATGTGGTATGCGAACATAATTGCTATCTCATTGAGGCGATGCAGTGTACAATTCCAGTGGAGACGCGTTCACCAATCAATTTGTAAATAAAGGGGAAAATATTGATTACTTTGTGCCTACTCGTATGGGGAATGTAATTTGTACGAAGAACAATGTAGATGTCGGTGTATAATGCATACGACGAGTGTCAAAGTAAGATAATGTTATTGCATATATTTTTAAAAAGCTACTATGTGTACAACTGAGCGTATTTCTATTATATTCCCTCGAGCCCTCCCGTCCCTCGCACGTGAAGTAACGCGGAGTCCGCTGCCGCTGCACACGGCCGCAATGGGTTCACTCTCGCACGTCACTAAATCGCGCTCGCTCTTGCGACTGAAACACTTTATTTAACTATAATAAATAAAATACCTTCTTGTTGCGACAATTTATTACTAGCTAAGTAAAACAAAAACTCAATGCTGGTATCTGCAAGGCTAACAAGAGAAATAACTTTGAAGTTTATTGCTATTATCCTTGTATCATAATTGTGAGTTATTATCCTTACTTAAGTATATAAATATTTAAACTAATAAATATGTGTCACTATGAGAATGTAAGTGCCTAATGCATAGTAATTCAAGGTTCTGGGTGGTGTTACTAAATAAATGGTCTAGACGTTCTAGACGTGCCACATTCAATTAAATATCCAGTGATTTGTAAGAGTATCGCTTAAAGTAATGATGAGTCATTTCCCGCGGCGACTCTTGGCACACCTGCGCAA
The DNA here is from genome assembly GCA_949316025.1 of Lapara coniferarum. Classification (NCBI taxonomy): domain Eukaryota; kingdom Metazoa; phylum Arthropoda; class Insecta; order Lepidoptera; family Sphingidae; genus Lapara; species Lapara coniferarum. Next base: position 439,791 of record OX438929.1, on the reverse strand, counting down.
GCTTCAGGCAGCAGCAGGACCGGGCGCCTTCGTGATTTGGGAGGGCAGGCGCACTATAAAATCTTTGAAGTTCCAGCTGATATCACAAACACAAATGTATTGGGTCTGCACGGCTGATACCCAATAAATACACTTATTATTTTCCTACACAATGTGCATTCATATAAACATATCGCATTGGACTCTATTAACTATACCTATCAGATAATCTCGTAAAAAACTGTTTACGAGAGCTAAGGTCTTATAAATAGTATATAATATAATAACACTGACAATGGAACCATATTATTTTTTTATTGAAGTCTATAAAACAGTTATGTAGGTTCTGCGAGCGCGTACGGGTTGATAGTAAAATAATAAAGCGCGGGCCGCGGGACCATAAAGCGATACACTGCACTACGGGGCCCGAGCGGCATTGCCATGGTGGCATATTTTTTAAATTACATAATATAAAAGTGTGCACATACGAAAGACTTAAGCTGTCATAAAAATACAGATTTCAAATATTTGTGCGACAAGTAAATCGTGGCCAAGCATTTTGTCCATGGGACTAATAATTATATTCAATATAACACCGAATAACATAAAGACCAGCCTACAAATATCCTTAAAAAAGAAAATACCTAATAAGATTACCATTGCATAAATGTTATTACTCTGTAAAATATTTTTTGAGTGATAAAGTAGTAAGGGATTCGACGGTTCTGGAGCACGTTCGGGGGTCGGTTGGCGCCACTCTGGCCTAGTTCGTCAATAATTTGGATTGCTCCAATTTCGGCGCGTACAATCCGCGAATTAACCCGCGGATTAAATTTATACCTACCGCGAATTTTTCCGCGGATGTAATTAATACCTACCGCGAATTTTTCCGCGGATTTATACCTACCGCGAGTTTTTCCGCGGATTTATACCTACCGCGAATTTTTCCGCGGATTTCATTAATACCAACCGCGAACTAATCCGCGGATTCCATTTAATATCGCCCGCGAGATAGATATAAACCGCGAATTGGAGTTGCATGGTTTACGGTCCTCTCAAGCTTGTACCTTTACCCTTTGTTTCGTTGTGCTTTTGTATTTCTACAGCGACCCTTTTTTACTTTTTATTTGAAGAATACAAATGTCTTTGTTCCATATTCCTATGGACTCGTGTTTCTAGTTAAAAACCGTTTACAATTACCCATTACTCACCCTTTATGCATTACGGGCAGTGTTTATAATACATAAATCAATCGTTACAATACACCATACGTTTCTCAAATTCTAAGTAAAACCCTTCGGGTCTTCTCATTGTCAATGATTAATTGCCTGTCCATTATTTTTAACAACAGTTACGGATCCTATTATTCCCATTTCCTGATGTTACGTATTCAATGGAACGTTCAAAGTGAAAGTTGAACATGTTGGATCCTGTCTGCAAGGAAACAATACTCGCTCTCCATATAAAAGCCAAACTCAAAATCACATGATATCGTATTCCACTCTGTGCTCTCTTCGAAGTGTGATCTCCAGTTGTTGGTAATAGTGAAGTGATAGTAAAACAGTGTAATAGTAAATACTGAAGCTGATATAAAATGAATGTAAGTACCTTCTTATACTTTGATCTAAAATTGTTATAACCAGATGTTTTATTAATTGTATTTGTTATGTGTTGTTCACTGGGTTAATGCATTTTAGTTGTATTTGATCTCTTATTTAATTTATCAAAGTTACTGTAGTGCATTTTATTTCACATACCTATAAGTGTTTATCATACAATACTTCCTTAACCAATTTGTTTTATTTACAGTTTTATTTTCGTTACATTTGATCTCTTATTAAATTATCAATGTTACTTTAGTGTACATTTATACTTCGCATACCTATAAGTATTTATCATATAATACTTCCTTAACCGATTTGTTTTATTAACAGTTTTATTTCATTTTATTACAGTTTTCGGAAAATACTTTCAAAAATTACTATTATGCTGAAGATATAGATGAACCTAGTGATGAAGAAGGTACACTCGCCTTTAAAGTCAAAAAAGCGATAATAGCAAACAAAAGATCCATGGAATGCAACAACATTGACGAATTTTTCGAAAAACCTAAGAAAAGGAAGACAACGACAAAAAAATCATCTAGTGTTGGTCGAGCGACGAGTGGTGGTGTTTCATACATAAAAACAAACAGCGATGACAGCAGTTCTGCATCACACCTCATAAAAATTGAGGTGTATGATGTTAATAAAATAAAAAACATCGCACCGACGGAACAATGGAAACATGCTGATGTGCGGGTTAAATATTACGCGGAAAACGAGAGTGACAAAAACTTGCAATCTATCAAGGACACGGTATACAATATAACCAAAGACTTAGCGAGTAAGGACGATTGTGTTAAATATTTTATAGACAACGAGAAATGAACAAAGTGCCAGTGCGTATCAGTGTTTTAAAATCATAATTTTAGTCATATACTTTATTCTAAGAAACTATTATTGTAATAACTATACCTATTTTAATTTAATTTACATTGTATTGTATTTTAACTTTGTACTATTTTAAGTTACATGCTTAACAGATTACTTCGTTTTTGATTCTAGAACTCTTTGTGTTGTTGCTAAGTATTAATGTAAATAGTAATAAGTCTTTTTAGTGTTTTTCATGCTCATGCTTACGATTGTAAAGTTATTACGAACATTCATTAATTGTTTGGAAGAATTATAAGTTTGTATGGGGTTATTAATTCTCAATAAAGAAAAATCATTCATTCATTTTCATATTTCATTTATTCTCCTCAAAACATGATTTAAATAAACCAGTTAAAAACACATCATTGCCTATTGTATTATCACTAAATAATACTTGAAAATCTTTAAGACTCTGACCATAATATTTATAGTACAGATACATTAAACAGTACTCTCCACAAACTATAGTAAAGTCATTTTGAATTCGGTTTGTATTGTAATTCCACATTCTAGAATTCCTCGCTAAAAACATTCGGTGGTATCCTTGAGGTGGTCGACCGTATGAATCAAAGTACTGTCCAAAACCATTCTGATCTATGTGTATGGCAACCCAGTGAGAACCTGGTTTGTTATCAGAGTCTAAGTTGCTAACTACATATGTAGGAGTTACTACATGTATTGGTAGGCGATTGGCTGCATATACATTATATTCAATACATGGATCAATTTTCTTTAAGTAATTCTGTATTTCTATTGTATTCATTTTTATTTATCGAATCGTTGCAGAATCTTATCAAGTCGAATGATAAAGTGGTAATGCCGTATATAAGGTTAAGAAGACACTATTATGGTACTTATGTGGTAAGTTTTCTATTTTTTGTGGGGTTGCAAGGATTATGATAAAACAAAAAACTTAATATTTTTTAATTCATTTTATTCGTAACTTACATCTAACAGAAAATCTGAATTAAATTATTCATACTTAATCTAATCTTAAACAGTTAATTTTGTTTTCTTAACTACTATAATCTACTGAAATGTTGCGGTTTTTATCTATTTCAATAACATTATCAAACTCCGCATAAACAATACAATTAATAGTTTGTGACAAAGCTGTTTCAAAACGCACTTCTAATCTCACACTACCATGCTTTACAAGATTCCAATGACTTGAAGAGTTTGCTGATAAATCAGGTGTCAAATCAAATGCCAACATACAATACCCTTGAGCGTATTGTTCTCGGGATATCCCATTACCTTCATTTAGAAAGTGTATACCTGTTCCCGAAAACAATGTATGATATACTGAAGTAAAAATATTGTTCTCAAATGAGGGTTGTAAAGCCTTTGATGGTATTTGTTGGCCGTCTATATATAAACTAAAAGTATTAATGTCATAATTTTGAAAGTTAAATGGGTTCTTAGTGAGGTTTCCATTGAAAGCAGCGTTATTTACAAATCCTACTATACACCTTTTAGGTAATTGCCCTAAGAAAATGTTATCTAGAGTTTTTCCTTGAACACCTGATGGAATTGTTAAAACTTTAACTTCAGCTCGAGTAATGGGGTATTTGGCTGTGGTAGAAGCTAAGACCTTTTGATGAGCAAGTAACACGCTGGGATTGATTCGTGCTCTACGAATTATCAAAGATGCATCCGTAATAGATACCTTTAATTTAAGGTCACCTGTAGAGGCCATTAGATTGAAATTTTCTCTAGAACGAACTAACTTAACACAAATATCAACACCATTGATTAAAAATTTTTCTTGATTGAATAAATCGCCATGCAAGTGACCAATCATTTCCAATTCTTTGCTTTCACTGGCTAGTTCTTGTCTCTTAGTAAATCCTTTATTAGTATCATCGGTGGAATCCATTTTTCCAGCTGTATCTTCATACCATAAGCCACAGGTGAGGTGAGAATTTTTTGCCGCAGGAGCATAGTTCAATAAGTTTTCTATGTACGCACGATAAGCATATGTGTTATTGGGTGGTGATACAAGTTTTTGATTTAAGTACACATCAAGTTGACTGAAGAGTGAGTGCAACCAATTGTTCACCGGAGCAACGACCGTAGATGCGGTGAGTTTGGTGTTATCTTGATTTACTATTTTCGCTTTCAAGTGAATTAACGTATGAGATAAATCTATGTAGTCATCTCCTGCCCCAGGAATTTGAAATTCTATAGGACCATCATCGGCAAGAGATGAAATTGGTTTATAATGGATCCAATTTCCACTTTCAATGCTAGTTTGAGTCGATGGCAATGCAAACAAATCCAATTCGGACTTAATACATTCACAGGAATGACTATGTAAAAAAGACATTTTAATTAATTGTTAGAAAAAATGTCTTTAATTTGTTTTGAAGTAATTTTTGATTTTTTTAGAGCTTTCACTTTCGCGGTCAACGACGGAATGACTCCAGGTAGACGTTTTCGTTTTGTTATATATCCTGATCCAGACATATTGATTTTATTTATTTTTTCATCGGCCTTGCGTTTCAAGTTGGTACCAACTTCTTTAAGACGTGCTTTTATTGAATCTTCCATAGGTCGCGCACTAACCATATCTGTCAATAGCCCAACACCAGCACTTAATGCCTCTTTACCAACAGCTCGAACACCGCTAGATAGTAATGGTAAAACTGACCTAAACAGTCCCCCAAGAAAACTACCGATTCCATGTCCTTTTTGATAAGGCGCCCCTTTATATACCACCCCTATACCTGAACCAGCCTGATGAGAATAATACCGTTGATAAGGGCATGATATGTCGGAGCGTTCAAAATGCATTATAATTTTTTAAAATGTAGTTTAACACACACCGTTCCAAACTGAAATGGTATCTTTTGTCCGGTGCTCGACCTTATATCTATTTCGATGGTATCGAATTCTCTTCGCATTACTGATAAGTAATGTGGAGGTGAAAATACATGCATTTTATTCGCACCATAGATGTATTTTGAGGGATCTAATGGTATAACTCTTAGAAGAGGTGTCATTACATCACCTACAATTTGAGGTTCAACTATATCGCAGTAAACGAATAGTTGAGATGGTAACCCTAAATGTAAATTAGCTGGACATTTTGCTAAATTCTTTTCAACGAGATTTCTGTTTGGTTCAAATCCCAACTGTAAGCCTAGTTTAGGAGATAATGTCACAGATTTAATTGTTTCGTCTAATACAGAAACAGACACAAATTTGGATATATTATCATAGCGGAATTTGATTTTTTCCCTTATATTATTTAATGCTGATAAAATATGGTTAATATTATCATAGTTTGTGGCAGGTATATGAGTCTTATAATATACTGTGGATAGTTTGTCTTCATGGGGCATTTTCATGATTTTTGTTATGTAAATAACATTCTCATGATCTTGAACAGTAAACATGGTGCATGGATATTGGAATTCAACGATTCCTACACACCATTCTCCTTCCAATATTATGGGTTTGGGTAATTTTGTTGAAAAAATTGATGTTTTGTTCTCAGGAAAGTATTCCATTGAACTATTGCTAAGTAAAGTTAAATAAAAATCCTTAATCATATTTTTTTCAAACTGGAAGCTAAAATCCAACTATTAAATTTGTTCGGATAACCTTTCCACTTAACTAACACTTGTTGTCTGCTGCCAGAGTATCGAGAACGAATTATTTTATCGATCTTGTGTTCAATGGTGGGGTCATAAATGACCTTTTGTAATTCTCGTTCATAAAACGTTCCTACTATCTCTTCACCATCTAAATCTTTAATAGTATAAACAGGCCACGGAGTACGTTCTATTATAGAAGAAATCACAAATATTTCATCGCTCCAATTAGATTCATAACCTTTTTGGAATACATGTTTATATTTGGTTATTCTAACATGATCACCGAGATGAAACATAGGTAGTATATTTTTTGATGATTTTCCAGATTTTTCATATAAATTACTCCAAACTGTCATTATATTATTAGAATTAACATCTGAAGGACACATTTTAATACTAGAATGAAAACTGTGATTGTAAGAGTGTATCAAATTCTGCAAAATATCAATATATTTATGTGTATTCTTGTGTGTAAAATAGCGCCACATCTTCATTTTTAGCGTTCTTTGAAATCTTTCTACAATACTTGCTTTGATGTCTGGATTATTTGTAGTATAGTAATTAATGTTTTTTGTTTTAAAATATCTTTGAACATCTTTTGATACGAATTCAGTGCCTTTATCAGATTGAATGTGTGTAGGTGTGGTACTAGCTTCATTAAATATACTATCGAAACACTTTTTTACGGTTTCAGAATTTTTCTTTTGCAAGGGTCTGGCATATGCATATTTGCTAAAAACATCAATAACACAAAGAATGTAATTGAAACCTTTATTATCTTTAGAATAAGTTCGCATGTCACTTAAATCGGCTTGCCAAAGTTCATTGAGATTAGAGAGAACGTATTTGTTTCGAGCGAATCTTCTATGTACTGGTTTATGGAGTGTATACGTAGATTGAGATTGCAACCAGTTTTTAACTTCTTCCTTTTTCATTTTACCTTTTATAGCTTTTGATAATTTGTCGATATTACTATATCCAGCGGGGTGTGATACATCATAATAAATTTGATTTATTTCTAATAAGGGGTCCATTTTTCCCAATCAATCTTTTTCTTAATTTTATTTGCGTGTTTAATTTCACTAGTTGGTGTCAAATATACCTCTGTGTTTTGTGGCGGTTGTTCTTCGATGTCTTTTTGAAGTTGAGCTATGTACTCACGTCTTTTTGGGTTGCCAATATATGTTAAAGGTATTTTCAAATCTTTTAACGCTTTAGCAAATTTTTCCCAACCGGGTGGGTCGTTGTTTTTCAATGGTCGCAGTGTATCGCTTATTAAATCGATAATGTTACTGTTAGGAATTACTTCATTATCCACAATCACTGTGCCAGCATCATTCCAATAAATTTTGTTTTTATTTAGCGACACCGAATTCAATAATAACTCACCTTTTTTTACATATGTTTTTGGTATTAAATTTAAAATTTGTTCTGTTGAATAGAAAGGTTTTTTTTCGAGTGTAAAATGTTCTTGTTGCTTCTGTTCATCACTCAGTGTCTGACTGACAACTACATCTTTATTCTTGATATCATTATTTATATTAAAATTATTCCAGCTTTCAGGTGAGGGTTTATTGTTATCTTCATTTGAAGTTATTATAGGGAGTTCAATGGGACGACGATCTTCTTCCATAAAGTGGAGATATCTTTGTAAAATTTGTAAGTATAATTTACACTTTTTTCGATCATCCATATTACTGCTGAGTATTTTTTCCATTTCGCTATCTAAACGAGAGGTAGGATTTTCATTTCTTTTTTGATTTAACTTATCTATTAAACTTGGGTCAACTAACAGCATTTTTTTGGCGTGTTCCATTTTAAACCAGTCCACTTATCAATCCACTCAAAATAGAACCCAATATGATCGGAAGAAATGCACCACCTTTTTGAACTATTATATTCTTTCTTATTTTATTTGTACTTTTACGTACTAATTTTCGTAATAAGTTTTTGTATTTTTTTAGTTTATTCTTCGATTTTTCTTCAAGATTTATATTTCCTTGTAAAACATTATGAATACATTCACAAATAAAATTAATTTCGTTTTCGTTACACACTTTTAAAAGAGCTTGTTGATGTTTAGGTTTAAGCTTATAAAGAGCATTTAATAAGTGTTCATGCGTCTTTAAGCGTCGATCCATCATTTGCAAATGACGGGTATTTGTTGGTTTTTGACATATTTAAACTCTTTTGTGGGAATGTACACTGTAGGATGACCATCAGAAGGAAAGATCTTTGATTTAATTCGACACATATCAAAAGTATCTTGTTTTAGATCTATCATCAAATAGCCATGTGCTTCTTTTGTAGCATCTCTGTATGAATCTTCTATGAATTTGCTATTTTCTGGTGATACTTGTCGCGCTAAGTAACGTATTTGAGTTTTATCACGTGGGTTTTTGAAATAAATGATGTAGTTTGAATTCAAAGAAATGTCTCTTTGTCCTTTACCTTGATGAAATAAATTTTGAGTAATGTAAAATACACTCAAGTTCCTATGATGACTACCTTTAGTAAATATGTCGACAATGCGACCATCAGATTCCCTCATAAGATCATCGATAATGATAAGGTTAGCTTCCTTTCCATCAAACATATTCATATCTGGTATACCCTGATAATAGTTTACATTTGGTACATCATATAAGGGTTGCATCTCATCAAAACACCAAGTAATTTGATGAAAAGTGGTGTTACACATATCATTAATGTATTTAATAAAGTTTGTTACAAAATTAGACTTTCCACACCCACTTGGACCTGCAACTATGGCAGTAAAAGGATGATAAAAGTGAAACATTTTTAAATGCACGTGTGAACTCGAAAAGCGCTTCGGATTGAATAAAACAAGAAGATACGATTGAATGTATTATATTGAATTTTTTTTGTTTTACATACAAAGATTACATAATATTCAAATAGTTTGAAAAATGATCACATACAATTCAAAGATGTTTTCAAAAATATTACTGTAATAAAATTAATATAAATTAAAGTTAAATCAGATATAAGAATAAACTTCCTACAGACATTCAAATTTGCATCTTATTTTTCATGATACACAAAATAGTTGTCATAGTATCACAATAAAAAAAAAAGAAAGTACATAATAAAGACAGAACATTAAAATAACAAACATACACACACACACACATTAACATACATATTTTCGTTGTACAGAATTCATTGATAAAATCAAATGTCCTTTATTTTATAATGACCCCATGCAAGAGTATCTGTTGAATTCTCTATTAAATAACGTTTTGTGTCATTGTGTGATAAAGATATCTTATTGATTTTTTGTGTAAATATAGCATGTTTAATTGATTTGAATCTTATCATTTCACTGTATTGCGTTTTCTTTTCATATAAACATGATTTATAATCGCTGAGACAAAATTTTTTTGTGACACTTTTATTAATCCCTTTTGCTTTACATATACATTTATTTTGCACATCCATTGCATACATTTTAGAGCGAAGACCTACAAACTCTTTAAGAATTTTTCCGTTATTTTCGTCTTTAAAAAATCCTAACCGTTTTTTATTCAATAATGGTAAACCATATTCATTATTTGGTGGATAGTCTGACGTATCAAAGTAGTTGGCTAAATCAAGTTTTATATCAGCATAATAATTTTGCGTAAATATTTGATATATTAAACTATCGGTATCAGTATATAGTAATTTAATATTATCTTGATATTTCACTTTCATATAATCGTAATGGAAATCGTATAGTAATGTTTTCGATATATCTAAAATACAAAAACCGAGGTAAATTGGTTTATTATATAAAACGTTAGTTTTGTTTAATTGTATTGCAACTAAGCTCTCTGAGAATATAGATAAACTATGGAATTCTGGTCTTGCTATCAAAGATTGAGCACCTTGAGTTTTGCCACGATTTAACCAATGATTTATTAATTTGACATGAACTCGCTTTCTTACATTTTCCATTGTTTTACCAAAAACAGAATTATTCATAAGTTTAAAAAAATCTTTCTCAAAATCTGAAGTAGCTAATGATCGCATATGAGTGTTTAAGTCTATGTAACTTTTCAACCATGCAGATTGTTCAAATTTTAAAATTTTATGAATTTTAACTAATCTGAGACCATTTTTTAAACATTGTTTGAGGTTTCTATAATGAATGACGTAATTTTTTTTATCTTTTAAATTTGGAATCAGTTTCTTGTCTTTGCTGCTTCCTAAACATACGTTTTCTGGACAAAATGGAAAATCTGAATGAAAATCATGTAAAGTTTTTGAATATTCTAAATCTACTTCCAATATAAACCCATTTTTTGCATCATCGGCTATATTAAAATCTGTATCTATGTCGACCCATTCAAATTTGCCTGTCGGGAGACATTGGGACATAGCCCAACCATAAAGGTTATTTGCGTCTAAGTACATCAAAAATGAAGATGGTTTATTTGAATTGTATTCCGACATAAATATGTTATTTGCCACTGCATGTCTATTGCTGCATTGTGATATACCACCCCGAATATTATTTGCTATAAACGTAACCTTGTCGATATCTGTTAAGAGTTCCAAATTTATCTTGGTAAAATTTAACATAGCATCCCAACTTAAACCAGGTGCTGTATAATAGTGGGCAGGATCTAAACCGTATGTATTAAGACAGACATCCCTAAAATTTTCAAATATATCTGCTAACAACAATACATCTGTTTTTAAATACAGGTCTGAATATTCACCCATATTCTTACAATTAAAATGTTTCCACACGTCTTGGGCATGATGGTATTCACTTTCTGTAATGTGACTATCATTTAAAGAACTATAAAACTGATTGCGAGTGGGAAGAGAAGTTATTTTTAAAGAATCAAATGTTGTCATGTATTCGTATGGATATACACCTTTTCTTATTAAACGTTTAAAATCTTCTTCACATGGATATTTTAACTTGAGTTCACGAAATTGTTCGGGTAGTAAGTTCTGAGCTAATTTGTTAAGGCTACTTGACATAAATTTAAAAGAATCAAGAAATCGTAATTTTACAACTCTGTTGTTGATTTGTAAAACTTTAGAAAAAGAAATGTATTTTTCCTTGTTCTCAGGAATAAGTTCAATGTCACCTTTCTCGAAATCAAGACCATGCACTATGAAATGAGCGTCATAATTACTTAAATTATGTAAAAACACTGGTACAAAATTAGGAGCTTTGTATTTCTGAGAGCATACTCTATGAGCTACACCTTCATATACTCCAGTATGCCAATTGTAAGATACTGTGCTATCATTGTTTAATTTAGTAGCACAAATGTAACACGAATCACTTTGACTGATATTTATTTCATTTTCTTCAGTTAACGGTAAAGGTGATTTTACAAAAGAATTTTTTTTACAGATATTTTCTAAATCTGTGTTAATGAATTGCATAAATTTTAGTGCGCAATCTTGTCCTGTATAAGACCTATATACTGAAAGATTATCATCATACGAACATTTAACATAATACCCAAAACTATACGTTTCATGTTTTTGAATATTAACAGTTGAAGATTGATTTGGATTGTTAGAACAACTCTCTATTGGATTTAAAAATGCTTCAAAGTCAGCATACACAACGAATGGAACTCTTAATTTACGTTCATAGTTATTAAATGAAATTTGGTTTGATGGTATTAATTCATTAAACCAGTTTCTTTTGCTATCGCTTTCCGATGGTAAATTTGTGCACACATTGAAACAGTCGTTTTCTTGGTGTCGTTTTAAATTATGTAATGATGGAAAACTTAATAAACACCCATCACAAATATGAACTGCATGTTCAGAAGTCGATAACTGTTTAGATAATAATCTCGAGAGGTTTTTAATAAAACAGTAATGACCTTTAGAACCTTGAGATATATACAATAAGTTCAAGTGAGTAGTTTTTCGGCGTTTCGTAAAGTGTAATGGACCTACAACTTTATTTGATTTGCTTATTGAATCATATTGTAATCCAAAAACATTAATACTCATACTGTTCAATTTTTCAAACTTATGGATGTCGTTAATTTTTATAGGAAACGATAGGTTATCAAATTTTAACTTATTTTTGTGTATTATATAAGATGATACCCTATTGGAACTATGAGTGACTGGAAATAATCCTGACAAAACTGCCCAACGAAAGCATTCGTGATCGTTATTTTGAACATTGATTATAGCTTTCTTGTGTTTTATGTCTAACGGTAGGTCTATGTATGAAGATCCACGCAATGGGTTAAATTTGTTGATATTCATATCCAAGTGATTTATTTTAACTAAACTCCATCCACTACCTTTTTTTTGAAAATTTGTCATTTTGTTTGTGATTTCGGTAATTATAGATGAGAAAATAATATCTTTATCATCACCTTGACAAACAAGATAGTTTGAAATTTGAAAATCAAAAATATTTTGTAGATTTTTAGTTTCTTGTGTGAAATCCGCATTGAGAATAAAATTAACTTTTACAACAGAATATTCTAAAATAGATCGTTCTAGTAATGTGTATATTATATTTTTAATATTTTGTAAAAATAATTCAGGTGATTCAAACTGCGTATCAGAAACTAAATTAGATTTCACTCGATATGTAATAATTCTATTACCAAAAGCAGTATCAATGAATTGAACATTAGGTAGATTATTATCTCTTCTAATTAAATTATTTTTATGTTTATTGCTCTTATAGTGACTGGTCATATATTTTTTTGACACATGTATGTGACACTCAGGACATTCAATTTTATCATTATGCTGTTCTGTACTTACATTTACAACGGTACCCAGCGATGATGTAGATGTTGAAGGAGCTTCAAGACGAATATTTTTTCTTCTATTTAACGGATCCTCTTCAAACAACTCAGTTGTCGCTAATTTTTTCCTTTTTCTGCTACCTTCTCCATTCTGCATAGATCTGATGAATAAGAAAACTGTTAAAAATTGTGATCTCACGTAATAAGCTTCTTACTATATTTCTATTCTTTAAATAGATACTAACATGTTTTGTTATTTACACTGAAAACAATATGCTTTCATTGATAATACACCATCAATATCATCCTCATCGGTATGAGTTTGCTGTAAGGTTCTATGACCACTACATGGTGTAAAATAAGGAGAAATATCAGGATCTCCCAACATTGACACTGGCAAAACATTTTGTATATACCAAAACCGTATGAAACGATGATATTTAATTAGAATAATATTTTTATCGAAACTAGCAATCTCACTCTGCGATAAACTAGAAATATCAAACGAGTGGTACATTTCGGTTGCACACTAATGTTAAAAATATAAACGGGAGAAACAAGTGGAATGATTGTGCAAAGATGTCCCAACCATTATAAATACTTGAATTGTATCCCCTCTTCGTGGATTCCCAAAACATGTTGCAACAAGTCTTAACATAATAAAAAATGTTATACTTACGTTTCAACTTGTCTTTGTTCCATTTTATCACAGAGCTCGTAAAGTTCTTTGTCGTATTGTGATGACATCAGGTCCATAGATTCAATGTTCTCGAGAAGTGCGACGAGTTCCATGTTGTGTAAATCACAGCTTGATATTGCATCCATCGTGAGCAATGTCTTCGTAGTACCTTCTTACTTTAATAAACACTACCCTAAACAATGCAATTTAACTTTAAACTATCCAAACAATTAATGAATGTTCGTAATAACTTTACAATCGTAAGCATGAGCATGAAAAACACTAAAAAGACTTATTACTATTTACATTAATACTTAGCAACAACACAAAGAGTTCTAGAATCAAAAACGAAGTAATCTGTTAAGCATGTAACTTAAAATAGTACAAAGTTAAAATACAATACAATGTAAATTAAATTAAAATAGGTATAGTTATTACAATAATAGTTTCTTAGAATAAAGTATATGACTAAAATTATGATTTTAAAACACTGATACGCACTGGCACTTTGTTCATTTCTCGTTGTCTATAAAATATTTAACACAATCGTCCTTACTCGCTAAGTCTTTGGTTATATTGTATACCGTGTCCTTGATAGATTGCAAGTTTTTGTCACTCTCGTTTTCCGCGTAATATTTAACCCGCACATCAGCATGTTTCCATTGTTCCGTCGGTGCGATGTTTTTTATTTTATTAACATCATACACCTCAATTTTTATGAGGTGTGATGCAGAACTGCTGTCATCGCTGTTTGTTTTTATGTATGAAACACCACCACTCGTCGCTCGACCAACACTAGATGATTTTTTTGTCGTTGTCTTCCTTTTCTTAGGTTTTTCGAAAAATTCGTCAATGTTGTTGCATTCCATGGATCTTTTGTTTGCTATTATCGCTTTTTTGACTTTAAAGGCGAGTGTACCTTCTTCATCACTAGGTTCATCTATATCTTCAGCATAATAGTAATTTTTGAAAGTATTTTCCGAAAACTGTAATAAAATGAAATAAAACTGTTAATAAAACAAATCGGTTAAGGAAGTATTATATGATAAATACTTATAGGTATGCGAAGTATAAATGTACACTAAAGTAACATTGATAATTTAATAAGAGATCAAATGTAACGAAAATAAAACTGTAAATAAAACAAATTGGTTAAGGAAGTATTGTATGATAAACACTTATAGGTATGTGAAATAAAATGCACTACAGTAACTTTGATAAATTAAATAAGAGATCAAATACAACTAAAATGCATTAACCCAGTGAACAACACATAACAAATACAATTAATAAAACATCTGGTTATAACAATTTTAGATCAAAGTATAAGAAGGTACTTACATTCATTTTATATCAGCTTCAGTATTTACTATTACACTGTTTTACTATCACTTCACTATTACCAACAACTGGAGATCACACTTCGAAGAGAGCACAGAGTGGAATACGATATCATGTGATTTTGAGTTTGGCTTTTATATGGAGAGCGAGTATTGTTTCCTTGCAGACAGGATCCAACATGTTCAACTTTCACTTTGAACGTTCCATTGAATACGTAACATCAGGAAATGGGAATAATAGGATCCGTAACTGTTGTTAAAAATAATGGACAGGCAATTAATCATTGACAATGAGAAGACCCGAAGGGTTTTACTTAGAATTTGAGAAACGTATGGTGTATTGTAACGATTGATTTATGTATTATAAACACTGCCCGTAATGCATAAAGGGTGAGTAATGGGTAATTGTAAACGGTTTTTAACTAGAAACACGAGTCCATAGGAATATGGAACAAAGACATTTGTATTCTTCAAATAAAAAGTAAAAAAGGGTCGCTGTAGAAATACAAAAGCACAACGAAACAAAGGGTAAAGGTACAAGCTTGAGAGGACCGTAAACCATGCAACTCCAATTCGCGGTTTATATCTATCTCGCGGGCGATATTAAATGGAATCCGCGGATTAGTTCGCGGTTGGTATTAATGAAATCCGCGGAAAAATTCGCGGTAGGTATAAATCCGCGGAAAAACTCGCGGTAGGTATAAATCCGCGGAAAAATTCGCGGTAGGTATTAATTACATCCGCGGAAAAATTCGCGGTAGGTATAAATTTAATCCGCGGGTTAATTCGCGGATTGTACGCGCCGAAATTGGAGCAATCCAAATTATTGACGAACTAGGCCAGAGTGGCGCCAACCGACCCCCGAACGTGCTCCAGAACCGTCGAATCCCTTACTACTTGATAATCTTATTTAATGTTTATTATAACTTAGCTGTGTACAAATATTATAATATTGATATAGGATTATATATAGAACAAATAATAATTAGCGAAAATGTATCATGTAATAAGTTATTTAATGTAGATTGTAATAAGAAACTATTGATTATTATAAATTAACTAAACTGAATTTTTGCGCGTCTTTGGGTAGAACGTATAGGAACTTGAATTGATGAACAATGTTACCATCTTATGTTTATACCAACATTCAATGCAATTAAAATATTCTGATTCTGATTCTTTGATTAAATTTTCAGCGAAAGTATGCTGCTATTAGAACAATGATGCGATATTATGTTATTTATAAGGAAAAAAAAAATACATTATAGAGCAGCGCCGAGTGTCTAATTCCTTAAAATGTTCGGTACAACGGGCTCTTTATACACATCAATGGTTACAACACTCAAAATTGAATTCTTGTTAAAATACTGAGTGTTAAAACAAGTGATTCCTTTCACACGTGGCCGGATCCAGAATAGATGAGGGTCTTGTCCCTCCACCTGTAGACAATCCGGGAAAATTAACAACAAACCTCCACTACTATCACAAACAATACTATAGGCGATCTATGTAATATATTTAAAGGCCCAAAGCAACCCCAATGCCTGTTGGGTTATACATAAACGATGTTACATCGAATGCCAAACCTCCCTGATGGAACTTTTTAACCTGGCCTCTAAAGGGAAAGGAGATGTTTGCGATGTAAGACTCTATGTATTAATTTGATTTATAAATTCATGTCTGCAACAGTCTTAGTTCCCGAGGAATTATATTTACTTTGTGTGCGGATGGCTCTCTTTCGCAGAGGATTTACATAAAATAGTAAAAATCAGAAAGTTGTCTCGAGCCCAGATTTTAAATACGTTCCTAATGCCAATGGCGATGAGCACGCGAATGCGATAACATTAGGCCGTGGGGTTGTGCCGCGGAGTTGAAATTTTTAAGTGTATTTATTTTTGGAAATAATGCATGACATTGAAGAAAGCCCGTTTTGTAACTGCAAGCCTGTCTTTAAATAGATATCTACATAAACACCCAAAGTTCACCTCCGCAAGAAAAGTTAAGGGCTTTTCGTAGAGCTGCCATCAATCTCATTGACTAAATGGAACCGTGCACTAGTACTGCCTCGGTCGAATCCGCCCAGTCCTGTAGACAAAACTGGGTAGAGCGCGGCTCTACCACATATATGTTTAATATAGGCGCGGTGCGGTGGGAGCGCGTGTAGATGTGATCCCTCCCCCCTCGTCCCGCGCCTACCGCTGCAACTGACCTACATCAACGCTGACGCACGCCGGCGCCGCAACAACACTGCAGTTGTACCATCCTTCCTCTACAATATATACCTACAGCGTATCAGCGTCTATCGGCTTTAACATTCGATATGAGCGCGTAAAAGGCTCTTATTAACCGAATGACGAGACGAGCACCCCCGCTCCTGATGGTGACCTTTACCGCAGACTATAGACATAACTCGGATCTACCGTACCCATTGCAATGTACCTAGTTGCATCGCGTTCGACTCGACATTAATCGACTTCAAAAAAGGAGGTTCTCTATTCGACCCGTATGTATAGAACTCCTTCCCTGAAAAATATACATTTGAATAACGAAAATCCTATCCAAATCGGATCAATAATTTTTGAGAAACTCGCAGCCATACAAACTTACATACAAACATACGGATCGAATACAGAACCTCCTCTTTTTGAAATCGGTCAAAAATGTACGACACCGTAGTCATCAAAATAGTTGCAATGTGTTTTAAAAATCCTAGGACGACGTAACAAGAATTCTATTTTATTTTATTATACAACTTCACTATGAATATTTTGCAAAACATCATCTTCAAAAATATTCCCTGTATACGCGGCGACCATTTTTACGTTTATAATCATCTGTTATTGACTTAACGGAGAGGTTCGAAGCGTTAATTAAATCTAACGCCTCGTCAGGGAAGATAATTAATTAGCTGTTAGGGCATGGTGGGAGACTCAAAAACCTTGAAAGTCGTTAAGAGATTTAACATGCTGTTAGAGTAAATAACAGAGCATTGTGAAATTTGGCATAAGTCTCATAGTGCTCAGTAATTATTCTGGCTTCTATTATATCCTTCGGATTTGCAGGTACATACTTACATGTTGGTAGAAATAAATGGCACTTTCCCTCACGCTCAGCCATGCTATAATGAGACATTGGACCATTTCCTTTGTACAAAAAGCAACATATTGTGATAGTTGCACGCGACAGTGATTTAATTACTCTGTTAACATGTCTAATTAACGGTCATACTTTAACTCGACATTTTATTACACCATAAAATGTCTACTTAGTGAGAATTACACTCATGGACTAAAATTAAGTGGAGTTTAGTTACTGAAAGATTTTACATCCTACTATATCCTATTAATATTATAAAGGCGAAAGTTTGTAAGAATGTATGGATGTTTGGATGTATGGATGTTTGTTCCTCTTTCACGCAAAAACTACTGAACGGATTTCGATGAAATTTGGCACACGGGTACATCATGTCCTGGATTAACACATAGGCTACTTTTTGTCCCAGGAAAACATAAAGCGGGACTTTTATCCTGGAAAATCTTTTTAACGCGGGCGGAGCCGTGGGCAAAAGCTAGTTAATAATATGATAAACGCGAAATTAATAATATTATAAACGCGAAAGTTTGTAAGAATGAATGGATGTATGGATGTTTGTTACTCTTTCACGCAAATATTACTGAACAGATTTCTATGAAATTTGGTACACGGGTAGATCGTGTCCTGGATGAACGCATAGGCTACTTTTTATCCCGGGAAAATATAAAGCGGGACTTTTATGCCGGAAAAGCTCATTCACGCGGGCGGAGCCGCGGGCGAAAGCTACTATTTCATATAACACTACAAGGAGGAATTTGGACATTTCACAACAGCGACGTCTCGCGGTGCGTGCTCCAAATACAAAGCTGTTTCTCAAAGCGAGTAAGTATCTACACCCGGGGCTCTTGAATTAATAGTTTATTAGTTGGGAACTAATGTGTTGTGGGGCCGACCCCCAACCCCGACCCGACAAATAGGCAATAACCGCGACTAACACGTAGCGGCAACTTGGAAGCACGTAGTTTGAAAACTGGTGTCGGCAGTGCCGGGTTGAATATGCGAATCTACAAATCCGTTCTGCCTACTGACAAGTAGTTCAAAGTTCCTACATTCATCATTCATCAGCCACATGACATGTACTTGCCAGTACCTACGTGGTCTCCACTTGAGAACTTTTTTTGTCCCATCTGCCGTCAGTTCTTCGAACTATGTGCCTACATTACTAATAGTAATTTGAGACGAGAATACTCTAGAGGACCTTAAATTATATGATAGACGTTGGGAGTATTGTGATAACTCATCACACACACACACACTCACGCCTTTTATCCCTTACGGTGTGCTGAGGCGCACCCGATTTTTGCTGTGTATTTCGTCCCATGATGTGTTAGGGGGCGAACCTATTGCATCATCCGGCACAAATTCCAGACTCTGGATTGATACTGAGAAGAAAAACCCAATATCACTTTACCCGACCTGGGATTCTAACCTGAGACCTCAGAGCGGGAGTGCTACCGTGTACGCGTATTAATGTGATACGATGATAGTAATATCGAACCCAGATCCGCATGGCCTACAGCTCATGTTCACTACCACTACACTAATACGATACAACACAACAAATCAATTTTAATGCCTTTTAAAAAACAATTCGATACTTGAAAGGCTGATAATATTTTTCCAACTGCCTATTCTAAGCTAAGTCCTTTAGGAATGTACTTAAAACGGCGACTTTAATCGACAGTAATTCTCTCGGAAATTGGTTGTCGGGCGGAGGCTTAGCAGCTGTTTGGGAAGCCGCCTTAACAACTCGTGGCTTCACGCTGTATTTATTTGGAAAACACCGGAAATTTCCTGTTTAAAAACTAGTTGATTTAAGTACTATCCGACACTTAGCTGTAAAGAGTTTGTTTACTAAATGGTAAATTTCATTGCGATATTCGCCCTGATAAAAATGATCAGCGTTAAGTCTAGGCGAGCAGAGGATTATTTTTTTAAACGAGCAATCCGCTCGCCTTGTGGTAAGCGAAACGTAACAGTAGCAAGTAGAAACACCACCCAACGTTGAATTACAAACAAACACCAGCGCGGCACTGCAATGACCTCATCATTGTGGAGGTAGCTGAGTATGGAACAACTGTAGTGCTTGGTAAATTTACTTTTTAGGACATTATAACGTATATTATAAATGACATTCAACAATTTTCACTAGCTTTCGTATTTATGAAATCCTCCTAGCCAGTTTCGGCCACGGCGGCCAATCTCAACGGAGATCAGCCAGGTACGCAGGAGATATTATAGTGCACAAGTGTGTGCGCAATACACAGGTGCACTCGCTATTCCTTCACTCTCATAGTCCGGTGAGACGGCAATCCGACATGACCGGAGAGAGATCAGGCGCAGGACCAACGGCTTTACGTGCTTTCCGAGGCACGGGGGTATCACACCGCCAACTTCCTGACTCCGAGCTGCGACTGAGTAAATTTTAAGATGGAAAAACCCAGTCACAATTTTTATGGCTCGACCCGGGATTCGAACCCAGGACCTCAGCGCGCAAATCGTACTCGTAATGCGTACGCAATACCACTACGCCACCGAGGCAGTCAAAATTATAAGTCGAATTAAGTCGTAAGTAAAGTAAAGTCGTATTTATATTAGTAAGATGTAATACTAGATATAATATTGACCATTGGTCATTCGATATAAGCGAGTATGGTAATTTAGTAAATTGGTCAGTACACAGTGTACCGTACAGTTAAACACGCCCGACTCCTGTCAGACAACACGACGTGTTGCTTGTTGTTGCAGCGTGCATGATGAATCATTGATCATGTTATATCAATCATACAAAACTTAACATGCCGTTAGTGAAGATTTATAATTACAGCAGATGGCAGTCCATTGATAATAAATAATGCTGGGCACTGGCCTTCTCTACAACTGAGAGGGCTGTAGGCCTTAGTCTACCACGGTGGCCTAATGCGGGTTGGCAGACTTCACTTACCTTCGAAATTCTTATAGAGAAATTCTCAGGTACCTATGCACGTTTCCTCGTGATGTTTTCCATCACCGTTAAGGCAAGCGATAATTCATAAAGAATACACTCATTACTTTAGAAAAGTCAGACGTACGTGCCCTTGGGTTTAGAACTTGCGGGCATTCATCTGGGCATGGCAGTCCGTTCCACTGCCATTTCCACTGGTTATCGCCGCTTCCTAATACCTACCTAGTTACTAAACATTAATTTATATTAGAATAAACTTTTACTAAGTATTTGTAAATTCATTTTATACATTCAAATTGTATGGTACGTGTGTGTCAATTTTACTGCTAACAACGGTGTGGCCGCCGAAGGAAAATCAGCGGGGAATGTCGAAGCTCAAGGACGCGCTCGCCGCGAGGGACATCCGCGCACCGCCACTGCGGCGCACTCAGCACCGTTGCGCTTAGGTTGCGAACATTTTTTCGTCTGAAGATACTATATGTATATAAAATTTAATAAAAAATGTTATAAAAAATATAGTATTTTATGGGAAGACATTTATTTTTTGACTGCCTCGGTGGCGTAGTTGTATTACGGTACGATTGCAATGCTGAAGTCTTAGATTCGATCCCCTGGTCGGAAAAAGTGATTCTGAGTTTTTCTATTCAGTATAAGCCCGAAGTCTGGAATTTGTGCCCGATATGGCAATAGGCTCGCCCCCTATCACATCATGGGACGGAATAACGGCGACAAGTGGGTGCACTAGTTACGCCTCTGCCTACCCCTTCGGGGATAAAAGGCATGAGTGTATGTGTGTGTGTGTCATTTATTTTGTATGAAAACCATTATTTTTGCACCTGCATTCGTTTAACAATTTTTTGTCTTCAATAAAATTGGCATCAGCTTTATCGTATTAAATTTTTAAATAAATATTAATCAAAAGCTCATTTTTAACAAGCTTTTATTAGCTTCAGACGTATGTGTGTCTGTATCAATGTAACTGACACATTTAACATGATTTTGATCCTTTCAAAACGTCGGATTAAATCGGAATTTGGAATACTTGTCAAGGACAGATGACAATTCAATATTTTAAACTAAAAACACGCTTTCATAGAAAATCCAACTAAAAACGAATAAATAATAGTATATTTATTTTTAGTGACATCTGTTGGGCCATAGTAGAATAATAACTAAAAATGAAAAATATATAATAATTCCAAAACAATTAAAAAACACGCATTAGAGAAAATCCGACTAAAAAATAAAAAAAAATATTTGAATTTTAAATCTATATATATAAAAGAAAGTGGTGTTAGTTACACCACTTATAACTCAAGAACGGCTGAACGGATTTAGCTGAAAATTGGTGGAGAGGTACCTTAGAACCAGGAGACGGATATAGGATACTTTTTATTCCGGGAAAATATAAACCGGGACTTTTATCCCGGATAATCGTTTTCTGTCAGTGGAACCGCAAGAAAACAAGTATAGAGATATTTCGAGATCCAGTTGAGGACATAATTACTCTTATCCCGGAAAAAGATAAACCGGGAATTATATCCCGGATTTTATTTTCCCGCGAGTGGAGCCGCCACGACTAAACCGCTGAACCGATGGCGATGCAATTTGGCAGGGAGATAGTTTAAAACTCTGGGAAGAATCTAGGCTACTTCATATCCCGGGAAAATATAAACCGGGACCTTAATCCCGGAAAATCGTTTTCTGCCAGTGGAACCGTATGAAAATAAGTATGGAGATAGTCTGTGATTCAAAGGAGGACATATGCTACTATTATCCCGGAAAACAGACACCGGGAATTTTATGCCGGAATTCTTTTTTTCGTGTTTTTTTTATTTTTAAGGATATGACCCTACATCTCTATTTATTTTAAAACAAAGTCCCTATCGCTTCTGTCTCTTCGACGCGATAAACTCAAACACTGCTTAGCGGATTTTCATACGTTTTTCATCAATTGACGTTGTGATTCAAGAGGAATAATTGATAATATTTTGTACGACAGAAAAATAAATGTAGGTATACAGTATTATGCTTTGCTACCTGTGCTAAGCCAGGGCGGGCCGCTAGTTAAGAATAGTGTAAATAAGGAAAAAAATTAAGTTATTGTAAAAAAACGTGTGAGGTGCATTGTGTAAATAGTTATAAATATTTTATTGTCAGCTAATATGAGTAGAATGATAATATCTTAAAAAGCACCACACGCTTTTTTTACGATAAAATATTATATTTTGTTTACACTATTCTTAATTCAAATTTATTTTTTATTTATTAGTTGGATTTCCTATTTATTGAAGATATTCTTGCTCCATTTTTATTAGTTTTAGTCGTCGAAACGTCTTCTAGTCAAGTTAAAGAAACGAGACTAGACAAGTCAATTTTATTTTATTAGTTTTAGTGTTTCAAAATATAAACATTGATATATTGTATTTAAATGTAGTATTTTCGCGTACTATATATTTCTTCAACAGTATATAGTACGGAGTCCCGAAATACAGTACAATACTATGTATATATTATAGTATGGTTGGTTTAGCGGCGTTAGGATGGTCGCCGCTGTAGAGGAACAGATGGTTGCGTTCCTCTATGGAAGGGAAATTTCCAGTCAGGCAGATGTTGCGCCTGACCAGCCGCGGCCCCTCCATTGTTCTTTTTTTTTTGTCCCTGACTAAACTCTTTCTAACCTGACGAGGGTCGGCTTATGAAAGAACACCGGTCTTTTGGGTGAGTGCAGAAGGCGGTCGCAACCCTTAAAATGGTTCTTGGTGCGAAAATCCATGGTTCTTACTCGGAGTTTGTATATATAGTTTGCTTCGCGCGAATATTGCAATCGCAGTCCAGGATCGTGTGGTGCCATCTAGTAGCTATTATTGGGCGTTACTTCTTGATCGTCGATACCACCCGTCGATATCCGATGTATGAGTGTCGGGTCATCTTGTTTATTTATTTATTTATTTTATAATTTACACTTTGTACACATGGTATACAGGCGGACTTAATGCCATAGGCATTCTCTCCCAGTCAACCTTAGGGTGGTGTAGAGAGGGATGGAGGCAGGTGCAAAAAAAAAACACAATAAATACTAATAATAAATAAATATACAATGTATATAAAGTAAGGGTAATAATAAAACAATTGTTTACAACTTAATTAAGTAGTTCCCAGCCAATGTTGATAGGTGGCGGTGCTGTTAATTAAGCCGCCACAGTTGGCAACCCTAGTTGCGCCACGGACGCGAGCCAATCTTGAGCACATTGCTGGGCGCTGGCATATCTACCCGCCTATGTAAATTTACACATGTAATACATGCGTAACCATTCGAAGAGAAAGTAAAGCTGCATTTACTATCTGGACGAGATAGTAAATGAAAAAAAAAACATTTCCGCGTTCCCTGGCATTACTACAGACCGCCTCAAAAATTCGGCATCAAATCTGCAGACACTATAAAAAACCTGTCGTAATATAATAAACATGTGTACGTTTATCAAGTGGAGCACGCGGCGTACATTGAACTCATGCTATGTACAAATAAAGTACAAATTTGTGTAAACACGCTCACCGGCAAACCGGTATAACAGTGACACAGTGTAACAAATTGTTATTGGAAAACGGACATTGTCGTCACGTGGGGAGGCGTGCGACAGAGACGGCTGTATGCAACCTTGACCTGCGCAGTAAATGCGTACAGCGAGCCCGCGCCCCGGCCTCTGCCCCGCCGCATCGCGGACCGTTCTCGAATTAAAAATTAATAAATTTGGCGCGCAAAATGGTGGTTTGATTTTGCTACGATCGGCACACGTGATTGTAGTGTTATTTTTTAAAACGCAATATAAATATCGTCCGAAGGGCACATTATGCCAATATTCAGACGCAGAGCTGAGTTTGTGTACGGTCTGTTTGAATGAAGTCGGCCAGGAGAGGGGAAGTTAGACGCTAGCGCCAGGATTATCCCGATTCATCGATTTCGGTCCCCGTAAAACTTTCTGTATCCCAGTCAAACGAATAATAACGTTCGCACAACTTGTAATACAATCACTTTACTATATATTGTCGCCGACTGTATCAAAAGGAAAGAAATTCTTTGGAGGTCCGCGCGATAAGAATAGCTCAACTCGGCAGGTACGAAATGTGTGAGGTAGTAAGGTGTAGGGGATGGCAAATAAGACATGGATGTACTTTTTGACGTGCCGTTTGCCAACCACATAGCCCTATGTCCCTATGGTTCCCTATTGGATTGCATAAATTTGTTTGTAATAATATTGTTACGCATCTTAGCTTTAAGCCTAAATATCAATGCGCATAATAATCATTACGCATAATTGTTTTAGCATAAAATAAAAAGCATAAATACAAAAAGCACAACCATCAGAACGACTAACGTCAAATAGCATAAATATCAAAAGTCATAAAAATAAATAAGCATCATTCATGTTTGGTTTTGTCTGAGTTGCAAACGCCTTAAAGTCGGTTCTAGCACTCCCCGGCCACTGCCGCGGCACGCTCGCTTGGCTCGTGCGGTGATTCATGTGCACCTAACACGCTCGTCGCTTTGCTCCTCGCTAACCTAATTTATTCTAAATACATGTTATGCAAAATGTGTATTAGTCTAATACAAATTAGTCGAGCTAAAATTATTCCAATAGCTTATTATGACAAAACAGTAGTAGGCCAAAATATTACTATGCGATGATACTATTATGCCAATACATATTATGCGAAGTCAATTATGCGAAAAAATAATAGTTTAAAAAAAGTAGGCGAACCAAAGGGATCCCTGTCCCTATGCACTGCCGCAGCGTGGTTCTTTCCGCTTAAATAACCTGCCTTTCAACAAATTACTCACGTATACGACTCCCCCCCCTTCCTATAAATTTGAAAAATGTAAGACGCATATTTCGCTGAAGGCAGGTTTTATCCCGTTAAATATTCCGTCAGCCGTTAGAATAAATTTTTCCCGTTTCCAGGATATCCAAATCCGTTAGATATGACGGGAAATCCGTTAAGTTGGCAACACTATAAAAAGCATGCATCTACTCTATTGCGTTGTGACCCTAAGCAATTCTGGAGATTTTGCAAAGGATTTAGATGTAACAGTAGTAGTATACCCAACGAGATGTTCTTTCACAATACGAGTGCTATTGGTGGACAGTCAGTTTGCGAAATGTTTGCCGAGTATTTCCATTCTGTGTACAGTCAGGCTACAGACCTACAAATCCATAATTCTGGCAATTCTTCGAGTCACAACGCTCTGTCACTTGGTAGTTGTTACATTACGGTGACGGAAGTGCAGAGACGACTAATCACATTAGACTGCAACAAGGGTCCGGGCCCTGACCTTATTCCTCCGATATTCCTGAAGGTATGTGCAGACGAGTTATGCTCTCCTTTACACCTGATTTACAACAAATCACTTAAAGCTGGAGTGTTTCCCTCTATGTGGAAACTGGCACATTTGACACCTATTCACAAAAAAGGTTGTACCCAGGATGTCACTAATTATCGCCCTATTTCCCTACTTTCTACCGCGGCAAAGGTATTTGAATCAATAATACAAAAGAAGATTCTCGCACATGTACAACACATGATATCTGTAGACCAGCACGGATTTCTTCCCTCTAGATCTACCACTACCAATTTGATGGGATATATTTCGGACATTTTTGAGGTCTTAGATAGTGCAGGTGAAGTACACGCTATTTACACCGACTTCCAGAAAGCATTTGACTTGGTCAACCATAATGTACTTATCCAAAAACTAGAACATATGGGTATACATGGGTCACTTCTTCGTTGGTGTGAATCCTATCTTAGGAACAGGTCACAGCTTGTTTCAATGCACGGGTTTAAATCAGAATCCAGAGTTGTTACGTCAGGTGTTCCTCAGGGATCACACCTGGGACCCCTATTTTTTGTAATTTTTATAAATGATTTGATCGAGAATTTAACTTCTAGTTTTAGACTATATGCCGACGACCTCAAAATATATCGTCCCGTATCTACTTATGAAGACGTCTACATGCTCCAGAAAGATCTGGTTGGGGTACTGGATTGGTGTAGAGACAATGGCATGACATTAAACGTAAATAAATGTTACCATATCAAATTCAGTCGTAAAAGAGTGCCTTTAGCCGCATGTTATTTCATAAACGACACTCCTCTTACTGAAGTTTCACAGATTCGGGACCTTGGAGTCATAGTAGACGGCACGCTTTCTTTTAGATATCATGTAAGCCACATTGTAAATAAAGCTACGAAACTTACCGGGTTCGTCTCCAGACAGATGAAACTCTTTCGCGATCCCAAATTATCAGTCATCGTATATAGTTGTCTGATCCGAAGCATCCTAGAGTATTGCAGTCCGATATGGAACCCATGTTACCAAGTTCACTCTGCGCGAATTGAGAGGGTTCAAAAGCGTTTTCTTTATTATCTAGCTTTTAGCGACACAAAATGTAAAAAACTCTATTCCTATGATTCGCGTCTAAATTATTATAACCTGACAACACTCCAGAAGCGCAGAGCAGCTGCTGACATTTTGTTCTTATATAAACTTGTAAGCGCTCACATTAGCTGTCCGGACATGTTGCAACGTCTTCAATTTAATGTATTTCGTCCAAGTAGCCGTTTACAGAATCGAAAAACCTTTGCTTTACCTTTGTTTAAAACGAATATCGGTCAGCATTCCCCCCTTTACCGCATGTGCTCTTCCTATAACGTCATGTCAAATAAGTATGACATCTTTTTTGGTTCACTTGCCTCTGCTAAAATTAGCATACTTAAAAATATTATTTAAACATTATTTAAATTAGTCTTTACACTTTTTATGTACCAGTTACTTGACACTTAACAGTCCTTATTAGATAGTCAATCATCTGTTTTACCTACCGTTTTTAAATCATGCATGTCGTGTTCACATCTAGAAGGTTGCAAATACTTGTAATAACAATATATAAGTAAGATTGTATTTTAGGTTTTTCAATAATTTGTAACCAGTTTTGTGAACCTAATAAATAGAAAAAAAAAAAAAAAGAAAACACTGCGACAGAGCCGACACGTCGTTGCACGCGAGCTTAACCTTAAGTACTCCGCGGAAATACCGTAAAGAGAGCCTCGACCAATTAACCCAATTTCGAATCAATTTTTTTCTATGGGCAATTTCGGCAATTTAATAAAAAACCATAAACCACATACATTACAAGCAGTGTATCAATTTAAAGCTCTTAATTAGCACTATCTAACTAAATAACAATGAACACTGCACAATAAATCCATAAAAAAGTTCATTACAAAATACTGACCAAAAACACATTAAACCTTAAACTCTGTAAATGTCACACTATTCACAAGTTTACAATATCCATATCGTTCGTATAGTGTTCCTTGCATGACTGAGGGGTCCGCACATCACTTAATCACTTTTGTTCTTAATATAATCACGGCACTAACATTACTCTGATGGGGTCGGCACGCGGCTAATGAGAGCCGGTACGTTGCCAACAAATAGAGTTATTGGTAGATACAGCTTGTATATTTTATAGTAGTTCTTGCCATCCAATAAAGGGAAGCAAAACTAATGGTGATGATATTAGTACTCTTCAAAGGGAAAAGAAACAAGGGTTTAATAGAGACAGTACAACCACACAGTGACGACGAGCTATTAAGGGCAGTATTAATAGATCAATCTCAAGTTTGAGTTACATCTCAAGTAGACATAATGTATTGAACTATTCATACATTATGTTTGCTTGAGATGTAACTCAAACTTGAGATTGATTTATTAATACCGCCCTAAGAGGCCGTATCTAAAATTTCGACTATTTCAGTCATCTCTTCATCGTGATTATTTAAAAAATAAACTGATCTGATTAATTTATAATACATCATCGGAAAGACTATTTTAACACGAATGGAATAAACTAGCCAGATTTTTCATATCTTTCTTTAATTTCAATCTATTCCTCAAGTTCCAACGTCTGTTTTAGAATTATTTTGTACGGAGACTCAAACTTGTATTCTTTTTTTCAATCAAAATTGTGCTTGAAACTAACTAACGAAAAGACTGGTTATTGGTATAAAAAGTCGCCTACAAGATAAACGCGACAATTTCTTTATTATCAATATAAAGGGAGGCGCACTAATGTTCGCGGGCTAGCGCGCGATTATTATTGTTAATTGTCGCGTTTATCTTGTAGGCGACTTTTTATACCAATAACCAGTCTTTTCGTTAGTTAGTTTCAAGCACAATTTTGATTGAAAAAGAATACAGGTTTGAGTCTCCGTACAAAATAATTCTAAAACAGACGTTGAAACTTGGGGAATAGATTGAATTTAAAGAAAGATATGAAAAATCTGGCTCGTTTATTCCATTAGTGTTGAAATAGTCTTTCCGATGATGTATTATAAGTTAATGAAGAAAGAAAGAAGAAGAAAAGAAGAAAGAAATTTTTCAAATAATCACGATGAAGAGATGACTGAAATATTCGAAATTTTAGATACGGCCTCTTAAGTCCGAACCCAAATCACGCTTGCGAAAGGACAGATCACAGAACATGTATTTATCTAAAACTAGACTTCTGCTCGCGGCTCTGCCTGCGTGGAAAAGTTTTTCGGTGATTAAAATATTTTCCTGGAATAAAAAGTAGCCCATAGCAGTCATAGCACTCGGGAGTAGTGTAGCTTGTTATTAGTGAAAGACTTACATCACTTAATCACTGAATTGTCTTAACATTGTTACGACGCTAATATTGTTCTGAGAGGGTCGGTACGCGGCTAATAGGAGCGACGCGTCGCCAACACTAAGGACACTCAGGTCTATAATTTTCCACGTTCATTTTATCTTCCGACTTGTATACGGGTGTTATTTTATTTTGCCTATCTTCCATAATTCTGGAAAAGAACCAGTATTAATGCTGTTATTAAAAATTATTACTAAAGGTCTTGTCAGGGCCGTTGCGCAGTTTGGATAAGAATCGGTGGGATGCCGTTAGGGTCAGCACCTTTATTGACATTAATTATTGTCGTTAGGGCACGCGCAACCTCTTTATCTTCATATATTAATCGTAGAGATACAAGCGTTAGATTCC
Organism: Lapara coniferarum; assembly: GCA_949316025.1. Taxonomy (NCBI): domain Eukaryota; kingdom Metazoa; phylum Arthropoda; class Insecta; order Lepidoptera; family Sphingidae; genus Lapara; species Lapara coniferarum. The sequence continues at coordinate 409,842 of OX438929.1, read as the reverse complement.
ATGAAATCAGTTACATATTATTATGTAACAGAGCTAGATAAATTGTACACGAAAGCAAAGTGTTTAGCGAACAGATTCGTTATATCTCCCCCATTTTCAGATTAAATACTTTTGTAATACATTCTTTTGGGTAAATCGTTACTTGAATATTTTTATTTTGAGTACTTCCAAAACGATTTACTTTAAGGCTAGCCTGAGTTCTGTTTATGTAAGACTTAAAACACACATCAAATGCAATTTTAACTCTGGACCGAAGCATAGAGAACGTATCGAAATAGCACCGATACGGTAACCGGTAACCGGTAGTGTAGGATGGTGATCATCACGTCGTCTCAATGCTTGTTTCGATGACCGAGGCTGATATCGTAGAATTATGTAGTATGAGATCTAATACGCTTCCATTACATTCATACACATGTTACATTTTATTTGTGAAGTTAATTTGGCAATATAGACTCGCCCATCGGTTTCATACCTACTGTGCCGTTCAACGCATATTTAAAAATTTATGACAATAACGCCCGAATACTCAAACGCTACTCAACCAACCAAGTTATCTGAGGCCTATTTAATTTTAGCCGGCTTCTTATTTTAAATGGCATTCTCAAACGCACTTTAAAAGTTTTTATGGAAAACTCAGCCGAGGAGCAGTCATTTTGCTACAGATTATAAAAACTTTGTTTTCGATTACAATTTTAATAAATTTTATATTTATGTGTCATTTCACGCAGTATAATTTTTAAGATGTTACATATAAATAAATCGAATAACACAATGCGCAGTTTGAAAATGATTTACAATGTTATAATATGCCTATTATCTTTAATTTTCGTGTGTATTTTATGTACTATGTCTGATGCTACATAGTAAAAATGGTAAGTATGTTTAAAAACCATCCTAGGTTTTTAATATGTAGGAATGGCATATTCATTATTAGAAATAGTTTATTAATTATTATATTCTTAACATTGATGTGATGAGCTTATATTGGCATTATATTGCCACTTGGCAGTATGTCAGGGTTGACATTGGCCGCTTTAGAAAAAAAAATAAACAAGTCAACAACAACAATATTTACTATTCTTATTTCAGTTTTATCATCAGAAGTAGGCATATTTACAAACATTTACAAAATATGCTAACTCAACTGCCATACTACGCACAATGCGATGTACTACCGTTGGTTGTTTCCCGAGAAAAATAACCCCGATGACCTTGGGCTATCGGTTTGATTGTTTGGTTTCTTTTTGTGTTCGGCTGGATATAATCCCGATTTTAAAGAACATAAATGAAGAACTGTTTCCTTGCTGAGTTGGAATCTTCTTTTACGATTAGTTAAGATAAGATATGATATATTTATTTGTCAAACATTAACATTAAATTATCATTATTGTATTCTTCGAAAGCGTTTAATTTCTCTCGATTTCTTCCTTTGACACCACACTCCTCTTCAGACAATGATGATAATGAAGAAAAAAACGATTTATTAAATCCAAAGAGAATATAATAAGTAGTTATTACGCAATAAAATTATTAAAGATTTGAACGTAAATATTTGAGACTAGTCTGAAGCACTCTCAAATTGATCTCGATTAACAGCCATATTTGGAGGCCTTACATAGCTGTCAAACTTTAAGCAGTGTTTGTGAATACCGTTTGAATCAATAAGCGGACCTTAAACTGAGTCGCCTTAAATTTAAGGTTAAGAGATAAGTGACGTTTCAGTATACCAATTTCACCAATAACGAATGGTTAAATCCGTAAGGCCATCTCAAATATTTAAGTAGCGTTTGAGTATTCGGGCGTAAGTTTATTTTAAAATTATTGAACGGATGTCAATAAAAATTAATTGAAAAATTTCTTTATAAGTCATATTAGCCTAATTTCAGTCTAGCATCTAAAATATAATTTGCTTGTTAAATTAATTATCAGGCTTTAATAACAGCATAGAATGTGAAAAATTAAACGTATTAAATCATAATGCAAATTTTCAAATCATTAATGGAAACTGGAATGAGACACAGAACACATATTTTCGTTCAATGGCTTGCTTACTCCGGGCCCTTGATTATGAGCACCTCATATGTTGCTCACGAACCACCCGAGCGTGGGCCACGCACTTCTCCTGAGCACCCAGTACCCACTGCCAGTTGCCACTCCACACAACACGACCGCCCTCAATATAAATACATTTTTATTCTAAGCAATGTTGAATTCATAAAGCCGTTTGCTTCAAAGAGTAGGCACGTCAGGTATTCATACTTAAATCAGGAGATTATTGTCTTTGAAATGTCTAGGTTCTAGACACCTAGCGTTCTAGGTACGTGTTTAACGCCTAGGCCTTGATTACAACCCCCGCCCTCCGCCGGCGCGTGCCCCAGTTGATACGAGTGTTTGAATTATTTTAAAGTTTTGAACGCTTGTAGTCTTTAATACTAAGTTGTAGACATACATTGGTATACTTTGATGCTTTGCACTGGTATAATGGATGGAAATCGTGCCAGATATGGCGACAAAAGTTGTTTATCACTCGGGCATAAACAAAGCTCGGCAATATGGTTATTGAATACCATTTTAAAAATACATTTATCAAAAATTTGTCGTACAAAATCTAACGGAAAAAGAATTTTCATCATCCTCGCAATAATTTGTTTATTTAAACTACCATATACAGTAAATGTATAGGTATAGGTGCACTTAATATCTGAGGCATTCTCTGACATGCAATCTTGGGGTGATGCAGAGATGAGACAGAGTGGGTGTATATAAAACATAAATACGACCAAACATATACAATACATACATAATATAAATACGAAAAAATATACTACATTAACATATTACAAATTCAAATTCATACATACATACATACATAGTATCACGCCTCTATCCCATAGGGGTAGGCAGAGACTATGGATCGCCACTTTGCTCGATTCTGGCACACTACTTCCGCTTCCTCTACCTTCATCAATCTTTTCATCCACTCCCGCCGGTTCAGGGTACTTTTGACCTGGCCTTTACTTAGAATGTCAGATATCTGACATTCGAAGGTTCGGTGCGGTCGACCCCCGCCGGCCCTTCCATCCACACTTGCCTTATAGGTATATCCTCTTTGTCATTCTCCTATCATCCATCCTTTCCAAATGCCCAAATCACCTTAGCATACCCTTCTCAATTTTGGTCACTACATCCTCTGTCACTCCACACATGTCCATCACCCTAGTATTCCGCACTCTATCACACACAGTCACCCCACACATGCTTCTAAACGCTCTCATTTCTACTGCTTTAATCTTACTTTCATGCTTTTTCTGCCATACCCAACTTTCACTACCATACATTAGAGTTGGTAATAACACTCCTCTATAGCCAGCCAGTCGTGCCTTTTTGGACACATTCCGGCTACCCATAAAGGAGTGCCACGCTCCATTCACCCGATTACCTGCACTCACTCGTCTCTCGATATCACTGTCATACCTACCATCACTTGTGAAGACACATCCCATATACACAAAATCACTTACTTGCTGTACCCTGTCGTTCCCTATATAAATATTACACTCTGTCATGCTTTCGTCCCTTTCAAACACCATAACTTTCGTCTTACTTACATTTATCTTCATACCTTTTCTCCCAAAAGCATCATCCATAATTGTGACTAACTTCTGTAGCTCCTCCGCCGATGACGCAAGGATTACTTGATTATCAGCGTAGAGTAAACAGTTGAGTGACAAACCATTCATTCCCAGCCCGTACGCACTCTCTTTCATATCTTTTAGACAGCCATCCATGAATAGGTTGAACAGCCATGGAGATGCTACACATCCCTGTCTCACACCTTTATTAATGCGAAACCAGTCAGTGTAGGCTCCATTTATCCTGACACAAGCACTAGGAGTTCTTATAAAGAGACTTCAGTGCTCGAATCAGGCTACTACCCACCCCAAACATGGACAAAGCTGACCACAGTTCATTCAGATTCAAATCATTTATTCAGTAATTAGGACCCTAAGGGCACTTTTACACGTCATTTTTAACAATGTTGTTTCTAAAGGATTCTACCAGTGCTTCGGAAAAGCCTACTGACCTGTGAAGAAGCACAATTTTTTTTTATAAATATGTGTATTTTTATAAATCACAATATAAATTCAATTTCAAAGAGGGATATTAAATGCGAAAATTAACGGAGAATACCTAAGTCAATCAACCACCTAAATGTTTAATTTAAGAAAACAATAAAGTCAACCATGAAGCAGAGCAGACCAGTCCACGCAAACAGCACCCGTTCACGAGTATGACGCATGTGCCAGCCATCGGCCTCCTCAACCATGTTGCAGGGAAGTTGCCGACCCGGCACACGACGCCGCCGCAAGCATTGGTTTTTGTGTGGTTTTACATACTATATGAATACAAATAAACTAATTCTATAGCCTGCACTACACTACTTGCAAAGTTACCTCGACGAAGTACTCGTCAAATTCACCGAAGTCCGAACTATGTGGCTACCTCAGAGTAAGTATTACTACTAGTGGCTACACACTCGTGCAACCTCGCGAGAAGCTCAGTCGCACGGCGCCCGCACGATAGGCATCATGGATGACGTTCATGTAGCAATTGCCGTTGCAATGTGTACTCTCGCGTATTATAACTACGGGCGCATTTATAATTATTCAACGAAAACTAAAAAGACATGGATGCATGATGCTAATACACACACACACGCACTCACGTCTGTTATCCCCGAAGGGGTAGGCAGAGGCGCAAGTAGTGCATCCACTTCTCGCCGTTATTCCGTCCCATGATGTGATAGGTGGCGAGCCTATCACCATATCGGGCACAAATTCCAGACTCCGGGCTGATACTGAATAGAAAAACTCAATATCACTTTGCCCGACCCGGGGATCGAACCCGAGACCTCAGCTTTGCAGTCGTACACGATACAACTACGCCACCGAGGCAGTAGTATTATGCTAATATTTTTGATATTTTCCAGAAGTAAATGCCAAAACTACTGAACGGATTTTGATGATATTTGGCACATGGATAAACTTAATCCTGGATCAACACATTATAGATCGGCTATTTGTCCCCGGATTTTGCTATTTTTTTTTTGTAGGAAAATTTTAATTTTAAATCAGGTTTTATGATAGATGGTGCTGGCGTTGTTAAGATGGTGCCATAGTGAATAAGGGGCTTTTGTAACGTTATACCGCAAAGCTCTAAATAAATATCGTTGTTTTAATTGCAATAGATTATTATAGATCAGCTTTTGCCCGCGGCTCCGCGTTAATAAGTTCTTTCGAGCTAAAAGTACATAAAAACCTTCCGGTTGAATCACTCTATCAGTTATCTATTTATAAAAAACCGCATCAAAACCCGTTGCGTAGTTTCAAAGATTATAACAGTACTGTTAATCGTGTTCTGTGAACTACCTAGGGAACGTTGAGTACAACATGTGCTCATGACGTCTCGATGCGAACTGAAGTGAGCCGAGTAGTGTAGTAAGACGCTTCATGTTCGAACCTCGGGGCACTTCGAGTCCTTTGACTCGGGCGCAAAAACCGACAACGACTGGAAGTCGCTCGAGGTGAGCCGAGGTTGCACGAAGCGAAGCGAAGTGCCCTTCTACACTATCTTATTCGGCCAAATTCGATCAACTTCGCGAGTAGTGTAGTGCAGGCTTTAAAAATATATCTGATAGCAGATTAAGGATAGCACGATAATCTCGCCACGCCCCCACTTTTGCTCACAATATTCAAATATGAATAAACATCTGCTTTATATTTCAACCAATGTTGATGCTGAGTTCACAGCAGACATTTTTTTGTATTATTTTCTGTTACATATAAAATACTAGCTTTTGCCCGCGGCTCCGCCCGCGTTAGAAAGTTTTTCCGGGATAAAAGTCCGGCTTTATGATTTCCCGGGATAAAAAGTAGCCTATGTGTTAATCCCGGACATGATCTATCCGTGTGCCAAATTTCATCGAAACCCGTTCAATAGTTTTTTGCGTGAAAGAGGAACAAACATCCATACATCCAGACATTCTTACAAACTTTCGCCTTTATAATATTAGTAGGATTGTACAAAATCAACAATAGGAAATTACTCTGTTGATGCACTAATTATTTATTTATCGATTATAATTAATTAATTTGTTAAATGTAAATTAACGGATTACATCCGTAAAAGTCTTTATTGTTTATCAATTATCGTTCGCTGTAACCGTGAAGGAAAACATCGTGAGGAAACCTACATACCTCAGAATTCTCTATAAGAATTTCGAGGGTACGTGAAGTCTGCCAACCTGCATTAGGCCAGCGTGGTGGGCTAAGGCCTGAACCCTCTCAGTAATAGAGGAGGCCCGTGCTCAGCAGTGGGCAATATATAATACAGGGCTGATTGCATTGCATCCGTAAAAGAGTATTATTTAAATGCCTAACATTCGTGTAAACATAAGAAATCATTATTAGTTTGTTTTCTTATGACAATACCTCACATGGACCTAATATTATAGATAAACTGTAGGTATAGTAGCATTGTGCGAGCTCTAACGCTGGGCGGCCGTGGTGGGCCTAGGAAGAGCTAAGCGTAAGAGGAAAAAAGCGATACCTAGTCGGGTGGAACAAACATGTAGCGGAAACTCATATGTAGGCCAAGAATAAATTTCTACTTTCTATGTGATGTGGTAAGCTTCATATGGCGTCGTTTATGAAGAACTGCATGAGGCTAAGAAAATATTTAAATCTCGGTTATAATGGTGTCAAGACTATGAATCTCAAATAAAAGTAGACATATTAGCATTTCACCATTCCAGAAACGACTTTCGTGGTTTCTGGAAACAAACCACTAAACTTAATAAGAAGCCTGGACTGCCCGTGAGCATTGAGGGAGTGTCGGAGCTAAAAGAGATAGCGAAGTGAAGTCTCAGCATTGACCATCTCCAATATGCAGGCTTGCACTTGCCCAGGGTGTTATCTATGTTATTTGGGTTTTGTATTAGTCATAGTTACATGCCTTAGGAAATGTTAAATACAGTTGTAGTGCCTGTTGTAAAAAATAAAATAGGTAACTTATCTGATAAAAATAATTATAGGCCCATTTCCTTAAGTACTGTTATTGCGAAAGTATCTGATGGCATGCTTAACGCTCAATTGAATAGATCGTTAAAATCCATGATAATTAATTTGGTTTTCGCCTCGGATTATCACCGGAGAGTCCTATTCTGTGTCTTAAGCATGTTGTCAATTATTACGCGAAGCGCTATTGTTGCCTTCTGAACCTGTCTAAAACTATTGACTTGGTATCGTACGATATTCTATGGAATATGTTGGTAAAGGCCACAAAGGACAGAAGAAAGGGACAAGTACCAAAATTAATAATTATATAATATCAATATATTGAAATACTAGTACGGGCACCAGGTCAATAGCGTACGAAGGGCAAGCGCCGTATCATGCTCATATGGCTTGGAATGCGGGGTGAGACAGGGAGGATTGACATCTCCTACGCTTTTCAATTTATATGTCAATGATTTGATCGAGTACCTCAGGTAAACCAGATTTGGCTGCCAGATTGATGGTGTTTGTATCAATAACATTTCTTACGCGGACGATATGGCATTGATGAGCTCGTCTCCTTGTGGTTTGCGTAAACTTCTGGCCATATGAGAAAGGCATGCGGGAAGTCATGGACTTATTTATAATGTCAAAAAAGTGAAATTGTGGTCTTTGAGTCTATCTGTAAAAGTCAGAATACAATGCCATCGGTGTATTTAAATGGTTCACCGTCAAGGAGAGTATAGATCTTTAAATACTTAGGGATATGTGCTAACTCCTGGCCTCAAAGATGATGATGACATATGATCGTCGGGGACAGTAGAGTGACTATACCACACTGTAATTTGTACCACTCGGTTCATCTGTCCAGCAAATCTATACTAATATTATAAAGCTGAAAAGTTTGTTTGTTTGTTTGTTTGAACGCGCTAATCTCAGGAACTACTGGTTCGAATTGAAAAATTATTTTTGTGTTGAATAGACCATTTATCGAGCAAGGCTTTAGGCTATATAACATCACGATGCAACTATTAGGAGCGAAGAAATAATGGAAAATGTAAAAAAAGCGGGGAAAATTATTCATCCTTGATGGCTTCCATTGCGTGCGCTGCGAAAACGGTTCAAGATACCAAACATATATGTATGAAAGAATTATTCCTCTTGAAATGATCTAAAAAAATGTCCGCGACAGTATATGTCTATCTTTTAAGATTAACTCACTAGAACCGTTTTTATGGTAATCAAATTTGGTCGAAGTTAATGCATTATTTGTTAAGAGTTGTATCAACGTCATATTCATAGTGATTCAACGGGAAGGTTTTTATGTACTTTTAGCCCAGAAAAACTTATTAACACGGGCGAAGCCGTGGGCAAAAGCTAGTTCAGCATATAATTTTCCGACAGAAGCGTGACATTTGAGAGTGGAAACTGAGTCTTTCGTTACTCTTTAGCCCGTTTTGTTCATAAACTTCGTGGTTGTTAATTGTTTGTCACAATAAGCAATTAATAGGGATACGGTATTGGGGCTTATAATAAACAGTGAAAATGCAATTAAGCCGTTCTACAGTATTTTTCAATAAACCCTACTGATATTGTCTCTTTGTGGAGTGTAGACAGTATCAACACTATTCCCAACTTAGTTTTCTTCAGTGTCGTAGTTGTATCAATCACGTGCGCGGTACGATATCGCTCAGAGAGCCCGGGTTGAAAACCCGGCTCGAACAATGTGATATTAATGTAATGTCGTAATGTGGTTTTCTGCTCAGTATCAGTCCGGAGTCTGGAATATATGCGAGCTATGGCCACAGGCGCACTCCCTATTACATAAGAGGAAACACATGGCGTAAAGTTGGTGGCCTCTTTGCACCTCTGCCTACCGACCGACTAATCTTCAGACCAGTTCAGGAACAGAGCTGGGTCACCGCCACGTGGTTACATAACCAGACAGTGCAGATGTACTTAAACGGACTATCACATTCGACACATCTACACAGTAATAATATTACGGCGTCATAGGACCCACTTGCGAAATAAAAGAGTCTATGTATCTGTTAGTTTTGTCGATGTAAGTGTGTAATAACAGTTACTAAGAAATATAACTTACAATAGGAATATCAATAGGTTTAATATCAGCGCCGATTTTCCCAACGACAATAGGTTCTTTGTAATATGTCGCAGTGCTAGCGAACATCCAATATCCGAAGAAATGGAACAATTTCACCGCGTGTACCATATTTTGTACATTGTGAATCAGTAATAGAATCTTTCGGTGAAAAGCTTTTATTTGTTGATATTGGCGGAAACCTGGTAGTGGCAACAATGATGACAAACTGGCTTTGTTTAATACGGTAATACTTACAGGATCTAGTGCCGCAATGTAGGGGCTGCCAACTGGATGTTATGGGTTCGATTCTCACAAAATATATTAAGTAAGTATTCTACGAATATTAGACTGTGATTAAGTTCTACTATAAACGTTTCACATTTCTGATGGAGCATGGCATAATATACAATCGTAGCACCATCTTTATTAGTTGTTATGGTGAGTATATGAGCTTATTCCTCGTCAACAGGTTCCTGAGATTGCTTGCCTTAGTAACGAGGTATGTGTATACACGATTTTCCTACAGGAGCTAATTCCAACAAGTCGTCTCCTAAGGTCAGATATAAATTCACTCAATGCCTGCAGGATGCGACGAGCCTCGTTCATCGTCTTCGCAATTTCGTTTGGGTACATAATTTACGTATTTTTGCGTCAACTAGCTGAGTATGAGTACTATTGTGTTTCGATTTGAAGAGCATTATAGTTGGGATAATTACTGGGCATTAGGTATGAACCTTAACATCTCATGTCACAGGGTAACAAGTCAAGAACATTGATATATAATAAGATGTAGATCATAGTGCTATGTTTGTGTTCTTGAAAATGCCAAGACGTAGAGCCTCCAGTGAAGGCTGATGTCTTCCTGTTATTATAAATCATTTCCATCTAATGCCTTCATTTATATTCATTTATTCATCGACTGATTCCGCGTTTTGGAGCCTTTGCTCAGTCTTGGAATAATTTCTTTGTTCTTAAATACATAAATATATTTAAAAACAAAGAAAAAACACGATGTAATAACATTGTGTTTTTCAGATTTTGTTGTGATTAATGTATCACAAGATCTCGCTCCCTGATCCCTCGCTCAAGTATGCGCGTGCACACATAGTAACGAAACTCTGGCATTAAAGTAAAATCAGCCTTGGAGAACGTAATGCTCAGTGGTTACACCACTTACATCGCCATTTGAATCAGAACACAACAGTATTTAAGTAATGATTTTATTTTTAACGGAAACATTTAAAAAGATACAGTCGAAAGGAGGATTTGAACCCGCGACCTCCACAATTATTACAATTGTCAAACTCAGCGTTACTCCTTTACAGGCGTAAACGCACTGAAACGATATCACCAAACTTTTTTCTAATCCTATATTAATTGTTAAACAGATATCACTAGGCATCTCCTTTAAAGAGATGAAATAGGGAACTTGAAATAGAACAGACGAGGTAAGGTCGTGATAGCTCACTTGGCAGAGCACCGGCACGGTGCGCTGATGGTTGCGGGTTCAAATCCTGCTTTCGGCTGTTTCTTTTTCAATGTTTCCATTAAAATTAATTCATTGTCCAAGCACTACATGGCCCTTAATATGTATAAAAATCATAATATAGGAGTATTTAGGTACACCCACCTCCTTGTTAGCGGAAATCGAGAAAGCGTTTTAGCAGTTTTCATTTCTATTTTCATTAAACTGTTTTATTTAAATTTCTTCCTTCATTTTATTGGAAATATAACATGTATTTGAACAGAGAAAATGCGAATAGTTTACCTTTTCTTTTCATCATTTATTTTAATATTTATTGTTGCAAGGAGGTGTATCTTCTAAACGCACTCTTAATAAAACAATGACCTAATCCAAAATCGTTGAGTTGTAGGAATCGCCACAAAAACTAACCGTATACAACATTTTCTTTCAAGTTGGGCGGGGAACGAACATAAATTCAAACGATTTTGACCCTGTTCCCAATGTTGAAAAGATGCATTTTTTTCTAAGTCGATGCAGCTTGCTCTTTAGGGTCCATATTTTCTTAAAACTCATCTAGCCAAAATTTTGGATTAGGTCGTTGTTTTATTAAGAGTGCGTAAAATACTTTAATGTTATTTTAGTCAGTATTGTAGAAGGAACGGCCGGTCCAATATTATTGTAATAGGCTTTTATTGGCTTTGGTGTATATGATTTTCTTTTAACTAGTCTGCTCGCGGCGCTGCCCGCGTGAAGAAGTTTTTCCGGCACTAAAATTTTTTCCCGGGATAAAAAATAGCACTCAGGAGTACTGTAGCGTCCTATTAGTGAAATATTTTTCAAAATAGGTCCAGTAGTTTTTGAATTTCTCCATTACAAACAAACAAACAATAAAAATCTTTGCTCTTTATTATATTAGTATTGGAGTATAGATGACAGCCTCTGTGACGTTGATCGCGGCGAGCCGTCAGGCGAACGTGAACCAGACGCACGTAGTTCGGTGCCGGCGCCGGGATAAATGTGTATATTTTGTACATCCAGTAGTCACGGTGCCCATGAACATTAACATCTTAATTACTATGTGTGACTTGGTGGCTTAGAGTAAGTATAACTACTATAGAGCGCCTGTATGCAAGTGGGAACAATAGGCACGGGTGGGAACATCGTCCTGCGCCGGCCGCAAGCGCTTGTAGTCACTCGAGTAGGAACGGTGTGAGGACACGCGAGTGAGATCTATGCGAATATTTGATTATTAATACTGCAAAATGGTTAAATGTTCTGTGGAATCTTGTAAAAACGACACTCGGAAACACACTAAACAAAATTCTAATATCACGTTTCACAGGCAAGCCATATTTCAGTATATTTTTAGGTAAAATTGAAATCACGCGTCGCGGTATGAAAGATGCACGGGAGGCGAACACTTGTACTCCCCGCACTGCCCCGCATCCCGCTTTTTCGATAGTGATGTTACGCGTCGATACCAGAATCGATGTAATATTTTCATATTATAGCATACGTATTTATTACTATCAAAGGCGATGCTTAATATAATGTAGCTTAGGTAACTGTTTTTGTCTGTGTGTGATTTTTAAGCCAGTTAATAATTGCGTTTTTGTTTATGAAATGAAATAAATAATTACTGTTCCTAAAAATTTACCGAATACGATGATATTTTTAAGCTATTGCATAGCTTCTATCGCGGACCTTGACAGTATAAGTTAGCAATCATTAAGATCTTTTTTTTTATTTGTAATTTTTTTATCATTGGTAATAAATATTTCATAAACTAGACGTGACTATTTTACGGGTTGGGGAGACTGGCTAAGAAATCCATGGTGCGATGCTCGGTTTATATTCATTGGTTCAATTATAATGGATATCCATTAATATTCTTGGTTCTTATTGCTTGTAAAAACTGCTCTTGAGGCACCGTGTTTATAAATCATTCCACATGGCACTACACTAATTCGCAGCATAGCTTTTATCTATATTAACGCAAGACGCTTAAAATTACTCACAAGGCCATATTTTGTAGAACCACAATTTTTTTACAACAATATGTACCGCGACCGCACCGGACCTGTACTTATTGATAACTGTTGTGTTGGTGCTGCTCGCGTGCCCATCCCTAGCAGTCGCCAACATTTCTATATAAGTAGCTATAGTTCACCTGCCTACGCTGGGTAGTGGGCGCACGGTGCGATATTAGCGCTCTATAGTAGTTATACTTACTCTGAGCTTGGTGGCAATTCCTTACACGAACTTTATTCTTAACTTGTATTTTTTGCAGAAGATTTACCGATAAAATGGTGGGGCGCATCCCCGGCGGTGCTGCCGTGCGTGGTGCCGGACGCGGAGCGGGTCGCGCTGCGCCGCCCGCCGCCGCCGCCGCTCGAGCCCGAGGACCGCTCGCGCTCGCACCCGTACGTGTGGCGCCACGGCACCCACGAGATCAGGAAGTAAGTAACACTCATCTATGTTCATATTTCATAATGGTATACTGGTGTTATGTACGGCTTGGGTAGGCCGGCTCTAACGCAGTGTTACTACTTCCTGAATACATTGTCCGTCAAGTACCTACCTACTGATAAACAGGTAATCGAGAGTGACGCTGATCACCCCACACAGCCCACTCTTCTTCTTTAGGAAAACAAAGTGTTCTGAAGCTAAGCCCACTGGTTGGTGTGAACTTCAGCCTCGTGGTTGTTGCAGTGTGTCGCGGGATGGGTCGCTGACGGTGTGGCGGCAGCAGAACGGCAGCAGCGAGGGCGTGTACCAGTGCGTTGTTTCCACGGCCGGCGGCCTCGTGCTCGGATATCCGATAAACCTGAAGTTCGCACGTGAGTATGACTTGTATGTGGCATTAGATATATTGTCAGGTTATTGTAATAGGTTTCGGATTATCTGGATACAAAGCGTAATTAAAAAAAAAATACCCGCTGTGTCGTGCTCCGAAAAACAATCAGAACATATACATCCAACAAATCAGGCCGATAGTGTTCTGGAGTACGACGTAACATAACTGCTGTCGTTGGTTAAGTCTGCACAGGACTGTAGGTACATCAGATGTAGTGTATAGTTCGCGCCAGATAACGTGGCAATAAAGTATATTGACCATTCAGAACGTAGTGACAGGTAAACTGTAGTAACTTAAAAACAAAATAAACAACGTAAATAAAAAAGAAATATCACGATTCAAATTTAATACTAAAACACATTCATTTTTTAATTGACTCGTCAAGCCCCGCGACGGACACCGGTGTCCATATATATATATATATATATATATATATAGAGTTTTCCTATACATCTATATACCGGGTGGAAGGGAAACGCTCTCGGAAACGAATACAGGTGATAGTATTGGTGATTCCTGACGTGATGGCACTAAAAAAATCGCGATCGCATTGTTACAATTTTAGTAGGATTTTCTCAAATTTCTGTACAGCATCACGTATGGATAGATAAATCAAACTATTATTCTGAAAAACATAGTAAAAAAGGTCAATATTTAAAAAAAATCGTAATGAAACACGTACATCAGCTGACGGGTAAACGACCGCGGGCCGGTCCCGGCGCAGCGCGACGGCCGCCCAGTTCTTTGTACGCTTTACATTGCGCGCGCATGAATTACGGAAATACTAAAATCGTAGGTATTATCGCTTAGCTTTGCAAATGAATATAGTTTTTCGTTAATGTTATGGTTCTTCTCTCTTACCGTTCCGGTATAGAGAGCGTTTCCCTTCCACCCGGTATATAAGCAGGGCTTGAAGGGTTAAATGTCACATTGTTTATTTTCTTATAGTATTCACTGATATAAATTAAAAAACAACGATGCTTGTCACAAAAATCATTTATTTTATATTCTATTTCATGACATGCGACAAATTATGCCTTTTAATATTTATGCAATTTTAAATAAAAAGGTCCAAAACATATTGTTTAGTTTTTTACATCATACAAATTCACTGACTGGAAATAAACAATAAGTAAGTTACACCCATAGAATAAGGACTTAGTCTTTATTCTGAGGTTACACCACTCTGTTTATTACGGGGTATGCAACCATCGATCCGCTATTTGAAAGTTGTGTTTGGGTAGGGCGTGTGTGTACGGTCTCGGGTCTATGGTTAAATTTTCATATTTCGTTAAGTTATTATAATTATAAGAAACATATTACAAATGTAATAATTATTATTACATTTGTAACATGTTTCTTATTGTTATTTCTGTGAATAAGGACTTCATTTTGGTGACTTGACTTCATGTTTGTGTATATCATGTGATAAAAAATCATGAACATTTTTGCGATAGTTGACTCCAAGAATTTTCCTAAAGTTCCTTTTAAAATGTGGCTGTAAATAAACACAACAATTATTTTTTTACCCTGTGCCAAAGGTTTGTGAGGTGTGTAATAAAAAGGTCAATGTGTTTTATTGCCACGCTATCTGGCGCGGACTATAGTTAGTTTGCGACCATATATATTCTCTCACAAAACATCAACGTGCTCACGCGCGCGCCTCATACGCACAGTTTAGAGCGATACGTCGGCTCTCAGACCACCATAATAATATAATAACTTCTTAGCCGTTTGTCACCCCGAGAGCATCCTCAAACTTACTAGTTCGCGAGCACTCAAAAGTAAAATTACGCACTTTTTCAGCCTATTATAGAGGCGTGGAAACACTAAATGGTTTCTATTTATTCGACCCAAAAGCTCCAGCTCCAGTGAGAGACTGGTGTACTCTTATCTTTCTGACTGGGCACTCCTGCCGCCGCCTGGTCCCAGCCCGGCCATGTGTGTCCAAACCCTTGCTGTTTAATAGATTCTGTAAGAATTATTATTTTGAGTACATGCTCTTGTAATCAAAAATATTATTTCATTTTCTTCAATCATGAGTAATATCGATTAGTAACATGAATTTTATGTTGATTTACAAGTATTTGTTGTCTTCTCGTTGTTCATAAATATTGTTTAAGCTCTGCATGTTCACCTTGTTTGATTGTGTTATTTCACCATAAAGTAATAGCTACTAATCTCTTACAGTCCAGGGATTGGCAGATATTGACTGGTAGAGAATGATTTCTCTACCAGTCAATATCTGCCAATCCCTGGACTGTAAGAGATTAGTAGCTATTACTTTATGGTGAAATAACACAATCATATCGCATTAGGTCCGCCTATATTTTCCGCTGAGATATTCATGAAAGTTTGAAGAAGTACCAACAAACTTACGGTAACCTAAAAAAAAAAAATATTATGAAAACTAACCTCGTCTTAAATGAAATACATGCACATAGTAAGACGGCGAGAGATTTGTTAGGTATAATAGCCGACAAAGAACTTGAGCCCGTTACTGCGTTGATGTATTTTGTACGTAAGTGTAGCTCAGATAACATTAAAAAAAAAATATCCCCACCACGCGGTAGTGTGCTCAAGTTGTTTGCCGGCTACTATAGTAGACACTGATCGTCGTCGCGTCGTGGCGGTCATATCACGGTGCGTTGTAATCAATCAAGTGTCGCGGCGGATAACTGGCCGGGTCGCTCGCTCGTATCTTCTGGATGCGCGAACCGATTGGGAATACAACTATTTATTCAATCTTGGAGCATTGTTGGTGGTACAGAAGACCGTTAGTAAGGACAATACCCGACTCACCCCGACTTGTTTACATAGCGAAACATACGCCATGGAACATCGTAATGAAAAGTTTCTTTCTAGAACCAGACAATGTAAAACCAAGATGCTCGCATATCTGACGACTTCCATGATCCATGATTGTCATCTTTGTGGAGTGAATGGGAAAGCGAGATCGAGAGGGATGATAGGGTTGTTGGCAAGTTTGTTATTCACGTCTGCTATTTACAGGCAGTCGTGACTCGTGGCGCATAGAATCAGGCTTGCCGCCATGCGACTTCCACGGCCCCTCACAAAGTTGTTTACAAAATAGATCGCCCAAGTACGAAGTAGCAAACTCTCGCCATTGTATGACCGCAGCGTGCGAACGCCGAGTGTTGACAGGCGTCGCTTCGTTCCGACAATTCAACTGTGAATGAATGTTATCATGGTTTTATAGTCGGTTTTACTTTTTGTTAAAAAGTTTTTATTTATTTCTTTTGCTGTTAGTTAATTATGCAATGGTGTAGACAAAACATCATAGATATACGATTGCAGCATTCGCGGGACATCTGCTGTTAGTTATTGAAGAGTTCCATTCTCTATTTCGAAGATCTTCATCAGATCCTAATTAATTATATACTTAAACCTTCCCTGAAAATATGCATTGGAATAACGAAAACCCCATTCAAATCGGATCAGTAGCTTTTGAGAAAATCGCGGCCGTACAAACTTACATAAGTACATTTTTTCTATGGCATCCAAATGGTTCTTGGTTCTTTCATCTTGCTACACCTATGAAAGGTAATCTAATAAAAATCACATTCAAATGTAACATCTTCATGCCCCAAATTACCAATCCGTCACGAATTAACTTCAAAGGCGAAAGTGAAGCAAGAATTATCTATGAAACGTACAAAACCAAATTTGTGTCTACCCTCGTCTTTACTGACGCCATTTTGAGCACGAAAACATGTGTTAGAGATCAGGCCGTGTCAAAAGAACTAGCATTAGATTTGGGCGGACGTGAGTGGGCCGTGTGTGGGTGTTGGGGGGAGGGGGTCGGGGACGGGAGGGGTGGAGTGTTATTAGCCCCGTCGCGCGCCATCAATATTTATGTCATATGAACAAACGTACAAACTGTACGCGTGTTTTTTGGAGTTTCTGTTTGTATGGGTTTTATAGTTGGTATATAAAGAGGCGTTGCTCGGTCGCAGCTTTATGTCAAACTTTTGTGCCCAGATTTAGTATAGTTCTTACATGTATTCTCGTATAAATGTGAATTAGTCCCGGGTCGTAACATATTCTTTGATAACGTATACACGTTTCTAACATTGATTTTAGAGAAGAAAACGAAGTTGGGTGACAACACTATGAATCCTCTTATTTATTTATTTATGGTAGTGATGTAACGAATGACAAATTTCCAATATTCGCGAATTTACGATTTTTTTTTGTTTACGCGGAGAAAATGAATTATTACTACCGCCCAGTGTTCAAGGGGAACGACTGAGCGGTTATGTTGGGTTCACCGTGCCTTACGACCCGACGTTGAGCCGCCCGGAGAGATGGAAAACGTCGGGCGACCGCCGGGCCGAGTCCCTAACCTATGTACACCGCACGGTATACCAACCAAAACTCCGCGGTGGCCATCTTCGGCGCATTAGGGACGGCTGCCGGCTTCCACCGACTCACGTCTAAGTTGTCGTCCGCAACCGCCCCTGCGCGTACCGCTATTGCGGTCCGTCTCCTGTTGTTGGGGGGCTCAGAAGCCCCCTTACACATAAGGACGCCCTCGGCGTCAACGGCAGCATGAGGCCTAACCGCCACGCTGCCATCTATCACGGGGGTCACAAAAGTTGGCTAGACTAATAGGTGGACGGCCCCTTCCGCCCACCCGTGACCCCCGGGGAATTTACGATTGCGAATATGGAATTTTTATTTGGCACCAATAGATTTTATCGTACGTTACGTGAAATCGTAATAGCTGCAATACTTAGCATACCACTGCACCTGAAGCCTGATCGTAAGCGTCATGAAGTCCAGATAGAGTGACCTGTTTGAAATATGTCAGCGATATTCGTTCTCTTACGTATCTCCTCATTTACAATTTGATCGCGCAGAGAAACACCGAGCATCTTCATAGCTCGCTGAGGGACCATGATCCGTCTTGGAGAGCCCATAGTCAGAGGACACGACACAAAGTCGTACGTCATCACTAGTAACACTCATTGATTGAAGATTATTTCCATTAAGCACTGAGGTATTTTAGATGAGAGGACCTTGTCTAGTTTCCGAACGGTACTCAACCGAGCTAAGCCTAACTGGACCACTTTTCTTAGATAGATAGATTCATCAACAACTTCGAGAGTTGCGTTCTCAATACTTATTGGCAAATCCACAAAATGAGCATTGGACAAGATTTTGTTCTTGTTCGTTTTAAGGCCTAGCAGGTGGGAAACTCGATTGAGGTCTTTGAACAAATGAGCATAATTCTATGGTCCTCAAATGATTCTGACAAGACGAGAATATTTCGGAAAGGTATAGGTGAGTAATGTACTCGTCATTAAAGCTAATTCCATATCCTTTCTAATCAAAAAGCTTGAAGATGTCCAACGCGACAGTGACTAATTTTGGAGAAATAATATCTCCCTGTCTCACGCCTCTGTGTAGTGGAATAGGGTTTGTGCTCTGCTCTTGTACTGACAATGTGGCGTTGTTGTACGAGCACCTTAATGCCTTCAGCCCTTCAATGCCTTCTTGATGCTTTCAACATTGTAAGCACGGACGTTGTGTCAGGAGGATTTCCCTGTCTGTCATTCAAGCTTCCAATATGCTTTATAAAATATAATAATAGATTAAGTGTAGAGAAATCTTGTAAGAATAACAACATAAATTCTATCACGTTTTAATATCGGAAAAAAATAATTTGAAGTATTTAAGTGCGTTTAGAACGCATCATGTAGCCACATGATGCGTTCTAAAGACGGAATGTGGAGTGAAGAGGTTACAAATTGATACCCTAGAGATTCCTAAAGAAATAGGGGTAACGTATAGTTACCAGCTGAGACTGAAATCACACTTATCAGAAGAAAACGTTATGTACGATTTTATTATGCGGACCGTGGTTATGATACTTCCAGGGGGTTTACGTAGACCAGGTTTCTGATGAAAAATGAACCAATACGTTTCTGCAACACAAAGCGCAGCAAAATAACTTGTGGGCAATAGGGATCGTCACATGATTCACGGCGCGGCGGGACCCTGAGCGCCGCTCGTGCCGTGGTCTGGTCACCTCTTGGTGGTTTGTATCACTCTACTGTCAAGCGACACTCCCCTGTGAACTATGGGACAATACAGGGCGCCACCCTCCACAATATATTATTTTGGTCTAGTGACAGATTATATCAAGATTAGAAAGTCTTTATCTTCAATTCCCAGTATGGGCGAAAATTATGTGACTTATACCATGAATTCCTCGGCGTTAGTTCCGACGCAAGTGGTTGGTGTCAGGTAAGCGGACAGTTCTATAAATACGCACCAAATCAGTTCTGCAATATAAGTTGACACCAATGGGCGGGTATGACGGCAAAGGGATAAAAATGATCTCTGACGTTAAATCCACACTGCATAATCCGACATCTCGTAAACTATCACTATTTATTATTTAACTCGAAGCTGTATGCAGATTTATTATGATCACACTCGTGGAACCGTGTCAAGACTTTCTACGTGGAACTCGTAGCGCCGCGCGCCGCTAGTCGCTACGACGCGTAGCGGTTACACAACTAAGCGGCGCGGCGGCTTCGGTATAACGTACTACTACATGGCCAGCATTAACCGGATGCAGAGGGTGAATACCTCTCGTATAACAGGAAGTTTATGTTATAGGATTATCCATCGTATATTCCCGTGTTTGATTTCCATTACATAAAATAAGACATATCCGAGGAAAAGAGGACAATGTTTTTCTTTACCCGAAGGCTTTGTTGACTCGGCAAAGTGATTATACTGTATCTCATGACAAGTTTAGTATAGTCGGTCGCTAGAGGTATGCCGGCTTGCTTATATTACACATATCTACATCCGTCACCCACTGTGATGATATATCTATGTATACGGATATATACGGACATGTCCAGATATATCCTGTCTTTTTCCACCAACCAAAGATGTGCGGTGTTTGTGAAGGCTTTGTCCTTAGGCACAGTAATACCGTACTCGAATGCGCACAGTATTATTCATCTTTAATAACCCTTATGTTTCCCACGCGTGTGACACGTGTTGGGAAGAGGTTCCCAAATTGTTGGAAAAGTTTTCGGGTAGCCACAGCTGTGCGAGTTTTCGCGATATACCGGTCATTAACCTCGCCGCAGATCCCACGGGGGTGGCCGGCGGCGCTCATTAGCGGGAACATTACAGTTATTGCATAAGTGACGTTATCAAAAGAACAATCGATGTTACGAGTATAAAATAAAATAAAAATAAAAATAGCCTTTATTCTACCACAATCATTACAATTATTACATTCAATTAAATTAAGTTACAGTTATTACATTTAAATTATTAAATCTTTTATTTTACATCTATAGGATTTAGAATATGTATTATTATTATGTATTATTTGCATGCATTAAAATTTATCATTATTATTTATTTATTTATTTTATTTGTTGTGGAAGTCGCCTGCTTGGCGTAGGCCTCCCTCAATTGCCTCCATTTTTCCCTATCTCTGGCTTGTGTCCTCCAGTCTCCTCCATTTCTCTCCTTGAACACATCTTCCCATCGCTTTTTTGGTCTACCTCTGTGTCTTTTGCAATCTCTGGGTACCCATTCTAATATTTTTCTTGCCCACCTATTTTTCTCCATTCTGCAGAAGATGTTACGAGTAGTAGAGTTAAACCTCGAATCCTCTGATAGTTTATTTATTGGTGAGCAAAATCAATCACTTATCACGAATCGACATCCCATGCTGGCGTACCTTTTGTATCAAAAAATGACGATCATTCCGTGTACCTTGAGAAAGAGCGCCGGGTCTGAGCTCGGCGGTGTGTCCCGCGGGGTGTGATGTATTAAAGGATAAGGCGGCGCGACTAGTAATTCTTCTCTCGCGGCGAGTGCGCGCACTGTGCACCAGTTATGACGAACAGGCGGTACTTTATTGCGCCTACTTGGCTACTAGTGAAAATGATAATCAAGTTCAAGGCTTTAGCTGTTGTTTTGTTAGGAACTTTGTTAGGTCGCTAATGCAGATCTGAAGTAGTCCGTCTCAAAACAAACTAATTAACGAGTTAAGGAAGGAATACAGGAACGAATGATAACATTTGTTATTTTATTTTCAGTAAACGTTCGTAATTGTTTCTTTATAATGACTAATAACCAATTTGAAAGTCATGAAAGGATAATAGTGAAATTTTATAGGAAAGTCAAAATGAACGGCTTACAATAACTAACTACTGTAATAAACCCTCCTGATTGTAATGTGTAACACTTAATAATAATCTGTCTCTATTTACATACGATACTAAAAGCCTTAAAGATATTAAAAAATCGATAGCATTCAAGAATCGGTTATTTGGAGCAAACGAGTTTTTGTTGTCTTCCCTGCACAGTATTCCGCGAAGTTTCAATAAATTGTCATACCGGCCAGCATATTTTGTTTCAAATATAGCGAGCCATAAATATTATGTGTAAAACTTGCCGATATGTAGGCGCGAAGGTGCTGATAAGTGGTGATTTTGTTGCAGACATGGAGGAGGAGTTCTCTGCGGGCCCGACGGCGACGAGCGCGGCCGCGGGGCAGCCCGTGGTGCTGCGCTGCGTCATCGGCTCGGGCCCGCCCGCGCGGGTCCATTGGTTGCGGGACTCGCGCCCACTGCCGCATCATCACAGGTTTGCTTTTTATAATATTGGCGAAAGAATAAACGTACATGTTATTTTAAGTGATCTCCGCCTTCTATATACACCCACATTATTAGAAGATTTACACAATTTTTGAGTACTTCTAGTTCCGTATATACATATTTTGTCCTAAAGTTTGGTGTCACAATCTCCAGTCGACATGTCTTATTGTGCTTATAACAAGCCATAATGTCGATATTTTAAGGACACAAACTTAATAATGGCGCGTTCCAAAATAAAGTTAGTAACTCTTTAGATTCCACCTTACAGTGGAATAAGCGCTGCAGATTTTTTGTCGTATAATCGGTAATTTAGCATGTATAAATATAATGATTGTATACAAAATGCGTATTCAGTTCACAATAATTGTCCTTAGTTAGTTTACGTGACCTATAACTATACAAACAGTAAATTTGAATAAACATTTAAGAGTGTGATCTCCGTCGCAATATGGCCAGGTCTGTGACGCTGAATGCTATTGTTGCAGATATTATTCATTGGAGAACCAGTTACTTATCCTAGATGTACAGAGGGAAGACGAAGGCGCTTACAGGTAATTACTAATGTAAGCTTTGCACGGTGTCTGAACATTGAAAGCTCTCGAATGTAGGTAATAGACAGGTTATAGTCCGGACCATGACCGGAAATTTGACATTTGAAATTTTAAATTTGACCATGACCATGCCACATATTTTCTTTCCGAATGTGAATCACGACTAACTTCTAAATAAAAGTAATTAAGTCAAAATGACTCTATATAAATTAAAGAAGAGATAGGTATGTAATATGTATTCATTAAATAAATTTCAGAAGCGGTTTAATAATTCTCAGATACAACCTACAAAAATACAATATTGTGACTCATTTAGACTATTGGCTAATAATTCATGTGTAAATAGCTAGTTCGGGTGTATTCGTTACTCATATATCATAGTAATATTCGTGTATGAAATGAGACATAACACACTTTTGTGATTTAGTGGCTAGCAGTGATGCAAGATACATGACGTGTTTCGCTAATAAACAATTGGTTTCCAAACAGCTGTGAGGCGACGAACACAGTTTTGAACAAGACGCGTGTGAGCTCGGCGGCGCGGCTGGCGGTGGAGGCGAGCAGGCCGGCGCCGGCGGGGCTGCTGCCCGTGCTGCAGCGCGAGGAGCTGGCCGTGCCCGTCGGCGCCGGTGTGCTGCTGCCGTGCCCGCTCACAGGCTGGCCCAGGCCTAAGGTTAGCTTTAGTACATTTCACTTGGGTTTGGGCTTTTTACATGAAACATCGAATTGATTGAAATATACCTGTAACATACAACTGTTTTTTGTCCCCAATATGTATTTTTATTTCTACTGTGTTAAAAGACTAACCGTATTCTTAGTAGTAATGTTAGGATGTCGAAGGTGTCAATCTCTGTGAATTAATGGTGTGTTGTAGATAATTTGGATGGTGACTCCGGCGAAAGGTACGAGCAGTGAGCTGGATTCGGTAGAGGAGGTGCTGGAGCTGGTGGGCGTGCAGGTGGAGGACGAGGGGCTCTACACCTGCGCCATAGAGGGCCACGTAAACCTCACCAAGGTACTATCACGCAAAGAGCTACACACAACAGGTGCACTAGTCATTATGGATGTGGGGTTGTTGTAACGGTTACGCTATTACCCCGCGCGCTAGTCCGCGAAATGCATCTCCTAATATATCGCAACATTTGGGATATATTAGGAGGCGCATTAAATCGGGCCCCAAAAGACCTGCTCCAAGACCTCAAGACATTGTGAGCTCTTACTGCTTAGACCGAATCGCAAACAATGACTAACGCCTTAAAATTGTATAATTGTAAACTGAAGGTAGATTTGTAACACAAACTTTTTGGACCACGACCACCTCAGTCCGCCCCGTGACCACGAAGTGCTGCAAAGCCTTCGAAACGTCGGGAGAAAATATAAGTTAAAAAACCGCGATAAAATCCGTAAAATTGTTTTATTTAAATGACTAACATTCGCGTAAACATAAGAAATCATTATACTGGGTTAAATACTCAATTGGAAAAATGTCTATCGATTTTAAGTCGAACGTTCGTTCTAGCATGCTTTTGTACTACTTAACATACGCAGATTCGCGTAAAATTATCCACTAGCGAACTTACATAGAAGATGGTATCTCGGGGAGACTATCATTGTAATACCTAGTCTTTGTTATTAATCCCGGGTCTCTCACTGTTTTGTACGATATTAGATCTATGCTACTAAATTAATAAAAAAATCCAAACATAGATGTTCTTTGTATTCCTAACAAGAGTCCAATCGCGAGCTCTCCGCCTGAGACTTGTGCGGTTGTGCGCGGCTCCACCGCAATTATGTAAACCATTCCGGGAAGGAGACCCGCTAATTACCGAGATAATAACACTCCGGGAGAGGCGAGGGGGCACAGAGGGGCGAGCGTGCTGAGCCTTGCGTGACGGACCTTCTGCACTCGCAACTCACAGCTATACTTTACATTCCTTCATGCATGAGCAGCTCGAGTGGATAATTTCTTTCTTTCTTATTTCGTACCTAGTTGGATAGTACACCATACAAACGCTGTAGTCCCGTGGATACGCGCTCGGCGGTGATGTTCCGTTATATATAACTTATGGAATTATCATTACATGCTATGAAACAAAGTCCCCTCGCGCTGCGTCTATTTGTCTGTCGGAACGCGATAAACTCAAAAATTACTGAACGGATTTCGATGAAATTTGGTATGGAGATAGTTTGGGACGCTTGGAAGTACATAGGTTATTTTTTATACCGGAAAAATATTAAATGGGACTTTTATACCGAAAACATCCTTCACGCAGGCGAAGTCGCGAGCAAAAGCTAGTCTATGATAATATTGTATTCCTAAATGTGAATAGTTATTATTATTATGCCATGTTGACAAAACCTAAAGTAGGGTTTTGTTTCTAGTCGGACGAGAGACCAGGGTCGCTCTAGAAATTTCACGAGTAACTTGGTGCACCGGTGACGTTCTAATAACGCCCCTGCCTAACTTTTCGGGGATGAACGCGGTGGCTTATGTATGGCATAATACATAAGTTAAGATTACGGCTTAATAATTATGCTTTACATTCGTACATCAAAACCTGTACAGCAGGACAATTTGTTTTTGCACATTTATTCTGGGAACATGACAGCAGTTAGTAAAAATGGCACATTACTTCTTGTTACTGCAGCGATGGATGAGCAAAAGTTTGACACTGGATGTACGCAAACACAAACATTCTCAACGAGCCTTTAGGACCCCTACGGCTCATTCATACAAGGAGGCGGTTCGACCTATGTTCTGTCAATATACTTAGAGGGTGAATGACTCGGCGTCGTGTGTCAGTCGTTCAAGGTGTCGGTGGTGGTGCCGGCGGAGCTGACGGTGCCGCCCGTCTCCAAGCAGAGCATCCGCGCGAACACGGTGCGCTTCAACTGCACGGCGGCGGGCCGGCCCGAGCCGCGCCTCACCTGGTACAAGGACGGCACGCCGCTGCTGCTCACCGGACGGGTCAGTTACTACCTTTTATACCAATCTCGATAGCAATAACCTGGAAGAAATCCTGTATGGACTGACTAAACGAACTATAGCTTCCTTTCATATTGTTAAATATAGGGTGTGGTAAATAATTGTTATCTGTAAATCCAAGCATGATAGTATATTTATTTTTTTAACGCTTTATACTTGATATCGGTTCCTGCCTATAGCATAAAGTAGTAGATTATAATCAGAGTGATTCTCAAAATGATTTGCCTATAGTGGATTTAAGAGACTCATAAAAAAGTTTAGAAAGAAAACATTAAAACAAGTTGCATCATTGTAAATTAGTTTGAACAATAACAGTAAGATACCGTTATCAGCTGATGAGTTGACGGTATGTCAGATGTCACGGCAAAGGCAAATGCTAACACAAATATTTTTCTATGTATAAGGTTAATATTTATTAAATAACATGATAGCTAGACCTGTAAATTTATACAACTGAAAGATGAAACGAGCAAGCTGCACGTTTGACGGTAAGCGTGTTAGCGCCCATAAATAGTAACAACATTATTCAGAACTTTGCATTAAATAGTGCTAGATGGACAGACACAAGATGTCATAGCGCTCAGTAATTACACTGGCCTTTTAAATCAGAACATCATAATGCATGCATACTGCTGTTTGGGGGCAGAAATATACATTAAGGTGATACCTACACAGGTGGAGTTTCAGATACGAGAGACTGCTTAGTGGTGGTGGTGGTGTGAATGACGATGTGGATGATGTGGATGATGTGGCGCAGATCGTGGTGCTGCCGTCGGTGGACGGGGCGCGGCTGGAGCTGCTGATCCGCAGCGTGACGTCGGAGGACGCGGGCGTGTACCAGTGCGTGGCGGGTGGCGGCGGCGCCGTGCGGAGTGCGTGGGCGCGGCTGAGCGTGACGGGCGCGGAGGCGGGCGCGCCGGGCGGCGTGCGGTGTCAGCCCGTCGGCGCCGCGCGCGTGCGTGTGCACTGGCCGCCACTCAACGACACCGTCATGGCATACACCGTGCACATCAACGACATAGGTACCACAACACAGGCCGATATCAATATTCCACCACCAGCTATTAAATATGGCCGGTATTCTGGATTTTACAAATTCAAATATCTATTCAGACAAGTCTTCGCAAGACTTGCGCTAGCTTTGAATTCTGAAACAGGTTTCAGGGTCAAAAATACACAAGCAAGCCTTTAACTCGATGATTCGTTTTTAATGAGACATCATAAATCTAATAATGATTTTTATTGAAAGAAAGAAAACACAAAAAAATGTATTTTCTTTCTTTCTTTTAATACCACTAACTTAATATTCTTTAAACCAAAATACCAATACTTATTGAAGAAAATTACAATCCGAAGATTTACCACCACTCACACAATTGACATTTGACCAAAAAGCATTATAATACTACGGAAACAATGGACACTGATTTTTGTTGCAGGAGGCAAGTCGTTTCCCGGTCAACCCTTCAACAAGACGGAAGATATCGTCAACGTCGAGAAACCGTTGACGCCTTACGAATTTCAAGTAAGTATCTGTCACGAAGAAAAGAAGAAGAGCGGAGGTGCCGCAAGGCATATAGGTCATGTCACCATCAATTAGGCCATGACGTCACAGTAGGCGGGGCCTAAAACCGTAGTTCTGAGTGAATCGTCAGTGCGTTCGGTTCGGCCTCATCTGACGTTTAAATACGTATTAAATTCTTTTAACCATGAAATGTGATATTGATGAGAGTAGAAGTTGCTCAGGATCAAAAATCAAACAAGATGGCATAACATTTTATGTGTAAGTCGTTTAAATTTATGTTTATTTGCATTTTGAAACATATTTTCTTGTTGCATTACCAAGAGACATCTATCGTCGAAAAGTTGCATTCTACATATTTCTCACCGATATCTTGATTTTAACATTATAAACGCATATTACAATAATTTTTCGGCAGAAATAAGTAAACTTAGTTCATTTTGCCTCTAAATATATTCATTATTCAATCATTTATTATTTAGTTACAGGAAATGTGAAAAAATATATTAAAACATGTAGTGACATCTGTGGGTAAGTATTCAGAAATAACGGATAGCGAAAAACATGTGCGTCATGCGAGCGACACCCAACATCGAATATAATTCGACGCTTGAAAGGCAATAATATCTAAGCGACAAATATACCGAAAATGAGTTATGTACATATTTGGAATCGCCAAATTTTTTTGCGTCGATTGATCCGGGTTT
Source organism: Lapara coniferarum (assembly GCA_949316025.1). Lineage (NCBI taxonomy): Eukaryota > Metazoa > Arthropoda > Insecta > Lepidoptera > Sphingidae > Lapara > Lapara coniferarum. Next base: position 381,929 of record OX438929.1, on the reverse strand, counting down.
CGTAGCTCTAGGACAACTTTTTTGGCGGTTAGATATTAGATAATTCCGATAAATTTCACATCTTTTTTCTCATTTACCGACAAGAAATTTACGACTTTTCGGATTTATAGAAGTTGGTACACTTAAGGAAATTGATTTTGAACTTATCGTGTCTTACTTGAAATCGTGATATTACATGTTTTGCATTAATATATGTTTACTTGAAATAAAAATATGCTCACTCTTTAATTAGTTGTTTATTACCTACACAACAAAATTATAGCATTGGCGTAGATATATATTTGCCTGCACCCATACTCACCATATTGATGTGCTTAGATATTTTCAGCTTAATAAAATATTTTGTTAATAGTACATATATACAACTTTACATAAAACAAAATAAAAAGAGATTAATCGGTTAGATAGTTTTACCTGAATAATATAAGTTCTATTTTTTATGCTTAGATATTTTTACTTGTCAACCTTTAATTTCAATGATGTCGCATAGTTAATTTTACCGGGTATGTTCAGGTGGTTATACTTATTGTTAGGAGATATTCACCTGTTCGTAATAAAGAAAATACACCCGCTTGCGATCCACCTAGTGTTTTAAAAGTGTCGTTGGCTATTCTCATCTAGCCATGTATTTTTCTTATATTCCATGGCCTCTTTTACATCGTCCCACATTCTTTCTCGTGTTTGCAAAGTACTATTAAAATCCTTTGTGGAAGACGTTTGTCAAAATCGTAGAATGTGGTGCTCCATAGTCTCTGACTACCCGTATGGGATGAGGGCGTGAGGTTGTAGGTATGTGTGTGCTTTCAGCAAAAATAAAATTTGAGTGAAAATTACGAGTTTCCAACACAATGAATAAATGATAATTGTGCAGGACGCATATTCTCGAAGAGAGAACAACGTAAAGTGCATACCGCGCATGCGCGATTTCGTAATAGAACTCGGACCTCTTAGTGACGTCATAGACTTTAGTCAGTGATCTTAGTGAAAAAATCGTGTTATCGTTAGGGTCATTGAACGCTTATAACTCACCCGGTATGAACTGTGTAGTGTTTCATTCGGTGTCATAGTGTAGGTTAGAACTTTGCCTACCCCGCTGCGGTAGCGGGATGAACGTATGTATAAAGTTTAAATAGTTATTTTTAGAAATGTTGCTTGTGTGCATCGTTTGTGCTAAACTTAGAGTAAGTAAATCACGATAACTTTCTTTGTAATGCACATAAGGTTGTTTTATGATGTTTAGTATATAGAGCCACTTAGTGTCTATGTACCAAGACACTTATAGTTTAGGCATATAGATTTAACTTAGGCGCGAATTGAAAATAAGTGTAATCTTGAAAGTGAAAAAGAGGTCCTAGAAAGAGGGAAGGCCCTCTTAGTGCTCCGTACGGTATAGCCGCGGAGTACTTAAGCTAATTTGTTCTTTTGTATTTTTGAGTTAAAACGTGTTAGGAGTTTTTTGTTTAATAGAAATAGTTCGGGACATCAAGAAAACAGCAAGTAGTCGGCAAGAAAGAAGAAGTCTGCAAGTTTGAAGAGGAAACAGGCGCTTATGCAGAGTGGACCATCCTTCCTCATCAGCGGTGGCACGGTGCTACAAGGACGACTTCCAGCTACGTCGCATAGCTACGGCGTAGCAACGAGAGACTACGCGCCGAATATTAACGCCGGGAGAATTTGGCTACCGTTGTGGCTGAACTTTGTAACTTTCGATTCAGTGTGTGAAATAAACGCTATTTCCCGATTTTTCGCCTTTGTTACTTTGTCACTGGTATCGCCATATTCCCACTCACGCAATCCAGCACACACACAACACATTGCGGGGTGTTGGCCCAGTCCGAGCCCCGCACATTTTCTGGTCCTTCGCGAGCCGGATCTACGTGAGTGTGGAAAATGCCAGTGACAAGGTCAGTCGGGAAACGAACGGCGTCGGCCACGGAAGCGTCAACGACGGTCACGTCATGTACCGCGACGTCCGCAACGGGGACGTCCGCGACCGCGACGTCTGCTACAGCAACGTCTGCGACTGAGGCCACCGAGACCACCATCGCCGACACCGTTCAAACGTGTTTCACCACCGATAGGGATACCGCTGCCGGCACCGCTGCGGAGGAGCTTCAAGCCGCCGCACCGGAAGAGAGGAAGCCACAGCGGCCCCGAAGTCGACCAGCCACTTCTTCAAGGCGTTCAACGAAAGCACGTCGCCTGGCACAGGCCAGGGCCGAACTCACAAAACTCAAGATAGAGCTAGCGACCGCAAAGCTAGCAGAAATCGAAGCGGAAGATAGCGAGGATGACCTTAACTCCGTCATCACCGAGGTCGAGCAGGATCAACGCGTTCACAGCTGGTTACATACCAGTCAGCTGCTCGCGATTGATAACCGACCTCACGAAGTGCAAGATGCGCAATCCCGTGTGCAGCCGCCACCCGAACCCATAGACCCAGTGATCACCGCAGCATCCTGGGACATCCCGGCGTCTGCACCGGCGGGAGCCAATGCCGTGCCCCCGCCAACGTGTCACCCAGTGGCAAATGATGCATCAAATAATCCGCTCGATTTCATAACATTTTCAGGTAACCCTGCGGCATCGAACCCGAATGTGCAGCCGCTGCCTGCGAAGCAACCGCCGCCTGTAGTAGCAGCCTGGTTAAGAGAAAATGAAGCTTCGCAACAGCCGCCGCCGCCGCAGCCCCCGCCTACCCCGCGTCAAGTGCGGGGCGGGGAATTGGTCGCAGCGCGACCGAACTCCGATTATAGTGAACTTGCGTGTGCCATAACGCAAGCTGTGCAAGCTGCACAACATAGACAGCCGTTGAAGTATACGGAGTTGCCCATTTTCAACGGTGCGCATCAAGATTGGCTAACTTATAGAGCCGCTTATAATGAATCCGCAAGTTATTTTACAGCGTTGGAGAATATGTCCCGATTGCGCCGCAGCTTACGGGGCACAGCAAAGGAAGCAGTACAAGGGCTGCTCATCACCAACGCCGAACCGAACGCTGTGCTGAGGACTCTCGAGACGCGGTTTGGGCGTCCGGACTCGATCGCATTGGCCGAGATCGAGCGACTCCGGGCGCTACCCCGCCTCACTGATTCGCCGCGAGATATTTGCACTTTCAGTACGAAAATAGAAAATGTCGTGGGAACCCTGCAAGCGCTCGATTGTGCCTTCTACCTGTATAATCCGGAGGTTACGAAGGCGGTGATGGAAAAATTGACTCCGACGCTGAGAAGGCAATGGTATGAGTTCGCCGCCGCACAACATAGAGGTGAGCCCGACTTATTAAAATTTAGCCGATTCATTGCCAGGGAAGCGGAGATATGCAGTCCGTTCGCCGTGCCAGAGATCATCGCGGACAAGGCCCCGGTGAAGGCTAGCGACGGCGAACAACCACGCCGGCAACGAATACATACCGTCGCCGACAAACAGAAGCCCGCATGCTGTGTATGCAACCAGGAGGTACATTCGATGGGCGAATGTGCACGATTTCGGGATGCCGCGGTTGACGCGCGGTGGGACTTAGCAAAAAAACATAGGCTATGTTTCAGGTGCCTGAAATTTCGATCGAAGCAACACACATGCAAGCCTCGAAAATGCGACACGGACGGGTGTGAACGACATCACCATAGGATGCTGCACTCGGACCGGAGGAGTAAGAGTACCGACGAGGCCACCAATGAAGAGGTGGTAAATTCGGCATGGACGTCGCAAATGTCATTTTTGAAAATAGCTCCGGTATGCATTTCAGGACCGGCGGGAGAGGCTCACACTTTCGCGCTACTTGATGACGGGTCGACGGTCAGTTTGATCGACCATCAGCTGGCCAAGGACATCGGCGCGGAGGGACCGGATGAACCGCTCCACATAATCACGTACGATGGAGAGAAAACTACACGGAATAATTCATGTCGTGTTAAGTTTCAGATAAGGGGAAGTCGGGAACGGCAGCAGATAGAAGCCCGCACCGTCGACAACTTGAGATTGGCGGCGCAGCGTATTCCTGAAGAGGCGCTGCGAGACTGTACCCATTTGAAGGGCCTCCTGCCTGCATCACAAACGCAAGAAGCGAAACCCCGACTTCTTATAGGCCAGGATAATTGGCATTTGCTTATATCTAGCAAGACACGGTCCGGGAGGAGGAACCAACCGGTCGCCTCGCTCACACCACTAGGATGGGTGGTACACGGGAGCCGGACCAGAGCCCTAGGACACAGGGTGAATTTCGTCGGCCAGACAGCAACCGACGACCTAACTGAGGAGCTCGTAAAAGAATTTATTTTGCTTGATAATCTGTTTGTAGATCCCCGCAGGCCGAAGAGCGACCCCGGAGAAAAGGCGCTGAGAATCCTGGAGGACAACACCACGAGAGAACCCTGCGGAAGATATACCACGTCTCTCCTGTGGAAAAAAGAAAATGTCGAGCTCCCGAACAATTACGAGAACACTTTGAAAAGGCTGCACAACATAGAAAACAAGCTGGATAGGAACCCCGAACTCAAGGTCAGATATAACCAACAGATGGAGGCGCTGATCGAGAAGGATTACGCCGAGCCAGCCCCCGCGACCTCCCATGCAACAAGGACATGGTATTTGCCGCACTTCGCAGTTTTTAATGCTTTGAAACCGGACAAGCTGCGAGTTGTGCACGACGCGGCGGCCAAGACAAAGGGTACCACTTTGAATGATAACTTATTAACAGGTCCAGACTTGTTGCAGCCTCTTCCCGCCGTCCTGATGCGATTTCGGGAACATCCCATTGCAGTCACCGCGGATATCACGGAGATGTTTATGCAGGTGAGATTGCGCGAGGAAGATCGCGACGCCCTCAGATATCTCTGGCGAGCGGATCGCCGAGATAACGAACCGCCGGAAATATACAGGATGAAGGTACTCATTTTCGGTGCATCTAGCTCTCCCGCGACGGCGATTTATGTCATGAATCGCAACGCGGACAGATTTCGATCGACGCATCCGGAAGCTGTCGACGCGATAAGGAGAAAACATTATATGGACGATTACCTTGACAGCTATCCGGACATAGAAAGCGCGACAACGATTGCGCGGCAAGTGCGCGACATTCACGGTGAGGCGCATTTTATATTGAAAAAATGGACGAGTAATTCGCCTGAGGTACTTGAAGCACTCGGCGAATCGGCAAGTCCCCACCGCGAAGAGGTGGACTTAGAAAAGGCGGAGAGAGTCTTGGGCCTCATTTGGAGACCAACGGAAGACAGACTCGCCTTCAATTTGGATTTGGCGCGCATACCGCCAAACTTGTTAATCAGAGAAGCGCCCACGAAACGAGAAGCGCTTAAAATAGTAATGTCCCTGTTTGATCCTCTAGGTCTTGCATCCCCAGTGACGGTAAGGGCCAAGCAGCTGTTGCAGGAGGTCTGGAGACGCGGCACTGCATGGGACGATCCGCTTGACGGCGACATATCCGCCGGATGGGCGGATTGGGTCACACAGCTGAGAAGATTGGGTCACGTGTCCGTGCCACGCTGCTACCTAGGCTATACTCGAGCTAGAAGATTGCAGCTGCACGTGTTCACCGATGCCAGCGAGTCCGCCTACGCGACCGCACTATACTGGCGAGCCGAAGATGAAGACGGACGGGTCACGGTTTCGCTTATAACAGCGAAAGCGAAAGTTGCGCCGCTGAAACTAACGTCCATTCCCCGTCTAGAATTACAGGCAGCAGTACTCGGCACACGGATGGCAGCCGCGGTGAAGCGCGAACACGGAAGACAACCCGAGTCAACGACCTACTGGACAGACAGTCGGACAACGCTGAGCTGGATCAGAACAGGATCCAGATCATACAAACCATACGTCGCTCATCGCGTCGCGGCAATAGAGGAACATTCACAAACGAGCGAATGGAGATGGGTGCCGACGCGCCACAATGCCGCTGACGATGCCACACGCGACGTGCCGGACAACTTCGATGAGCGACATCGATGGTTCAATGGGCCGGAATTTCTCCGAAATCCACCCGACTTATGGCCCACGGAAGAAAGGGGCATCATCACCACGACCGGTGAAGAAAGAGTAGGCGCCGTCACCTCAGGACATCGAGAGCCACAGCTCTCAGAGGCCCTACCCGACGTGAATCGGTTCTCGAGTTGGACCCGATACTTGAGAGCTACAGCTCGCACTCTGCAGGCAGTGCGCATGTTCCGGCGACGGTGTGATTACGTTAATCACAAGCGAACAAAGGCCGCTTCGCAAAAGGACCCGGATTGGAAACGCGCTCAAACGTCGAAAAAACCGTTGAAGAGGAGCGCGCGAAAATCGGAGGACATAACATTCATGACCCTCCCAGCTGAGCTGTTAGAACGGGCGGAATACCTCATTATAAAAATGAGTCAAGAAAAAGTGTTTGCCGAAGAAATACGTGCACTCGCACAAGGAAAACCCGTATCACGGGATAGCCGCCTGTATCCTTTGAGTATTGTACTAATTAATAATTTGATATGTTTAAATAGTCGGATTTCAGCTACCACGGGAATCACAGAAAAAATGAAGCACCCTCCGGTCGTCGACGGCGAGCATCGGGCAACACGGCTGTGGATCGAGCACTTCCACGCAGAGCTGCATCACGCCAGCGTCGAGAGCGTGGTCAACTGCTGCCGCCAACAGAGATGGATCCTGAGACTACGCCCGACGGTCAAGACTACACTGAGGAGCTGCTTGAAGTGCCGCCAGAGGGCGGCGACCCCGCCGCAGCCGGTGACGGGCGACTTACCTGCCTGTCGGCTGGCTCATCATCACAGACCATTTACCTATACCGGTCTTGATTACTTCGGTCCGCTCACCGTAACCGTGGGCCGCAGCAATCAAAAGCGCTATGTAGCTCTCTTTACATGTTTGACAGTTCGAGCGGTGCATCTAGAGGTGGTGCACTCATTAAGTGCGCAGGGTGCAATCATGGCACTCAGGCGCATGACAGCGCGTCGTGGGAGCCCCGTCGAGCTGTGGTCCGACAATGCGACCAACTTCCACGGCGCGGAACGAGAGCTGCGCAACACCCTCCTCGCGGGCACCGAAGAAGAGGCGTCGCGGAGGGCGATCCGATGGCGCTTCATTCCCCCGGGCGCGCCATTCATGGGCGGCGCCTGGGAGAGACTGGTGCGGACTGTGAAAACCGCACTAAAAACGGTGCTCCACGAGAGGAGCCCTCGAGAAGAGACGTTGGCAACGTTACTCGCCGAGGTCGAACTAACAGTCAATAGCCGACCATTGACCCACGTGTCGGTGAACCCTGAGGATCCGGAAGCCCTGACGCCTAACCACTTTTTGTTGGGCGGTCGGGGCCCGTGGTCGGTGCCGAACTTCCCGGCCGACCACGACTTCGGCGCGCACGCCGACCTCAAAGCCACACAGCAGCTCGCCGACGCATTCTGGACGCGTTGGCTCCGGGAGTACCTCCCCGAGCTAAGAAACCGGCGGGAGGCCCACAGCCGGGGCCCCGAACTGCAAATAGGTGATGTCGTCCGCATCATAGACGGCACGCTCCCGCGCAACACATGGCCGCGGGGGCGCATTTGCGCCATGTATCCCGGCCCAGATGGAGTGGTGCGCACAGTGGACATCACCACCCGCGGAGGTGTCCTGCGACGACCCGTGAAGAGGATCGTCGTCATACACCAAGCTGACGACACAAGGACCGAGAGCGCCGCGCCGCAGCCAGCGGCGGATGCATCCTGCCCGACAGCGTGACTGCATCACCCCCTGGACGCTGGGTGATGCACGGCGGGAGAATGTGCAGGACGCATATTCTCGAAGAGAGAACAACGTAAAGTGCATACCGCGCATGCGCGATTTCGTAATAGAACTCGGACCTCTTAGTGACGTCATAGACTTTAGTCAGTGATCTTAGTGAAAAAATCGTGTTATCGTTAGGGTCATTGAACGCTTATAACTCACCCGGTATGAACTGTGTAGTGTTTCATTCGGTGTCATAGTGTAGGTTAGAACTTTGCCTACCCCGCTGCGGTAGCGGGATGAACGTATGTATAAAGTTTAAATAGTTATTTTTAGAAATGTTGCTTGTGTGCATCGTTTGTGCTAAACTTAGAGTAAGTAAATCACGATAACTTTCTTTGTAATGCACATAAGGTTGTTTTATGATGTTTAGTATATAGAGCCACTTAGTGTCTATGTACCAAGACACTTATAGTTTAGGCATATAGATTTAACTTAGGCGCGAATTGAAAATAAGTGTAATCTTGAAAGTGAAAAAGAGGTCCTAGAAAGAGGGAAGGCCCTCTTAGTGCTCCGTACGGTATAGCCGCGGAGTACTTAAGCTAATTTGTTCTTTTGTATTTTTGAGTTAAAACGTGTTAGGAGTTTTTTGTTTAATAGAAATAGTTCGGGACATCAAGAAAACAGCAAGTAGTCGGCAAGAAAGAAGAAGTCTGCAAGTTTGAAGAGGAAACAGGCGCTTATGCAGAGTGGACCATCCTTCCTCATCAGCGGTGGCACGGTGCTACAAGGACGACTTCCAGCTACGTCGCATAGCTACGGCGTAGCAACGAGAGACTACGCGCCGAATATTAACGCCGGGAGAATTTGGCTACCGTTGTGGCTGAACTTTGTAACTTTCGATTCAGTGTGTGAAATAAACGCTATTTCCCGATTTTTCGCCTTTGTTACTTTGTCACTGGTATCGCCATATTCCCACTCACGCAATCCAGCACACACACAACACATTGCGGGGTGTTGGCCCAGTCCGAGCCCCGCACAATAATATTATTGTTTTCTAGTTCTGCTTGAGGCGAGAACCTCCCTCTAACGAAATTCGTTAACTATTAACAAATTCTATATCAATATGCTATATTTTGGATGTAAGTATGTTTATGTAACAATAAAATTTGATTTTCATTAAAGTTTGCTGTTTATTAAATAGTTTAATGTTGGTGGGAATAAGAATATTTACAATATTGTGCACATATTTATGTTTTTCTACATTCGTGCGACCCAGTAATTTAGCTATAGATATTTTTAATTGATTTTATTAATATGTTTAGTTATCCTTATACGATTCTTACCAACTGCGCATTTTTAAATATTTGATATTTCTTTAAATTTACTTGTTACGGTATCCATAAAATTATCCATTTAGATGATTTTACCTGTTTGTAAATTAAGGTAATTTTTAACTAAGCGACGTAACTTTTTAAATTATAATCGTCAAGGCTGTTGATTTAGGTCAAAAAATGTCAAAAATTAAGAAGTTTCTAAAACAGTTACAATTATTTTTGTGCAGCAAATAGTTTCTTTATGATTTTTTTGTCAAAATTAAAACTTTAAAACGCTCTACTGAAAAAATTTGCTAAATGGCGCTTAGATATGATTACCATTCAAGCGTCGATATTATTTTTATTAATTTCGTTGTATTTGTAAGTTTTTTCGTGTTATTGAGTTATTTGTTATCATTTTAGATTCCCCATTTTTTTTGTTTTTGCGGAGAAAGTAACTTATTACTACCGATGCTGTAAAAACAGAAAATAGAAATGCATGAATACGTGTTATGAATAGACGCAACAACTGGACGCCAACAAAATATTCGAAAATATAAAAAAATGCTTGGAATATAGTAAAAACAACAATTTCGCTTTTCTTTAGAAAATATTCCTACCTGTCAAACATTTGATGTTCGTCCCTTCGTTTAGAAATCAATTAAATTTACAGGTTAAAATATCACTAAAAGTGGAGTTTTATTCTTCTTGTTTTGGTTTTGAATGTCCAACGTTTAATATTCGTCCCATCGTTTAGAAATAAATTAAATTTAAAAGAATACTTTAGTTCTTTTTATTTGTTTTTGACATTTGACATTTACAACCAACAATTTCTGATCGCAACTATAATATTTTACGGACTTTGGCGGGAACCTGGGCGTAAAGGTTGCGTTGTTTCGGTTGAATTTGATTTTTATGTGCATGATGCTGTTTGTTCAGTGGCCAATAAGGAATACATTCATTTTTATCATAATACTAGGTGTTTCTTGCGGCTTCATCCGCGTGTAAAGCCTTTCCGCTAAAAAAAGTCCCTATGAAGAGATTAAAAATATGCATTATTTCCATGGGGGTAAATTACCGGGATAACAAGTAGACTATGTGTTAATCTAAGACATGATCTACTCGCGTGCCATTTCATCTAACTCCGTTTTGTTGTTTCTGTGTTTACTTCTAACACACATGTAAATATCCAAATATTTTTATGAACTTTCGCATTTATAATATTATCACAGGATACTGAAGTAGATATTAGTAAGATTATCGTAATTATTAATTTTAATCAATAAAGATTTTTTATCAAGAACTTTAACAACTTATTTTATTTTGTTTTATTCCCTAATTTTCCTGTATGTATGATAAAATAATTAGAGACATATATAATTATTTTATCATATATGTGTCACCTATGTAATGTATATGCTGAAAAAACGGTTAAGCGCCAGTAGAATAATAAATAATGTGGTCCGCCATACTAACGCACATAGAATCGTCTGGAACAAACACTTTTGTTTGTTACGCCGTAGGGTTGAAAAGACGAACTAAATTATTGACAAGTTAGCTCTGTTACGTTGTAATAATGCCATTCACCGCTAGATGGATTTTGATTGGGGGGAGGAGCTATCGTTATATTTCATCCCCCGACCCCCCGCATTTAGCGACGCTACGTTCTAAAGAGATTTTGGCTTGACACACCTCCGCTCTTCTTCCTCCGTGGTATCTGTAATTACATCGCACTGTGTAGTGGGAGCTCGCTACGTGTCGAGACTGAAAACAGTCTGAAATACACATTTATTAGAGATTAGTGCTTCTTTTCTGTATTTGCGTATCACGTACTTCCAGTTGACTTTCCAGTTAATACCAGGTCTTACCATTCTCTTCCAGGTTCGAGCCTACGTCCACTCCTCAAGGACCAACAGAACGATAGCCAGCGATCTCTCCAACACAGTTATCTGTCAGGGGCAAGGAGGTGGGTATTTACATGTACTCCTTTAGCATTTTATAATAATACTGATAATGTAACTGTAGCGTCACCACATCACTTGGAACCGAAACAGTGGAGCATTCAACAATTACTATAAATCACAAACAATTTACATTCCACAATGCAGACGCCGGCCGTGGGAAACTTAAGAGCTTGCGAAGAATACAGTACTCCAATGTACAAGTGACCTAAGAGGTTCGCTGGCAGCCCCACCACAATCAACAATCAACTTGTGTATTAATATATTTAAAGCATTAAGCATTTTGTTTCACTCTTCCACAAACTGTCTTCACAATAACTCACATACTCTGTACTCGGTCCAATACATCACCTTGGATCAGTCTCTGAATATTATTACTAAGTAGAAAGCAAGACCCTACATAACTTTACTTCTTAATATGACGAGTAGTTTAAAGCATATTTTTTGGTATGCTAGTGAGTCACTAGTAGTGACTAGTAGCCACCATACAAGTGTGGGCGTAGCTATGGCTCTCACATTTGTCCTACGATATCAAAATTTTAGTGGCGTGGGTTCTTGCCTTGTATGACATCCTATTTTAGAAGCTGGGGCGGGGAGGTGTCCGGATACCCAAAATGCCAGCGGTACAGTGGCGTAGCGTGGCTCATTGTGAGCTAAGGGGGGGTCCGGACCTCCTGAATGCCTCCTTTATATACGTCCATGCATACGTGTGCGTGTGTGCAGTGCCGATCCGGCTGGTGCGTGTGGGCGCGGGCGTGGTGGTGTCGTGGCGTCAGTTCGCGGAGGCGTGGCCCGGCGTGGTGCAGTGGGTGCTGCAGACTCGCGCCGGCGCCGGACCGCGCTCCACCGACCGCACGCTCGACGCACACGTCACCAACTACACACTCGCAGGTATACATCACCAGAACGGCACTATCGTACACAACGTGTAGACCCACGTGACCCACGCGAGTATGTTTCGTTCCGGGATCAGCGTGTGCACATCCGGTTTCAACCGGGCCGGCATAATTGTGTCGATTTCTGAGGACTAATTATCTCTCGTTAACATTCATTACTATCTGGTGCGGTGGGGTCACATTACCGTACTCGTATAAATAAAAGTTCTTTCCAGGCATAGCCATTCGTTTTAGTCGATAAAATATGTAATATTCGATACACGTGTGCCCCCGTAGTGCCGGCGGACAGCTCGATGCATTTCCGCGTGTTGGGAACTCGCTCGCTGCCTTGGCTGCAGCAGAACCTGACGCTGGTGCCGTGGACCTCCACCGCCGCCGCCAGCGACCACGCCGACACCGGGTGAGGTTCTGTTCATCTCCAACAACTTGCCTCGTCATTCATTTACGGCTGTGTTATTATTTACGCCTTAGACAATCAGACACACTATTTGCTACAAAATGATAAAGCGGGTAATAATTTACATACTTACCTTTAAAGCTCCTATTGGTACCTCTAACAATGCTCTGGTTAAATTGTACAGAAATGCATTGCTAACTGAAAACTCGCATGTCTAATAACTAAGCCTAATAGTTACTAGATAGTATCAATATCTGTTTACAATAATTTAAATCTCCAATTAATATCTCTAGTGACAGTACCTAATACATGACGAAACAAAAACAAAACGTAGAATTAATATATATTTTGATAATAACCATTCTATTTGTAGAATATATTAATGTTATGATTATATCATCACTCATCATGTTATCGAAACATAATTATACAACAATATGTTATTTTTGTGTGTTATAAGGTTTTTACAATCTTTGTAATACATAAATCATTCAAAAGTACATTGTTTTTTTTTTATAAGTTATTATTATATTTTTTAGAGTTCGTTTTAACCGCGTGCGGAAGTTGATCTTCGGATCCGACTCTGTCAATTAGCGTGCCCCGTTCTGTAGTATGCCCTGAGACATCACACACGACAGTTGTAATGTAATAATGTACAGTCAGCTATATAAGTAGCTGAACAAATATCAAATCGCCTATACGCGTCAAGTTTTATTGACACATATTTTTTCTTTGTGTGAATTGAAGGAAATTCCTTTAATTTATTTTTGTGTAGAGACTGTGGCTAAAAGTCATGTGACAAGACGTAGACCATTTTAAAAACGAATGCATTATACTTACAATTTTTACTATTTTGTATTCTTTGGTGTTAATGTCATACGTAACATTGTTGAAAAATAAATATTTTTCTTTAAAGATTATTATCATATTTTTAATTATTATTTACTGGGGTAACATTTTACGATAAATATACGTAAACTGTATGATATTTTGATGTTTGCTGAGCAATGAAAAATAACACGAATACCGTAATGTACAATCTCTCATAATTCCAGCAGATCACCCCAGTCATAAACCACTAACATCAGGTAATCCAAGCCGCCTCGAATACCTATATGAAAAATATAATATCGTATTTACTTTTAAAATATGTAGTATTTAAACAAAACTTATCGGTGGAGATTTATTATGGTGTTACTGTGATACTTTCCTACTTAATTGCGACACAGTTCTATAGCATAAACTAGGATATTTTTATTGCTTTTGTGAGCGTGTTACGGCTTAGTGATTGAATTGATACTGACGTAGGTGACGAGAAAGTCCACCAATTGACCAATTCTGATTATTTGTGACACGTTGGTAATCTAGTCGTAAGCTATGCAAGGGTAACAGCGGCGTGGTGCGCAGGGAGCCGATCGCGGCGCCGTCGAGCGTGGAGGTGACGGCGGTGGAGGCGCGCAAGTTCTCGGTGCGCTGGAGACACATAGAGGCCGACCTCGACCCCGGCGCCTTCTCCTACAAGGTGTGCGTCCGGAAGGTTGACGGCAACGAACAGTGCATCGAGAGGTGACATCAATTTACCTTGCTTTATCACACACTAGCGGCCCGCCCTGTGTTCGCACCGGTAGCAAATACGCCGAAATTCATTTATCTGTCATACAAAATATTTATGTAATATACACATGAACCTTCCTGTTGAATCACTCCATCTATTGGTGAAAGACATATGAAAATCCGTTTGATAGTTTTGTAGTTTATCGTGTTCAGACAATCAGATGCGATAGGGGGACTTTGTTTTATAATTATGTAAGGACATATCCTTAAAAATAAAAAGATAAAAAAATAGCCTGTCCTTCCCTGGATATACTATTATAATAGTATTACGTAATAAATGAATGGACCCTTACCTAACGCTACGTATTTTAAGATATTTTAGTCGCATTCAATTAAAATTTTATTTCCGCCAGGGAGTTCTTTTTAACCGTTTAATTTACTAGTGGTAGGTGTCTCTTATGTAAGAGTCCGTCTGGGTGGGTACCACCGTAATGTAAATGTAATTACTGGGCATAATGAAATTTAACATCTTATGTCTCAGGATGACGAGTGCAGTGGAATGCCACACAGTACTTTGTAAGTCAAGGTGCTGTATGGTGTTACTACGGTTTATGTGCGATCGTATCGCTTACCATCAGGTGAACGGCATGCTCGGCTCGGCATGCATAAAAAAAACAAAAAAACTTCTGGCGGTGGTTGCATATTATGCTTCAGTATTAATTAATAAACATGTGTATAATTATACGATCTATTACAATTAATATGTATAATGTACCTACATTTGCAAATAAATGATTTGATTTGATAAAAATCAGAATGCCTAAAACATATTTTTGGCGTATACTGATTAAGTACATCAGGAGAGTCGGGTTGTACTTTATAACCGACAAAACGGTCTGCCGTGTTTATACCTGAACTATATATATTCTAAAGTATGAATTACAAGTTATTCCAAGGTGCCTAAAACATATTTTTTGTGTGGATTTTTTTACACATTCTATATACTGCGCAATTGCAAAATAATCGCAATTGCTCTACCCGACTCACCATTTGAGATTCTCCTATTCATAAAATACCATTCTTTCAATGTTTGACAGTACCTAAAGCACCTTCCCAAACTTCACCGCAGCTCTTCGGTTAACTACAGATAAATATTTAAACGTTAACTTACTCGACATGAATAGATTATCTTGGCTTGAGGTAGTTTCAGATGTGATTGAGATGAGTTGTGTTGTGTGTTGTGTGCAGCTCGGAGTGCTGGGCGCAGGTGTCGGACCTGCAGCCCGCGAGCGAGTACTCGGTGCGAGTGCGCGCGCAGGCCCCGCCCCGCGCCGGCGCCTTCAGCGAGCCCATACAGATCAGCACGCAGCCGGAGGGTAACACCTTCTCATGTTGCTCTAGTTGCCATGTTGTTGTATTTAGCTCACAGTTTGATTGTAAATAAAACCTTTGTGGTTATTTTCTTTTTTAAACATACACGATTTTGTTCCAGTATTTAAGTTATACCCGACATGGCAACATCACATGATGAAACATCGATTTGCATTTGAAATTAAGTATAGTGCACTCCGTGCAATATGTTGGTGATCAGCGACTGACCTTTGAATCCATGTGGCTGGATCTACTATGGGTATTTTCGCCATGAATAGGGTACTGTTTGTCAGTTGGTGTCATGATAACAATAGTGTGATATGCGTGATGCAGGTCCACAGCGGTTCAAGGACCTGACGTACAAGCTGGTGAACGCGAGCTGCCTGCGTGTGTCGTGGAACAGCGCGCCCGACGAGTACACCGTGCACTACACCGACGAGCTGCGCCTGCCCGTCAACCAGTGGGCCGCCACCAAGATCAACGGCAACACCGTGCTCGTGAGGACTGATCATTACTTACGCATAACATTATAATATATATGTATATTACCTTCGTGTAATACATAGTTAGTGCATATACCAACAAGGAACCATATAGAACCCGCATGTGGTATGTTGCAGCTGTGCGGGGTGGACCTGACGCGCGAGCTGTACGTGATGGTGACCGGCTACGAGCCCGTCGGACACAGCTCCATCTTCACCGTCCCTGCGCAGATACACGGTCAGTGCTTCAATTCAAATTGTTTATTAAACAATTTAGACTTACAAAGACTTAAAAATTACACAACAAAATACGTAATATCACAAGAATCATTCTTAAGCCTCCACTACACTACTCGCAAAGTTACCTCGACGAAGTACTCGTCGAAGCTCACCGAAGTCCGAAGTATGTGGCTACACACTCGTGCAACCTCACGAGGAGCTCAGTCGCCCGGCGCCCGCACGATAGGCATCATGGATGACGTTCAAGTGGCAGCTACGTGCATATTTATAATTCAACGAAAATTAAAAAGAAATGGATGCATGATGCTAATACACACACACACACACACACACACACACACACACATACACACACACACACACACACACACACACACACACACACACACACACACACACACACACACACACACACACACACGTACTCACGTCTGTTATCCCCGAAGGGGTAGGCAGGCGCAAGTAGTGCATCCACTTTTCGCCGTTATTCCGTCCCATGATGTGATAGGTGGTGAGCCTATCACCATATCGGGCACAAATTCCAGACTCCGGGCTGATACTGAATAGAAAAACTCAATATCACTTTGCCCGACCCGGGGATCGAACCCGAGACCTCAGCTTTGCAGTCGTACACGATACAACTACGCCATCGAGGCAGTAGTATGATGCTAATATTTTTGATATTTTTTAGAAGTAAATGCCAATCAACACATTATAGATCGGCTATTTTGTCCCCGGATCTTGCTTTTTTTTGTAGGAAATATTTTAATTGTAAGTCAGGTTTTTTGGTAGATGGTGCTGGCGTTGTAAAGATGGTGCAATAGTGAATAAGGGGCTTTTGTAACGTTTTACCGCAAAGCTCTAAATAAATATCGTTGTTTTAATTGCAATATATTATTATAGATCAGCTTTTGCCCGCGGCTTCGCCCGCGTTAATAAGTTCTTTCGAGCTAAACGTACATAAAAACCTTCCGGTTGAATCACTCTATTAGCTATCTATTTATAAAAAAAACCGCATCAAAATTCGTTGCGTAGTTTTAACATTATAACAGTACTGTTAATCGTGTTCTGTAAACTACCTACGGAACGTTGAATACAACCTGTGCTCATGACGTCTCGATGCGAACTGAAGTGAGCCGAGTAGTGTAGTAAGACGCTTCGTGCTCGAACCTCGGGACACTTCGAGTCCTTTGACTCGGGCGCAAAAACCGACAACGACTGGAAGTCGCCCGAGGCGAGGCGAGGTTGCACGAGGCGAAGCGAAGTGCCCTTCCACACTATCTTATTCGGCCAACCTCGATCAACTTCGCGAGTAGTGTAGTGCAGGCTTTAAATACAAAAATTACCAGGGGTTCCCAAACTAGGCAAGGCCAGAACATGCATAGCAGATGTCAATCATTACAGTTCACAACATTAAAATTAAGTGACCTAGTACTAGATAGTAATCTAAAACATGCACCTTTACAAGCTATATTATTATTATTTAAAATAAGATCTTATAAGAAGGGTTTGAGGTGCGGGGTCTTCGATGAGTAACAACAGCTTGTCAGTCTCAAGTGCTATATTGCAATGCAAGGATGTTTCCATACAAGTATAAAATGAAATATTTTACAGTTCACGCAGCAAAAACACCCCTTAACGGTATTGCAGAGATCCAGAGAGATCCAGACGAGTGGATACAATTGTATACTCGCAATACGATGTTTTGGAGCGAACGAAGACAATAAGGTCCTTAATGTTATTGAAGAGATCCAGAGAGATCCAGACAAGTGGATACAATTGTATACTCTCAATACTGTATTCTTATTCGAACGACGACAATAAAAAGTGTGCAACCCTATATGGTTTCACTGTCGTGTAAACCATAGCGCGATCTACTTTTGCGCTAGCGCCATCTATTGAGGTAAAAGGAAAACTTGTGTTACAGTCTCCCCCTCTGTCTACGAAGACGTCCCGACGAGGAAGACAGAAACTACGTATCTTGTTATGAGTTCACGCAGAATACTTGCGTGGGCGTCCTCTTTCGGGTATGGTCTGTACAGGTGCAGGCAAGTTTTTAGATTTTTGTCCTCGATACAATTGTAGCGCGGAAGCATGGTATATACCTACTGGTGCATCAGGACTGTCAGGGCATGCCACTACATAAGAACTCGGTCCATGTTTCCTCTTGATTACATATGGTCCATCTCTACGAGGTCCTAGTTTGGCACTATATCCCTGCGTGGCTTTACTAAGCAGGTGTACGTCAACCATAACCAGAGTACCAGGTTGATAGTTAGGCCTAGCTTGACGTTTTTTGTCAACGTATTCTTTCCTCCTTTCTTCATTCCACTCTTGTACTTCCATTGCTCTTTTCATAGTTTCAGACATGATCAGTAGCTTAGGAGTTATTTCTGGGATAAAATGTTCATTTTGTATAATTAATCTCAAATCATGCTGGACATCATCTGGTGTACGTAGGTCACGTCCAAAAGTTAAGTATGCAGGGGTATATCCAGTCGTTGTTGACTTCGCCGTATTCATGGCAAACCGTATACTCGGTAACTTGTCGGCCCAATTTGTATGGTCGTCTCCTACAAGTATGGCGAGCTGTGTTTTGAGGTCTCTGTTTCTTCTCTCCACAGGGTTTGTTTCCGGGTGATAAACGGGGGTAAAACCATGACTTATTCCCAAACAATAAGTTAGCTGTTGTAAGACGCTGCTAACAAATTGAGTACCGTTATCGCTTATGAATCTGCGAGGCGTCCCATATCTTAAGATTATCTCATTTAGCAATACCCTTGCGCATTCTTCAGCAGTAGCTCTTTCCAAGGCAAATAACTCTACCCACCGCGTTGCCACATCTTCTATAATGAAGATCCAAGTCTCATTCTTCTCTGTCCGAGGTAATGGCCCAAATAAATCAAAGGCAATCACCTCAAATCTCGCGTTCATGGCTGTTGTTTGCAGTAAGCCAGCCGGCTTTTGATTTGTTGCCTTGTATCTTTGGCATTGTATACAATTCCGAACGTAATCTTCTATTTCGGCTCGCATCTTTTTCCACGTGTAACGTCGAGTGATACGCTCGATAGTTTTCTCTGCACCGTTGTGTCCAGCAGTAGCGGCATCATGATATGCCGCAATCACTCTGGCCTGTTCATGCTCGGGCACAACTAGCTGAAATTCGTCACATTCAGTTTTGTTGTGATATCTATAAAGAATTCCGTTACTCATAATATAGCCTTTCCTACTCCAATATATCGCATCTTCTTCATCATTTCCTTCCAATGCCTTAACAATTTTTACTATATACATGTCCTTCAACTGTTCATTTCTAATTTCTTGAAGGCTCTTTCTGGGCATATCTACCACTACACTACATACTCCACAGCTTTCTTCACTGTGAAATTCACAGCTCGGCCGTGAGAGTGAGTCTGCGACTACGTTGGTTTTGCCATTAATATATTTAATGTTGATATCATACGGTTGCAACTGAAGTGCCCATCTTGCCAGCCGTCCTGTAGGTGATTTCAATGACATCAGCCACTTTAGGGCCTGATGATCTGTAAAGACTGTTACGGATGATCCCTCGAGATATCCCCTAAATTTATTAACTGCCCATACCACTGCCAGTGCCTCTCGCTCCGTAGTGGAATAATTTTTCTCAGCTGGTTTTAACAACCGACTGGCATATTCAACGGGATGTTCTTGGTCTTTCTCCCCCTGGACCAAAACAGCTCCTATAGCGTAGGAACTCGCATCCGTTTTTAAGATAAATGGTTGAGTGTCATCCGCTTGAGCTAAAATTGGGGCAGTTACAAGTAGCTGTCGGAGGGTATCAAACGCAGTTTTCTGCTCCTCTTGCCACGTCCAGGAAATTCCCTTTTTCGTCAGTCTTGTAAGAGGTTCAGACACATGAGAAAAATTAGGCATAAAACGACGGTACCAGGAGCACATTTGAAGAAATGAAAGTAAATGTTTTAAATTCTTAGGTACAGCCATATTGGTTATTGAGCTAACCTTCTCTGGGTCCATTTCTAGACCATTCGGTGTAATGTAATGTCCCAGATATTTTACTCGAGAACGGCAGAATTTGCATTTATCTTTATTAGCCACCAGATTATATTCTTTCAGACGGTGAAAGACATCCTGCAGATCTTTTATGTGCTGATCAAACGTGGGAGATAGCACAATAAGGTCATCAAGATAGACCAGCAATTTAACGTGATTTACAGACACGCGAAACCCATCCATTAGGCGTTGGAAAGTTGCTGGTGCGTTTCGAAGTCCAAATGGCATCCGCAGGAACTTATATATACCAAAAGGTGTTATGAAGGCTGTTTTCAGTTGATCGTCACTCTTCACCCTAATTTGCCAGTATCCTGCTCGAAGATCAATAGTCGTCATAAATGGTGTTCGCTTTGCGTTATGCAGGAGATTATCGATCCGAGGAAGTGGATATCTATCTGAAACAGTCACAGCATTTAGTTGCCGGTAGTCAATACATACTCTGATTCCACCATCTTTTTTAGGTACCAGTACTACTGGAGATGACCATGGAGACGTACAGGGTTCTATAATGCTCTCTTGGAGCATTTTTTCTACTTCCTTACGCAGTGTCTCGGTCTTTGTAGGCGATAACCTATAAGGCGGGACAGCAACAGGGCTATGATTTCCAGTGTCTATGTGATGCTCCGTTTGGGTCGTTGGCTTCCCATTAGACACAACTACGGCTTCGTTTTGTTTTAAAAGTTCTTTGATCAACTTCTCCTCTTCATTGGTTATAGTTGTCATGTCAACACTCAATACAATTGCGGGCTTCCAGCAATATTAAGGATTTATTCCAAAGGACCGGAACTGGAATGTCTTGATGTACGTAACTTGTCAAACTTCCTTCATTGGCAATACAGACTCTTGATGTGTGATCAATCTGTTATTGCCGCGAGTTGGGCGCCATATAAGAAGGGTTTGAGGTGCGGGGTCTTCGATGAGTAACAACAGCTTGTCAGTCTCAAGTGCTATATTGCAATGCAAGGATGTTTCCATACAAGTATAAAATGAAATATTTTACAGTTCACGCAGCAAAAACATCCCTTAACGGTATTGCAGAGATCCAGAGAGATCCAGACGAGTGGATACAATTGTATACTCGCAATACGATGTTTTGGAGCGAACGAAGACAATAAGGTCCTTAATGTTATTGAAGAGATCCAGAGAGATCCAGACAAGTGGATACAATTGTATACTCTCAATACTGTATTCTTATTCGAACGACGACAATAAAAAGTGTGCAACCCTATATGGTTTCACTGTCGTGTAAACCATAGCGCGATCTACTTTTGCGCTAGCGCCATCTATTGAGGTAAAAGGAAAACTTGTGTTACAATCTTTAATTATTAACTTAAACATTATGTTTTTTGTACACCTAGAAAAAGATTCAAACCTGCCGTTCATTCTGTCGACATTATTATGTTTCACTAGCTTTTGCCCGCGGCTCCGCCCGCGTTAGAAAGTTTTTCCGGGATAAAAGTCCCGCTTTATGTTTTCCCGGGATAAAAAGTAGCCTATGTGTTAATCTAGGACATGATCTACCCGTGTGCCAAATTTCATAGAAATTCGTTCAGTAGTTTTTGCGTGAAAGAGGAACAAACATCCATACATCCAAACATCCATACATTCTTACAAACTTTCGCCTTTATAATATTAGTAGGATTATGAGATCGTTATAGAAACGACACATACGGATAATAGGTTGTAATATGAAGTGTTATTATAAACTTGTTATGCAAATACGTTTGATTTTTTTTTATTGCATTGAATGACGAGACGAGCTTGCTGTTCACTTGATGGTAAGCGATACGACCACCCATAAACAGTAGCAAAACCATCCAGCACCTTGACTTATAAAGTACTGTGTGGCATTCCACTGCGCTCGTCATCCGGAGACATAAGATGGTAAGTCTCATTATGTCCAGCAGTTACACTGGCTACAATGTCCTTCAAACCGAAACGCAACAGTGCACACTCACTGCTGCTTGGCGGTAGAAATAAACATTGCCGTGGTACCCACCCAGACGGCCTCTTCCATATGAGAGACCTACCACCAGTAAAATTTACGATTCCGGGTTCTATGTGTGCTATTACTAAAGTTAATTAATGATATTATTCTTTTATAATGACTAAAATTATAAAATACTAGCTTTTGCCCACGGCTCCGCCTGTGTTATAAAGTTTTTCCGAGATAAAATTCTGGACTATATTTTCCCGGGATAAGAAATAGCCCAGCGTCTTAAAGTATCTCTCTACCAAATTGTATGGCAGTCGGTTCAGTGGTTTGGCTGTGACGGCTCCATTCGCGAGAAAACTAAATCCGGGATAAAATTCCTGGGTAATGTTTTCGGCATAAAAGTAGCCTATGTCCTCTTCTGGATAGCAATCTATCTCTATACTTGATTTCTTATGGTTCCACTCGCAGAAAACGATTTTCCCGGATAAAAACCCGGTTTATATTTTCCCGGGATAAGAAGTACTCTAGGTCCTTCCCAGGGTCTTAAACTATCTCCCTACCAAATTTCATCGAAATCGGTCAGTGGTTTAGCCGTAACGACTCGCGAGAAAAAAATCTTTGATAAAAGTCCCGCTTTATATTTTCCCGGAACAAAAAAGTAGCCTATGTGTTAATCCAGTACATAATCTACCCGTGTGCCAAATTTCATCGAAATCCGTTCAGTAGTTTTTGCGTGGAAGAGTAATAAACATTCATTCATATATCCACTCACAAACATTCGCGTTTATAACATTAGTGGGATGGGTCCCAGCTGAATAGTATTGTATTGATACCTAGCGTGGCCAGAGGTTTTTTAGATGGTAGTTAGTTATTTTTGAAGCAAAGCTAGGTGGTTATGTTCCTTTAATTACAGTTTTTTTTTGTATCAAATATTATATAAGTTATAAATATATAGTTATGAAATATTATATAGTATTTTTATATAAGTGTGTGGTGGTTGTTGCGTGTGCAGAGGCGGAGGTGCAGTACGCCGTGGAGCGCGGCGGCGGGGTGCGCGTGTGGTGGCGCGGGGGGGAGGGGGAGGGGACGCGGCTCGTGTACTACGCGCAAAACATCACGCAGCCCGTGCAGACCTGGACCATGCTCAACGTTTCCACGCACCACGTCACCGTGAGTACACCACGCACCACACACACCCGCACACACCCACACACACCCACACACACATACTCACCGTGTCGTCCGGCAGATCGCGAACCTGGACCCCTCCAAGCCGACGTACGTGATGGTGGCGCTGCCCGGCGTCAATCAACGGAACCACGTCATCACCATCCCCCCGCAGCCGCCTCAAAACTACTCCATTTACTTCGGTGAGCTTGTTTGCATTTCGGATTGTATATTATTAGGACAGTATAAGAATCGCAGAGACCGACTCGATAGCCTTTCGAGTCTGTAGTAAGGCAGTGTAGAAGTGCTTAGCTGATCGGCCGAACTAAACTGTTGTAATGTGAACAAGTCATGTTTTGTTTAATGTATTTGTGTTTTGTGTGCTAGTGGTTGGCATCGTGGTCGCCGTGGTGGCCGTGTGTCTGCTGGCGATCGCTTCCTTCTGCGTGTGGCGCAGTCGCAAGAGAGCCAGGTGGCCGCTACGGTGAGCATACCACATACTTCTGTTGGTGATTACGCGGGTTAAGAGGACTTTGATAATTATTCAACGTAGTACGCGTATGCACTTTCAGGCATTGATTGTGTATTTATAGAACTAAAATACAAGCAAAAGGTTACTCACTTGGACTGTAAGTAATTATGAAAATTAGTGGGGCGCGTCATCGTGGATGAAATTATTTATAGTTCCGGTAAAATAATCATCGAGACAATCTACTAGTCAGTAGAACAGACTGTAGAGTCTGAAATAACGGTTTCTACTGCAGAATACGGATCACACGTGATGCATTTGTGACTTCGGTATTGATGATGATGATGATGTCTTCCTTGACGTATCCGTCAACGGCGAACCTTGTCACTTCCGGAGATGGGATCGGAGATGGCTGGCAAATCCAAATTTGGTTTTAAAGACTCTGTTGCAGGGCGCACAGTGCACCTGGCCTAGAGAGTTGTAGGTGTAATTATAGGAAGGCTTAGGACGGTTCTTTTTAAGTAGGCGTTTTGCATCGAGATCTTCAAGCCGATTTACTTCAAAAGCTTCAACTGCCTTAGTAACAGAGTTACGCCAGACACTTCTCTGTTCTGCAAGCTCTTCCCACTGTTTAGCTGTGATGTTACACGATTCGGTTTAACGATACATTTAGCGGAGAAACTCGCCAGAGATTACTATCGGGAAATTTCATAAGTACCTACCTATGTTAAGGCTTACCCTGAACCTGTAGTGGGCTAGCATGATGAACGTATCGTCTGAACTCTTTTATGGACGAGGCCCGTGTTAAGCAGTAGAACAATATAATAAATGAGATATTTTGTAACGTAGGTCGCGTCGCAGGAACTCGTCGCCACGCCGCCGCGCCGCCGAGGGCAGCGAGGAGGAGGGCGCTGAGATGAAGGTAGGTGTGCTTTTGTGTTTTTATTTATAAAATTACACTCATTTTCATTGGAAAAACCATTGATAATAAAAGAATATGGGGTCTAAGAATTTACCTCATATTTGAAAACCAAAGACACTAAGTTACTCCCCGTAAATCGCACCCCAATTGTAAAACCAACTAAATGCTATAATTGTTACGTAATATTGTGACACCGTCTACAATGCGTATGCGCTTAAATCCGAATTTAAACTATTGGTGAATACGCAAGCACATCTCTAATTGTGATATTTGATCACAATATAAGTGTGTATTTGAGCGTTGTAGTCGGTGTCGCTGGTAGTGTGCGTGTGGGTGGTGGGTGAGTCCCCCCCCCTGCCCCCCACGCCACACCAACATGCGCAAGGCGTTGTGACGCAGGCGGTGGGCGGGCGCCTCGCCAACGGCGGCGGACGCGACGCCGGCGAGCCGCTGCTCAACGGACACGTGCACATCACAGAGAACCCCGCCGTGAGTATAGCGCACGACCTACAGGTTAGTGTATCACACACGTCCCACTGCCGCGCGCCGGACTACGGTCCAACAGTGGGTTGTCTCTATGATTACATACTAGATTTACTCCAATGTTTTGATGTGTATGATATACAGATGAATGTTTTAATTTTAAGCAGCGTTTATCATCTTTGGTACAGTCCCGTATTCTTACATTTTTTGGTGAAATATGCCGCCGAGGATAGATGACTATTGAGCGACTTGTGGACCAGGCATAGTTAGGGATACCTGGCCAGGTGGACTGACCAGATAAATTCGAAACTATGAGCAATAATGAAAAATGCTCGGGGCGATTCTGATGAAAAATAAAAACTACGACTGGATTTTTAAAAGTCAATATGCCTAGCCAAGAATCGAACCTGTTGAATTTCACAAAAAATAGATTCCCTATGTCGTCACAGTATTCGACGGTGTCGCTAATAACTGTCAAATTCAGGGAAGTAATGACATACGGCAAACTAAATAAAAGAGCTCATGCTCAACAGATTCTCCAAGAAATGGTTAATAATCTTCATCGACTGCCTCGGTGGCGTAGTGGTATTGCGTACGCATTACGAGTACGATTTGCGCGCTGAGGTCCTGGGTTCGAATCCCGGGTCGAGCCAAAAAAATTGTGACTGGGTTTTTCCATCTTAAAATTTACTCAGTCGCAGCTCGGAGTTAGGAAGTTGGCGGTGTGATACCCCCGTGCCTCGGAAAGCACGTAAAGCCGTTGGTCCTGCGCCTGATCTCTCTCCGGTCATGACGGATTGCCGTCTCACCGGACTATGAGAGTGAAGGAATAGCGAGTGCACCTGTGTATTGCGCACACACTTGTGCACTATAATATCTCCTGCGTACCTGGCTGATCTCCGTTGAGATTGGCCGCCGTGGCCGAAACTGGCTAGGAGGATTTCATTTTCAATAATCTTCATGAAGAATTACTTTGGAGAATTCCCAGAATTTAATCGGAATCCTTTCAATAAATAAGAGGCATGTGTTTACTGATAAAAATTAAAGTTTTAATAGGTATGTTTTGCGCATTTTGCCGCGCCCCTCGCGGCACCCACGCTACGCTACTGGGTGTAACGACTATACAATACGATTGTTGGGTCTTGGCTTCCAGGACCCTAATCCTTAAAGTATTAAGTATTAAAGGATCCAAACCCCTAGTACAAGTTCATATATTTTACTATTAGTTTATGTCAACAGTTGAAATATAGATACATACTTTTTAGTCAATAATTGTCTTGAATAATTTACATTCACTAAGCCCGGAGAATTCGGAGGCAGTCTCTAGATGTCCATTGTGATGAAGTAGCACACCGTTGCTCATAGACATAAAGTATGTAAGGTCAGGCCGCTGCCTAGCATGTGCTTTTACTTTTATGAGGGAATTTTATAAGTTGTATTTTTTTGATCGTAGCCCGTGTGTTTGGAGCAGTCGATAACGTCTAACGGCAAGCTGCGCAAGGGCCGTCGGTCGGAGGTTCCGTTCGACATGTCGCGGTCCTCCCCCCGCTCCCCGCGCTCCCCCCGCGGCGCGTGTCCGCTCGACACGTCGCGCGCCCCACACGGGGACAAGCTGCCCGACGACAACATGAACTCGGCGCCCACGCTGCAGCCCAACGGCTGAGCGGCGCCTGTCCGGCCCCACCCCCCGCCACCCGCCACCCGCCACCCGCGCGCCTCCGAGCCGCACTTTACTTCGATAAGGCTGATTTTACGTAACGTCGGTACGGGTAGTGTTCGGCGCGCGAGTGTCCGGGGCCGGGGCGGGGCCGGGCCGGGGCCGGGGCGGGACGGCGCCGGGGCCGGGCCGGCAGACGAAGCCTCAGACGCTATACTCACGAGTGACGGTACATTCCAGTCCCCGGCTCCCGCACGCGCCGCCCCGCGCTCTCCATCTAAGATACTTAAAACCTAAGAGGAAGAGTGGGCAGTGTAGAGGTAATTTTGTAAAAATAGTTATATTATACGAACGATTATATTATTATGTAAAATAATAATTTATTACAACGAAGTATTGATATTTAACATGAGAGATAGTTTATAACCGCGTTATCCGCGCCACCCCGCGCTCCCCCGCCCGCTCCCCTCGGCTCGTTTAGTTTCTCCGGGATGTTAGTTGTCCATTGATTCCATATCACAACGTTTATCTACCTCATTTTCTTCGTTGTAAGATTCTTTAAGATGTTGAAATTGTTTAATGTTGATCGATTATGTTTAGTGCGGTCGCGCCACGGCGCCGACCGAGTCGAGACCCTCGCTCACGCTCCTTAGTTATTTCTCTTTATTTATTGTTAGAGCAGTAAGGACTGACGCTGGTTATATTAACATTATTTTTTTACCCTCACGTTATATTATTTTAGTAAAGCAAGTAGCGTGGCTCCTTAACCTTGATTTTTATATAGATATTAATTTTGGTGTGAAAGTCTCTCTACGATTTTCTCAACTACGAAAACGTTGCAATAACCACATCGATACCAATATACCGTTATTATA
Organism: Lapara coniferarum; assembly: GCA_949316025.1. Lineage (NCBI taxonomy): Eukaryota > Metazoa > Arthropoda > Insecta > Lepidoptera > Sphingidae > Lapara > Lapara coniferarum. Next base: position 354,446 of record OX438929.1, on the reverse strand, counting down.
GCGTCATTAACCGTGTGAGGCCTTTGTGTTCATCTACAATAGTTTGTGTACTCTGCTCTTGTATGACAGCCTAGGTTTTTAATAGTTTATTTAGCATTCCCTAAGGGCTTGTAATGACCAGTATTGCCGTAATATTTTGCCAAACTGTGACAAAGCTTTGTTGAAATTGTAAATTTTAATTAATAACTAATGCGTAAACTAACATGTTGAAATAAAGTTACTGAATTTTAAGTTTTAGTGAGCAATTTTAACATAATATTTCGTTGTCATAACTGTCAGATATTGCTAGCGATCGCGATAATGAACAGAGCTAGCGGTAACAGTGACAGACATTAGTATCAACCTGTCTCATTTCATTCTATCAACTAATATTACTAAACGTACTTAAGACAGGCATCGAACGTCATTTTTAAACACTCTGCCAGTTAAATCTTTTTACTCGTATCAGAAAATTATAATGGAGCAGTTATGAGCTTGTTCTATATAACATGGTGTGCTTGTTTATGTCAGAATATAGACATAATACGAAGTATTGTAACATGTTTGATGTTTGTGTAGCTCCGCCGCCCGGCCCGCTCAAATAACACGGTACAATCCATCCGCAGTTTGACAAAACGTTGACGCAATACGCGAGGCAAGGGTCACGAAATACCAAACGAGCTCACTCCGCCGCAGCCCACACGACACACGACACACAGATCTACACTAAAACTAACACCTAACACGTGACCAACGCTAATTGAATTATTCTGATATAGAAATGTTTATGCAACAGCATGTTTAAAGCAATAAATATATTTAATTTATTTAATAAGGTTTCGGTACAGACGAAGCCGCGTGACGCGTGACGCGTGACGCGTGACGCGTGACGCGTGACGCCGCGCCGCGCCGTCGCTTGCGATCGGTTCGCCTGCGGTTCGGTATAATACTTATTCGATATGTATATTTATGTTCAGTTTAAAGCACCTATGTACAATTTATATAAGTCGAGAGATACAGTGGTATATAAAATCAGAAACGTGTACTACCCTCGCCTCGTCTCTTCTTTACCCTGTTGTGAAGTGTTTTGGCTCTATAAATTACTGTATTCTCCATTTGTAAATATAATGTGTAAAATAAACTCACTTTATAATATAAATGAAAAGGAGAAAAAAAAACGCCGACTATGTACCTGAATTTCAATTACACTAAGTTAAACTAGACTTAGGCGTAGTTTTAGGACTTTAAAATCTAGAATTTTATCTTCGACGCTAGGTTTTTCACAGGGTCTTAAAGCTTCTATTCTGGTCGATCTACGGGAATACATCGATGTAGTGTACTCTGGTCATCACAATCACGTTGGCTCGTGCTGCGCGCTGCACGCGGCGTCGCCCGGCCCTCCGCGCTGGCCCGACCAACAAAAACTCTAATCACTTAACAGGCCAATCCTTGCTTTTAATGCTGCCAATTACCAGCATTTTTTTATTGCAGTTACATGATGGTGAGCGGTACGACCGCCCATAAACAGTGGCAACACCATTCTGAACTTTGAATTATAAAGTACTGCGTGGAAGTATATAGAGTTGTCTGTAGCAGTTATCTGTCATCAGAACAGTGCTTCGGTTTCAATGCCATTGTTCCCGTTGTTGTGGGGCGACGCCGCGTCAGCGGACGCACGGACCGACTGCCGACCAAACAATTCCGTTCCGTTCAGTTACTTCCAACATGTCCTGTAATAGTTAATGATGTACCAACAGTATTGCATTTTATCGCCTTTCACTTTTTACAGTTTTAGAATTATTCATTTAATTTATTATAAACGTGTTGAATTATAGCGAAATGTTATATTGGGTTTTATTATGTAAAAACATATTGACGATACAATTCGATATAACTATATTCGTTCCGTGTTTCGTGAAGCCAATTCTGAATTGAATTCAAATTGTCTCCGGGCAATGGACTTAGTGCAATGGGACAGACCCGGTGTTGGATTCTCGAGTCGAGAAAGCACTAGTGTATGTAGGAAACGAATCTGCTGCTCGGGACTCAAGATTGTTATTGATACGGCGGTAGAGTCACATACCATTACCTTTATCTATAGTCCATCACATCGCCATTCGCACACTAGATTGGCTTCACTAAACAACCAATGGAAACATTTTACATTGCTCCAAATGTACAAAATTAGGCCGACACCATTGTACCATAGGTTTAAGTTTTCTCTACCATAAGCATACTTGTAGTTGAGAGTTTTAAGAGTTGTAAGTCGTTTGATATTCTCACGAGTTCACTCGAGGTTGTGTTAACGATTAATTTAACCGATATTTATGTATTAAACTATACGTTTTTGTTGACCGTTCTTCTGACGTCGTTTGAGAAAAGCCGCCTACTTCATTGACACATTATTTTGACTTTATAAAAGTTCGACAGGGTATTCATCCCTTTTAAAAAGAAAAATCGGCATAGCTTCGCTTCGTAGTGAGCGTGGTGGCCTCCATATATTCTATCCTATAAAACATATAAGGTTTTTACCATTCACGGGTCCCCGTTAGTTCTAAGGGATGACGACGAGAGCACGCGGCGTTCCTCAAGCGACGCCCTCAAACGTCACGTATTCATGAACCAAAAGTGTTAGACGCAATAATCGATACCTGAATATTGTACAATGATATTTGTGTTGAGACTTATTCGTATTCTAGTATATAGGCGTTGGTGGAAATGTACAATACATGAGCTTGTCATAGGTAGAACCTGTCGGAGGTACCTGTAGCGCCACTCATATTTCCGACGGCTAGAATAGATAACAAATATTTTTCATATTTTGTTACTGAATTCAAACGATATGTAAAAGTTAAGTCAAAGAGAAGCTCTGATTTTAACCAACGCTTGTATAAAATGTAAATAATATGTTTGTTTGGGGCGCTCATTGGTTGCGATCTAACAAATTGTTATGTATTTTCAATTTCTTGTCACACAAGTATTTTTTACAGTAATATTTAGTTATATATTTGTATAATATTATTAATTACATTTTTTCTATAAAACTATGCATTTGTTGATTATGATTATAAATGAAATTTATTGAAGTGTTTCCCAAACAACCAATAAGCGTGCCACACGTCGATTATTATAATGGAGGAAAGGTTGATGTTAGAGTAGGTAATGGAAAATATTCAATTTGAATTACACGTAGACGTTTGTTTTGGTTTTATACATTTTTACACATTGGCTTTGTCCGTCCTTTGAGTGAAAAATATAATGAAATAACATAAAAAGCCTGATGTTGTGCCTCTAATGATGATTTGAAATCTCATTTCGCTTGTACGAGTGTATGCATGGAGGCCAGGACGGCCGCGACAGCCGCGAGACCCGCGACACCCTTGACACCCGCACACCCATGTAACTCGCGACACTCGCAACACCCGCGACACTCGCGACACGCCAGACACCCGCGACACCCGCGACACCCGCCACAGCAGGCGGCACGCTCGCTCGCACGCGCGAGTTCGTACATTACCTACGTTATACAGTACAATGCACAGTTCTGTTCCACCACGAAGCGGGTATGGTATACCATTCCAGTGTTTATTTAATATTATTCAATAGCGTATTCGTTTACACCCACACATTCCAATCGGATGCAATAGTTAATCACATGACAGGTTTTTACCTATGTACATAATGTTTATTATTTGTCTGTTTCATTTAAATATTAATATAATACGTGTACATGCCTCGTGATACATCTGTAACTGCAAAGCAATAGAAAATTTATGTATTTGTTGTAGATAAACATATATAATGTTGTTCATATAATATGAAACTAAACAATTTTTAAATGTTTTGAATGTTGTATACCGGCAATTTATTGAAATGATAGTATCACCTCGTACGCTACGGCTAATTGTGAATACATGGATTTGTGTCGGATCTACTAAAACAGAATTTAAAAATATTGTCTATGGATAAGTGAAACGTTTTACGCGCGTTTTTTTCGTTTTGAATGTTATTTATTTAGTGAAGAGCACCACTCGGTGCTATGGTAGCATGTACTTAGATGAGCATTGAGCAAACATCCAGACTCCAGAGTGATTTGTACTTCGCTCGGTCTAACAGCTGTTTTACATTTTGTTTTGTATTTCGCTTTCATATGTTTATCTCTTCATTTTATTTTATATGTTTATGCGTGATTGAGTGTTATTGGTGTACTTTGTTACGATTAAGTAAAAACGTGTTAATAATGTACCAGGGGACCAAATAGACCTCTGTAGAAGATGTAAGGTTTCCTTTTGTAGCGGCTTTGAGTTGAGCCTGAGTTGTAGAGTTGCCCCTGTCGCCGCTCGCCGCGGGCCGCGGGCCGGTGCAGCGGCGAGCGCCCGCCGGCGGCCAGAGTCTAGACACCTTTCACTGACTTCTTCAAACAATGTTACCATTGAAAATTACTTAAATTCTATTTTTGATATTACAAATAGATTTAAGTTTAAATGTACGTTATACTTAAATAACTTGTTTTAAACTGAAATATACTACAAAACGTTCGGACCACTTTCCTACAAATAATAGTATGTTTGGGTGTGTAGAAATTGAAATACATAATATTTACTGTAAACTCGTTCCAAAGCACCAATAACATCGATACAGGTGTATGTGTTGTGTAAGTATATAACGACTAGTGCGGTGGCTCAATTTTGTATGTAAGTTAATGTAAATCAGCCACGAACCATGCTTCAAAAGATATTGTATTATACAACACTTGCACTATGCACACTGGGATGTTTTATTATGACGCGTGTATCAGTGTGCCGCTCGCACCGGCTGCGTTATTGTTCACTTTTGTTACCAAGGGTCAGACGACAGTGGATAATGCCGTTGCTAGTTTTGAGCCCATTTATTACTCGTAGCCGGCAGTAAGTATGCTCACTACATCTCCATGTTTTTCTGTTGTTGTCAACGTTAGTATCCATTCCCATAAAACAAATCGTATTAAGAATTCATATACCTACATTATACCTACTAGAGATAATGTGTCAACGAGTACAAGTAAGTTATTGCGATGAAATGGTACATAATAAAATATTCCAGATCGCGTTAAGATATTGTTAAGTAACAAACAGTTTGTGGGACTATGAATTAAATTTATTTGCACGTTACTATTCATATTATTATTTTCGAAATGTTCATATTCCCACAAATCAAAATTAGCTATAAAATTAAGTATAATTGAATCTACCTCAATAAAATTACCCATTAATTGTTGTTTGTAAGTGTTCTTTTGATTCTTATTGTTACTAATAAAAATCACTGTATTTGTAGTGTTTTTGATAATGAATAAAGTAATTAGTACCACCATCCCCTTTTGATATGGTAATTGTTATTGCCAAACATTTTGGGCGGTGCGTGCGGCGTGACCGGCGACCGCGACCGGCGACCGCGACTGGCGACCGCGACCGGCGACGCCGCCGCAGCGCCTCTACCTGCGCGTGTACGCTTACCAACGATATTACTTACATTTGACAAATAAACATTTTTAAACATTACCTTTTTGATTTATTTTACCAGTTTTGAGGCAATGATGACAAATACTGACGTATTGCCACGTACTGGCAAGCGCAGTGTCGGCCGTCTACCTGCAAAGTGGACCGATGACTTAGTAAAGGCCGCAGGAACGCGCTGGATGGGGCCACTTTTGACAGATCCATCTGGAAATCTTTGGAGGAGGCCTATGTTCTGCAGTGGACGTCATGTGGCTGATGATGATGATGACAAATTAGTGTGTAGGTGCGCAATGAAACGACTGTATTACTCCGTAGCTGGTTTATTACTGACTGAGCGTACCCACACTTACATACATGGCATCTCTCCCACGTTATTTTGGGAACCTGTAATTACAATTATAAAACTAAGTAAGTATAATTCACTACTTATAACTAAAAATATTTCTTGTAATCAATTGTTTTTTTGGGTCTTTGAGACCGCCCTGCCGCGCTAGAGCTAGCCGTGCTTAAAACAACTTTTCCCTTAGGATCAACACAATGGGTAGCCGAACGGGACACCTCCGTCGTCTCGTTGTTAGCACCCACTAGCATGCCGTCGTCCTCGGTCCGTATATTTTCTCGACTACTATTTTCTGTATCGATCCCCTCTTCACCTAATTCCGTGGTCGATGTCTCTTTATCATCCTCCGCGGTAGTAGTCACCGGAAGCGGCAGAGACACCGGCAACGGCTCAGCGTTAGCACTAACGGACATTGGTGTTGATAGCAGCGATTTTGGAGGAGACTTCGGCGTGGACGATGTCGGCGGTAGACTAGAGGGTACTGGATTATTAATGCCTGAATTTACATGCTCATTTGATAAGATCAAATCACTATTAACAATGACATACTTTCTCATCTGATCAATATGCCTATTGCAACAAATATTAAATTCCTTAAAATAAATTTCGAACATCCGGGTCCCTAAAATCTTTCTTACAACGCCTACACGCCAAACACTTTTCCTTGCTATAAACCATTTAGCCCATACAATTTCACCTACTTGAAAACATCTATTCGGCTTTAGGGATAATTGGTCATTTGTCATAATATTATCAATTTTATTTGGCGGTAGGATTAAATCCAATCTACACTTTAGATTTCGACCCATCATTCTTTTAGCTGGAGTGTCACCAGTTGCACAATGCACAGTGTTCCTATAGGCAAACAAGAAATCCTGTAACTTATCTCGCACATCTTTTTGAGACCTAGTTTCTAATATTAAACATTTTATCATTTTCTTGCAAGTTTTAACAGAATTTTCTGCTTGCCCATTGCTACACGGATGATAAATAGGCGACGTTAAATGTTTTATTCCGTTCATTTTACAAAATGTATGGAATTCCGATGAGCTAATTTTTACATCATTATCAGATACAATGATATTTGGCAGACCAAATATACAGAATAACTCTTTTAGTTTTAAAATTAGTTCATTTGTTGAAGTGCCACGGTTCATAAGAATACATTCTACCCATTTTGAAAAAGCGTCGACTACAATTAAATACACCGCTTGTCCTATTGACATGTAATCTATATGTATGCGGTGCCACGGACCAGATGGACTAGGCCAAGGCGCTGGGACAGCAGATGGCGGCGCCGCCCGTATTGCAGCACACGCGGCACATGCATTCACCCACCGTTCTATATCACCGTCGATTCCCGGCCACCACATTCTACTACGAGCTGAACTTTTAGTCTTAACTATTCCGAGATGTGTAGAATGCAATTCTCTTAACATCCTACCTCTATACACCGTTGGAATTATTATTCTATGACCGCGAAATAAACATCCATCAACGACTTCCAAATCAGTTTTACAGTGGAAATACGGCGCAATCGATTTACACGCGATTTTTCTCGGCCAACCATTATTCATATATTTAATTACCGTTTTTAGAACTCTATCGGTGGCTGTAACCTCTCTAATATTTTTGAATAAAACTGGCTCCGTGCTAGACTCCAAAAATAGGAAATACTGAGAACTATTTTCCTCTTGTTCATTATCAGGCGACACTGACAACGGTGACCGAGAAAAATAATCTGCAATTTGATTGTTCTTACCGTGTATATACTGAACGGTGTAATTATATGCAGATAAAATTATTGCATATCTCTGCAAACGCAAAGCCGCCGTAACAGCTATACCTTTTCCGGTACCGAAAATTGAAAGCAAAGGTCTATGGTCAGTTTTCAAAATAAATGGGTCCTGGCGGCCATACAGGTATTGGTGAAAGTGTTTCACTCCGAAAATAATCGCTGTGGCCTCTTTCTGAATCTGACTGTAGTTTTTCTCGCTTGTCGATAATGATCGCGAAGCGAAAGCTATAGGACGTTCACCACCATCAGGCTCTCGGTGCGCCAGCACAGCCCCTAGTCCATTGGGACCCGCATCGACGGTCAGTACCAAAGGTTTGTCTGGCTGAAAATGAGCTAACACGCGCTCGCTGGCCAGCTCGCGCTTAACGCGCTCGAAAGCTTCCTGCTGCCGCGTGCCCCATTGCCATTCGGCGCCCGCGCGTAAAAGTTCGTGCAGTGGACTCAATATCGCCGACGCAGACGGGACGAAATTCCTATAATAATTAACGACGCCACAAAATTGTTTGACTCCTAATAAATTGGTAGGCGCTGGCGCGTCTAAAATTGCCTTGACTTTCGTTGGGCAGGTCCGCAGCCCATTTTTGTCTATCACATAGCCTAAATAGGTAACGCTATCATTAAAAAAAACGCACTTATCTTTTTGTAAGCGCAATCCTGCTTCTTGCAATCTACTGAGAACCTCTCGTAATCTAGACAATTGCAAGTCTTTTGTTGGGCCCGTAATACAGATATCGTCCAACCACACGCTAACTCCGTCTAAACCTGACAAAAGAGTTTCCATCGCTTTTTGGAAAATAGCGGGCGCATTAGCCAGGCCATAAACTAGACGAGTATACGAAAATAGCCCCTTATGTGTGTTAATGGTAGTTAACTTTTGAGATGACTTCGACAATTTGAATTGATTATAAGCATTACTCAAATCTATTTTTGAGTATTTTTCCCCACCTCTCAGCTTAGAAAACACTTCTTCTATACGTGGTAATGGGTACTTATCTATTTTTAAATCTTTGTTCAATGTGCAAGAAAAATCGCCAGCTATTTTTAACTTCCCATTTTGCTTAAGTACTGGCACTATAGGCGTAGCGTACTCTGAATAATTCACCGGTTCAAGTATGCCTAAAGTGACTAGCCTATCTAATTCCTCACTGACTTTATCTTTGAGGGCAAAAGGTACCGACCGTGGCTTAAAAAATTTAGGCGTCGTGTTGTCTCTTAAATGTAGTTCGACTTCAAATTTATTAAAACAACCTAACTCATCTTTCCACACATTGGGGTACTCTTGCAGTAACCGCTGCACTTCTCCAATGTTACAATATGAAATGTTATTGTTTTCCGTTGAGAAATAGATTTTGAATTTAGTCATGAAATCGCGTCCCAGAAGGGGAGGTCCGCCGTTTTTTATTACATATACTTTAATCTGTTTACAAATATTATTATATCTAATGTTGCCAAAAAAATAACCTAAAGGCAAGATATTATGACCATTGTATAAACACATCTTAATATCATTATTATGTAAGGGCGAAACTTTAAAATAACGCGAATATAAATCGTCCGAAATAACAGTAGTACCGGAACCGGTATCTAATTCCATGCCCAATAGGATATTATTTAGCTTTACATATAGTTTAATAGGGCTATACTTAACATACCTTATGTTATAAAGCTCACATTCCTTGCACATATTGTTTTCTGGAGAAAAATCTGTTTCCTCCATGCCGATATTATGTAATTTACTCCGAGCAACATTACACACTTTTTTAAGATGGCCCTTCTGTCCACATTTAAGGCACTCGTAATCTTTGAATCTACACTTCGACGCACTATGGTTTTTTAAACCACATACGGTACAACGGAACTCGACATCTGATTTGCGGCCACGTTGATATGTACCGCCGCTCGTGCCTGCGCCGCTGCCCGCCGCGCCTCCGCCTCCGCCGCCGCCGCCGCCGGCGCCTGCGCCGCCAGCCCGCCGGGCTCCGCTCGCGTGGAACACCGGCTCATCTTTTATTACGGTGGCGGTTTCGCGCGCCTCTCGCGCACATGCCGCTTTCTGAGCGACTTCCAATGCTTCCCCAAACGTTAGTTTCTTTGAATCTCGCTCAAAAAGTTTATCCCGCTCCGGTCCTGCTTTGAAACCCAGCACAAAACGGTCACGCAATAGCGTGTCTAGCTCGGTGCCAAAGTCGCAATACACAGCTAAACCTCGTAGACGTGCAGCGCATGCCTCGATGCTCTCACCGTCTGATTTCGCTGCTTCATAGAATTTCGCCCTATCGGCGAACGTTGACCTTTTGGGTGTAAAATGTTTGTTGAGTGCCTCCACCAGCTCAGTAAATTTGCAGTCTTCGAGTTTTTTCGGATATATGAGGTTCCGGATTAGACGGTACGACTCCTCTGACAAGTTTGTTAACAACACAGCACTTTTATGTTCTTCTGGAATGTTGTTTAGTTTAATAAACTGTATCAACCGTCCATTAAAAACTTCCCACTCGTGGATTTTATGGTCGAATATATTTAAAGTTCCGATCCAATTCGACATTTTTGCATAAACCCGCGGGTAGTTATTCCTCGTCGCCAAGTAGTGTGTAGGTGCGCAATGAAACGACTGTATTACTCCGTAGCTGGTTTATTACTGACTGAGCGTACCCTCACTTACATACATGGCACAAATACTAATCACCACCGCCGCTGGTAATGCGAGTAGGATACTAGTAAGAGTGTCTTCCGCTCGTTGCTCCCTTGCCACCAAATGTAATTTATCCAAATAGAAGCACCACTCTGCATTGGTACGGGATATAAGGTAGCTCTTAATAAGTATATCCAGAACTTGGTACTCTGTGCGACAAAGCACTTAAACCATTCAGCCAGTGTTTGTGGTACTAACAAACTTCTAAAAATATCAAACTTTTGGAGCCGTGAAGGTTACTTAAAAATGCAAGCCTTGTGTGATAGATTTCCACCAAAAACATAAATGTAAAAAAGGAGAGCCAAGTTCAATAAAATATTATGCTTAGCTGTGGGCATCGCCGCAAAAAGAATGGAGATCTATATGAGTGCCAAGATCTATGCATAATCCAAATATGTATTTATAGGAACAAAATAACACTATGAACAAGTATTAAACTCTATTCCTTTGCTTTATTGGATACCTATAACAATTGCTGTTATTTATAAATGTGAGATCTTAAAGTAGATTAGATTTGACTTGGCCAGTTTTTATCAGAATTAAAATATATGTGTTGAATAACTTTATAAAATAATTGATGTGATGAAAACTGGCCAAGTCACAAACAACTTTAAGATCTCACCACTTTGACCACCTTTTGACAGCACTTATTTTATGACTTAACTTTATTTTTATATTTCTGTTACATAGGAAATATAATAATTCATAATATATTGGGATAGTTTCAAATATCTGCTTGTATCGGTTCCAACGTTACAATTTCTTTTTGTATGGGGAACCACCTATTTTTTAACTTTTTTTATTTTTAGATTTTTTCCTACGCTTACACATAATTACCGAGCTGGATTCCAGATTTCATCCTTGTAGGTCATCTGGAGGTAGGTTAGGTTTAGGTACTATAAGTCAGTCAGTCAGTACTAAAATTTACGACTTTTTGACCTTCATAACTTTATAACCGTTTGAGCTAGCTTCATTCATTAATTTCAGACATTCATGTGATTATTCAGGTATCAGGGTGGCGAGGGTATTGTACATACATATTATGTACAAAAAAACTAATGATGTGAATAAATATGTAAATTTAGTGTTTATTGATGAGCTGCACGAGCAGGCTCTGGCGACAGAGGCGCGACACGGCGCTCTCGTCCTTGCGCCGCAGCTTGGCCGCCAGCCGCGCCAGGCTGAACCTCGAGCGCCGGGACTCGCGCCGCCCGCCGCCTGCGCGATAACAAAACTGTGACGCGAACACAAACACAAACACCACAAACCACACTTTACTATTAGAGTTCCGTATCTGATAGACGGAATAACCTCTCATCCACGGGGACGAGGGTAAAGTATCGAAATATAATGTAGTTCTACAAAAATAGTAATTTGGTGAAGTGAAACTGATACTGAATAATATATCTGCAATCCGACTATGAAAACAGCGGAGCTTTTCGTAAGAGTCAAGTGTCAAGGTATTCCAATAGCACTGCTTCTCTCCATGTTCAATCATCAGAACGATCCCCTAGTTCATTGCTGGTGCTACATTTTTATTCTTTTTGTGTTCTGTAGTTGTGCAACATTAAATGAATTTATTTATTTGTATAATAAATGTCCATACCTTCGGCGACTCTCTGCCACGCCTCCCTGTCCACGTTGACCATGCCGGTGGAGGCGCTGCGTCCCAGCGCGCCCGACTCCTGGTTGCCCGAGCTCTGTGATTCAGTCACATCGCTCTCACAGCTTATTCGGCTCGATCTGAAAATCGCATTTGACTTGTAACTATAAAGGAATTGCGGACGACAACTTAGACGTGAGTCGGAGGAAGCCCGCAGCCGTCCCTAATGCGCCGAAGATGGCATTTAAAAAAAAAAAAAAAAACTATAAAGGAAAACGTTTCACTGAGAAATCATAAAACTTCGTAGATATTCTCATAAGGTAACACCAACAGCAATAGTAACAGCGCTGTGATTTTAAATCGCCAAGAAGTTCGCAGTTCTGATACAACACTTAAAGAATATTATATATCATGCCTCTACCCCGGAAGAGGTGCAACCAGGGCACTCACTTTCGCCATGTGCGTTCCATCCCTTGATGGGAAAGTGGCGAGCCTATAGGCAGAAAAACAAAATATCGCCTTGCCTAACCCGACATTCGAGCCCGGCACCTCAGAGCAGTGTCGCACCGCGCACGCAATACAACTATCCGACTAAGACAGGCATATTTTTTGATTAGGCCTACAGACAATACGATTTTGTGCAAGGATGTAACCCAGAGTCTTTTACTTCACAGCCAGATCATCGTTGACTGCGTCATACAGGTCAATTTTACAAAGCTATGATATATGATACGATTTACCTAATACAAAACAAAAAAATATCTCTTGATATTCGAAGCGATCAGCTGCTAACTTTGTCTCATCTTATTGTAAGGAGATATCTGTAATAGACGTAGCTTACGCACCTGTCCCCAGGCCTCAAGTCACTCGCCGAGCTAGTTCCCTCCCTCCGCATAGGCACGGTCGAGAGGAACTTGTCTCTGGCCGCCTTCAGCCGCGCCGCTCTCTCCGAAAGTACCGCTATTGTCGTCTCCATTGCAGTGCACGTTGTGGGCGCTTCCACTGACGATATCGACCGCATGAATAGACCAGGATTATCCGCCATGAGCTTCGAAATACTTGGGACTATTGTTTCGGACACCTGTTTCATGATTGGCAAAGATTGTGTGTCCGGACTTTTGGTGACTGGCTGATTGTTAATCTGGCTGGGAACTATGGTGTCTGTGCTAGCTGTCGGGACAATTGTCTCTTGACTATCCTCATTCTTTAGGTCGTTTGCAGGTGGTTCGAGTTTATTCTGCTCTGGATGTAGTGCGTTAGCGCTGTGGGACTTTAGAACTCCGTCGATAGTCGGAGGCGCTGGGTTAAGGTGTTTTTCGGCTGATGTTTGTTCACGTCGGGAAAGTTGACATGCACTTGCAGACTTCTGGACTTCTCTTTCAAGGAACGGGTTGTTTCTAAAAAAGACGTACAATTTAAGAAATTAAATTCATACACTACAATACAAATATTGCATTTCAAGAGTGTAAATTAGTTTTACATACCTGATATTAATCCCAACGGGCATGTCCGGAGGTCGTCGTCTTTCTGTGGAAGGTGATCTCCAAGCAGGTGATGAAGCTCCGCTGCTTGCCCCAGAAGTGGGACCTTAAAATTCAGAGATAAATAATTATTATAAATATGTTTCTATAAAATTAAGTTCAAGTTCTTATTCTCACACATACACTCACGCCTGTTATCCCCGAAGGGGTAGGCAGAGGCGCAACTAGTGCACCCAATTTTCGCCGTTATTCCGTCCCATGATGTGATAGGGGGCGAGCCTATTGCCATATCGGGCACAAATTCCAGACTCCGGGCTGATACTGAATAGAAAAACTCAATATCACTTTGCCCGACCCGGGGATCGAACCCGAGACCTTAGTTTTGCAGTCGTACTGTAATACAACTACGCCACCGAGGCACTCCAGGCACAAGTTCCTATTCGTTGTGATTATATTCCTGTATTGTGTCGATATAACTTACCTTCTTCGTTGATCTTCTTGTTGTATCGTTGAATCATGATTCGGATAGAAGGGGCAGTTTCCTTCGGTGCAGGTTTTCGTTGCGATGATGGTGATGAAGGGAGAGGAGGTCTGCTTCTTTTCTTTTGCTCGTCACCTTCTAACAGATCGCTAGCGCTTTTCGAGCGGGTTTCCTCTTGTTTCTTTTGCGGCTTTCCTTCCTTTTCCTCTCGTCTTTTTATTTCCGTGTTACGGTAAGTGTGCTCTGAAGGTCTTACTTCAGCTAGATCCTCCACGTCTACCGGTATAACGGCTCTTGGTACCGATTCTCCACTCCGCACAACCGGCGAAAAGATTTTCCTGGTTGTTTTGACGATGACTTCTGGTGAACCGTCCTTTAGTTCCGGTGCTTTGAATTTTAAAACAAAGACCTGAAATGTGTACCAATTAACCCATTATAATGATGTCATTTATCGTATTCAACCAATCAGGCGGGTACTTAATACCAGCCCGGTATTATATATTGTCCCACTGCTGGGCACGGGCCTCCTCTACTACTGAGAGGGTTTAGGCCTTAGTCCAACACGCTGACCTAGTGCGGGTTGGTAGAATTCATATACTTTCGAAATTCTTATAAAGAACTTCTTAAGTATGCAGGTTTCCTCACAATGTTTTCCTTCACCGTTAGGCGGGCATTATCCTCTAATTGTGTAGGCAATTATAACAGCTTACCTCTCCTTCAGAATCTGAATGCAGCGATGTGGGAGGCGTCCTTGGCTTTTCAGAGGCACGGCGTGCCCTCTTGCGTCTTCTTGGAATTTCCACTGTAACAGTGCTCACTTCCGGCTCGCTGTCGCTTTCAGAAGGCTTAGACTGTTCCCTCTCTAGTCTGGCCCGCGATTTGATTTTTTTCTTACCATTGCTCTTATCTGCGTCTTTCCTTTTATTATCCTCTTTTAATTCGTTGATACTTTCTCTCGATCCCCTTGCATTATGCTTGGTAACTTTTTCAATCGTATTCTTTACATCTGCCTCAATTTTGTCGTATTCGTAATATTCTTTCACTGAATCATCTAAAACCTCTTCATCTTTAAACCGACTAGAACCTCTTTCTATTTCTTCTATAGTTTTTCTGATAAACATGGCGTCTTCTTCTATGCTGGCCTGTCTACTTAGAATTCTTCTGTTCTTCTCAAAATTTTTGGTCTGTAACAGGGTGTTAACTATATTGAAACATTTATTTCGAATTTTATTTGCTCACAGTAATCTTGGGTTACCTGTTCTCGTGAAGATTTTGGCCTTGAGCCTGTTTCTTTGGCTTTCACTCGGCGGGATTCTGAAAGAATGACTATTGGGATTTTGAATATTGTTGTTATTTTCTGTTTTTATAATTGAGCATAATATTTATTTCTTATTTGCCTACCATAGGTAAAAAACAAACCCTGTCATAAAATATGTTGTTATCGAGTTTTAATAACGCTTTCTTTGAAATTAATGTTATTATGTGGGTACTTATAAGCTGATATTAATCTACATTTTGTTTTTTTTTTTTTATTTTAAATGTTTGTACCTATACATGTCTGTGTGTGACATATAAATTATTTTTCTTTCTTTCTTGTTCTTTACAAACACAACAATAACATAATATGAATCTCACCGGCACCGTTCGGCTGTAAGACAGCTGTTCCGGTGACCGCGGAGCTGGTTTCGCATAACAGCCTGGCCTCGGCTTGTCCGTACGTGTAGACGGGCTTCTGCGGCGTGTGGCGCGGCGATACGGCCACCAGCGGCGCCGCCGTGCACACCTCCTCGGCCTCCACCTCCACTAGCACCGCGCCGCGCGTCTCGCCGCTCCCCTGCTCTTCCAGCCCGTCCAGCTACAAACACACGCTTTGTTAAGTATGTCTCAGCTTTAGTCACGTTCCCGAATAGTTAATTTTTTGTTTAGGGAAGATACCAGTTGTGATGCGAATTAAGCGGTTAGCGAAATGCCAGAGGCTTCTAAAACAAGACCCTCCCTCTTCGCCAAATTTTCCGTTCTTTCGTCATTTCGATCGAAGACATGCCTATAGTCTATGTTATTGTATATTAATTTATTTATAATTAAATATTCACTTACACAGTTAACAGTATTATAGCTAAACATGTAAGCTACTTTAAATATAACAAAAAAGAATTAAAATATAATTAATTAAAACTAAATGCAATAGGTAATTCTAAGGTTAAATTATTGAGCCTGGTGCAGATAACCGTTCTAGGTATATTATTATGCTGGCTGTGGCCAGAAAATCTTTGTTACTAGTGTGGAATATGTCAACCGAGTGCTCCGTGACTAAGGTGTTTTTTTTAAACATGTGAGGGCTCTGGTAATTGGCGTATATATAGTTCTGTTGAAAAAAAGTGCAAAATAAAGGTGTATGTCTTAGTCGAAGATTTCGAGTGTGTGGATTGCGTAGGTATGTAAAATGGGATCATACATACACTATATATTTTCATGCAGAGCTAGCGCAGAAATACTTTTCGTATCTTTTCAATCACGCTTGTATATCTCCTGTGACGGGGATTCCAAATCAGTGAGTTAGATTGCAATGTGCTCCGAACATACGCATTATATAGCACGAAAAAAGCGCCACGGGAATTGAAACATTGCGACTGCCTTATTATGAATCCAAACGACTTTCTAGCTAGCTTATACATTTCAAAGAAATGGTGGGTAAATGTAAGGCGTGTATCGAACTCTATTGGCTCTCTCTATATGTAGCAGTTGTGGTGTAAAGGCGCTCTTTTACGAGAATACGACATGATAGCAAACTTGGTACCATTTAGTTCTATTTTATTTTCACAGCTCCACTGTGTGGACATTACCTTCTATTTCATTTTGGAGTGTGGTGCACTCAACTTGAGATTTTACATGACAAACAAGTTTTATGTCATCGGTATAGGTAAGACATATTGCATGCTGTAAGCTAGTAGGTAAAACATTTATTAATGTAAGGAACATTAAGGTTTTAAGCGAGCTACCCTATCAAATACCAGCTGTTACAGAGTATTGGTCTGATTATTGGTTTATATTGGACGTATTGAGATCTATTAGAGAGGTAGGAACTAAAAAACTTCAGTAATTGTAATGAACTTGCCCCATATCACACCATGGGACGGAATGACGGCAAAAAGTGGGTTCACTAGTTGCGCCTCTGCCTACCCCTTCGTGGATAACAGGCGTGAGTGTATATGTAATTGTAATGAAAATCCGGCAGTCGCATGTTAGGGCATCAGAACATCACAGTTGAAACGACCGAATGCTTTCTTATAATCAAGATATATGATATCAGCGTATATGTTATTATTAATAATAGCAGCTACTATAGTGGTTGTCCTGTCTTTGCTGATTGGCTGGACAGGCGCCACGGAGCGGCAACGTTCCGCCTGACGCAGGTGCTCACCGGGCATGGCTGCTTCGGTGAGTTCCTGTTTCGGGTGGTACGGAAGGAGGTGTCGGCCGTGTGTCACCATTGTGACAACTGCCTGCTGGACACGGCCCAACATACTTTGGAGTTTTGCCCAGCCTGGGATGAGGAACGCAGCGCTCTCAGAGCAGTCGTCAGAGGAGACCTCTCGCTGCCGGCCGTGGTCGCTTCCATGGTCGGCAGTCGGGAGGCCTGGCGTGCGGTGGCCCACTTCTGTGAGGTGGTCCTCTCGCAGAAGGAGAGTGCCGAGAGGGATCGGGAGCGAGAAGATCCCTCCCGCCGCCAGAGGAGACGAAGGAGGCGCCGGGTGGACGACTGACCGGCGTCTCCCGCCCTGTGGTTTGGGGGCGTTTGAAGAATTCCACCACGGTATCCCCTGCCTGTCGTAGGAGGCGACTAATAGGGACTAGGGGGTTCGGGTCGGTCGGCACGGGTACTGTCCGCCGCGAGATAGTTTGTGTGCCCCCCCCCCCCCCCCCCCATAAAGTTGTCGGGCTGCATTAAGCGGCACCGCGCAGGGGCGGTTGCGGACGACAACTTAGACACTTCAGTCAGAGGAAGCCCGCAGCCGTCCCTAATGCGCCGAAGAGGGAAAAAAAAAAAAAAAAAAAAAAAAGCTACTATAGTGGTTAAGTTAAAAAGGTTTGCAAAAGTAGACCGTCTAGGCAAAAACCCATGTTGTTGGCTAAACTATGTATGCAACTGGCTGTATATCTTGCGGTATATGATCACTTAGAATACATTAGTGCAGAGATATAACTGCTATTGGTCGATAATTGTGGATTTCAAACTTAGAGCCATATTTATGAATGGGTATAACCCATCCAGGGTCTTCTAGGCGGTTGGCGCATTGTGATTGCCATTAGGTAGCGGCGATAAATTGCCATCTGATTTTCCTTTTTACCTGACTACGGCGAAGCCAGGAAGGTTAATGAGTTTAGTACCCTATGTTTGTTATAGTATTCCCACAAGTATCTACTGATCCCTCGTCCATATGAACATTATTATGTGTTTTAAGCAGATAACTTCCAAAAGCTGCTAAATCTCACAGAATGTTCTCTCTCGTAGTCGGAGTCGAAGTCATCGACGTCGTTGACACTGAGGCTGGAGGCGTGGAGTCGCCCCGAGCCGGCGGCCGAGGGCGCCACGCTGCCGTCGGACTGCGTGCGCGTCAGTGGCGCTTGAGCAGCCTTGCCTCGCGCCTTGGCCGCGCGCAGCAGTGCCGATGTGGACGCCTCGGGAGCGATGCCACGGGACTTCTCCCACTCGTGCAGCTTGCGGGTGAACGAACGAGAAATTCCTGGGATTTATTCAAATATTAAATGAATCATGATTGGTGATCGGGTTGCTGAAAAACCGGCGAACTTTGAAATTTAGGTCCCTCGACATACAATTTGTTTGTTAATATAATTCGATTATATAATCATATAACATCGTAATTTATCATGATACCTTGCACTTTACTTCACAGATCTACTACATAATGAAACAATTTCGGTGCATAGTAAATGGACTAAGTATTTAGGTAGTACCACTAGTACAACATTTTTGCCTTGTGAGAATATAATTATAAATTATACCTATGCGTAGTTGAAGTTGAGTACCACTGACCTTTGAACTTGAAGAGTCCGGTGGAGGTCTGCACGAGGACCTCGTCGGGCTTAGTCTCCTCCTCCCACGGCGGCACTGAGTTGGTCTCCTTCATACGTTTCCATTCATCTGGAAATAGCTCACGGATAAATACGCAATGCAATGCAATCAGCCCTGTATTATATACTACCTATTGCTGAGCACGGGCCTCCTCCACTATTGAGAGGGTAAGGCGTAAGTCCACTACGTTGGCCTAGTGCGGGTTCGCAGACTTCACACACTCTCGATATTATTATGGAGAATTCTCAGGTATATAGGTTCCCTTACGATGTTTTCCTTTACTGTTAAAGTAAAGGACAATTGATAAACAATACACACGATAAAAGTGGACGATAACCTAGTTGGGAATGGAATGGTCTGCCGAGGCAATGTCTGGAGGTTCAAACCCAAGGCACACACCTCTGACTTTTCGAAGTTACGGATAAATATAGTAATGAATATCCTACTAATATTATAAAGGCGAAAGTTTGTAAGAATGTATGGATGTTTGGATGTTTGGATGTATGGATGTTTGTTCCTCTTTCACGCAAAAACTACTGAACGGATTTCGATGAAATTTGGCACACGGGTAGGTCATGTCCTGGATTAATACATAGGCTACTTTTTATGCCGGGAAAACATAAAGCGGGACTTTTATCCCGGAAAAACTTTTTAAGGCGGGCGGAGCCGCCGGCAAAAGCTAGTTATAACACAAATACTTATCTGCTACACGGTTTTTTTTTTTTATATGGCCATCTTCGGCTCATTAGGGACGGCTGCGGGCTTCCTCCGACTCGCGTCTAAGTTGTCGTCCGCAACCGCCCCTGCGCGTACCGCTTTTTAGCGGTCCTTTTCCTGTTGCGGGGGCTCAGAAGCCCCCGAAACACCGTACCGTGTCCACCTTTTGGTGTCCGAGGCAGCGTGAGACACGCTGCCTCGGACATGTCCATCACGGGGGTCACAGAAGTTGGCTAGACTAATGGGTGGGCGGCACGTCCCGCCCACCCGTGACCCCCGGAGGCCCCTATTAGTCGCCTTTTACGACAGGCAGGGGATACCGTGGTGGAATTCTCCAAACGCCCCCAATCCACAGGGCGGGAGACGTCGGTCAGTCGTCCACCCGACGCCTCCTACGTCTCGTCTGGCGGCGGGAGGGATCACCACTGCGCTGGCGATCCCTCTCGGCACTCTCCTTCCGCGAGAGGACCGCCTCGCAGAAGTGGGCCACCGCCTGCCAGGCCTCCCGGCCGCCGACCATGGAAGCGACCACGGCCGGCAGCGAGAGGTCTTCTCCGACGACTGTTCTGAGAGCGCTGCGCTCCTCATCCCAGGCTGGACAACACTCCAACGTATGTTGGGCCGTATCCATTGGGCAGTTGTCACAATAGTGACACACGGCCGACTCCTCTATACCTACCACCCGAAACAGGAACTCACCGAAGCAGCCATGCCCGGTGAGCACCTGCGTCAGGCGGTATGTTGCCGCTCCGTGGCGCCTGTCCAGCCATTCGGCAAAGACAGGACGCACTGCCTCTACGACCCGGTGCCCCCACGACGGGGCCTCCAGCCTGAGACGCCACTCCTCCACGGCGGCTCGCCGTAAGGCGGCCCTCTTGGCCTCCACCTCCTTCAGGGCCGGACGCTCCCCGCGACTGAACGCCTCCTCCCGCCAATGGAATACATCGGCAAGGGATTTGGCGTCCAGGTCCCAGGGCAGAAATCCGGCCAATAGGCAAGCCGCCTCGAAAGAGACCGTGCGGTACGCCCTGACCGCCCGCTGCGCTTAAGCTCTCTGCGGGGCGCGCAGAAGGGCGACGCAGGGGCGGCCCAGGGAGTCAGCCCAAACGGGGCTGCCGTAAAGGGCTATGGACCGCACGACTCATCTGCTACACGGTACACCCAATGAATTCGTTGCCTCAGTCTATTCATCATCTCAGTTAATAATGAGCTAGTTGTTATAATGAGGTAAAGTTAATATTCTCGTACCCCATTTCTTGAGAAAGTCCTCGCTGAGGTCCTGGCGGGCGGGCACTGGCAATGGCTGCTTCACACCCGTCTTCCTCCACTCCGTCAGCTGGTTGCGGAAGTCGAGCGATAGCTGCTCCTCCGTGGCCACGGGACCTGATGCTATGAACTTATTATAATGCCGCTCACACATGTATATTATTGCATATATTTTGTTGAATTCTCAAATATGCGATGTAATTAAGAATTAATATATTTATAGATAGATAAATAGGTAGTGTTTAAGTCAAGAAGAATATGTAAAAGTTTCAGTATTATAGTGTGTTTCGCCCCAAATATTATTTAATATTTAGTATAATATTATAATTATGTTCCTTTAGGCGGAATCAGGGCGGCATAATTGCCGTGATACTGCTAGAAAATGAATTTACCGTAGGCGGATAGGTTGCAGGGCGGCAGGGGATGCCTACCGGCGGAGAGCTTATCGCGGCGGTCGGAGAACTCTCGGTGCAGTCGCGACTGCAACGCCGCGTAGTCGCGCGCGATCTCCTCGCGCACACCCGCGCCCGCCTCGCACCCGCTGCTCACGCCCTCCGTCTCTGCACAGGGCACATAGCATGCCGTCAGAAACACACAGGCTCGTGGCTTAAGTAGTTCTGTAGGATCTGTTCTCTGTCTAGTGCCAGAGTAACAGCGAACAGTAGGTACTTACACACCACGCCCTGTCGAATACGCAGGATTATAATAAAATAATTGTTGTATTTAAATGTATTGCCTTTCCAACCTATTTATATCATGATCTATGGATAAGTAATAGTTTTACTTTTTAGTTTATCTTGTCTATAAATATATATTCGTCTTATGTTTTCTGAGCACTGACGTCTACTAGTATAATAGAAGTCAGTGTTTCTGAGTAAAACGAGCGCAGTATTTTATTGTATTCTATTTTTCCGTAGTATTATAATGCTCTTTGATTCTATTTCTATAAATTTAATTATTTACTGTTAAATACATTAATCTTATCAGGTTATGGGCCCAGAAAGCCAAAGTAGTCAAAGGTGTTTGTATAAAATTATTGCATAAATATAAATCGCAAATAATTTCTTGCCGGCGAAGTGAATTGACATATAAGTATAAATGTAACGTCATTCAATTTTACAAAGTTGAAAATTTGTCAAATCGTCAAGAAATAATTATAATGGCTAACGGTAATCCTCTCGCATTAATTAAAAAATTGACGGGCCGAGAAAACTAATAGCACTTGGCGTTATGCGGTGAAAACATATCTTCAACATGAGGAACTCTGGGACTGCATTGAAAATCCCAATAACGAACCTCTTGATACGAAGAAGGATATTAAAGCAAGATCAAAAATTGTTTTGCTTGTCGATGCAATTAATTATGTACACGTCCAAGAGGCAGAAACAGCGAAGGAAGTATGGGAAAATCTCTCGCGCGCCTTTTACGTCTCGGAGCTTACACGAAGAGTAGGTCTACTATGCGATCTGTGCACTACTACGCTCTCCGACTGCCAAAATATAGACGAAATTTTGAGTAAGGTAATGTCTATCGCACATAGACTTCGAAACATCGGATTCAAGGTCGACGATGAATGGCTAGGAACGCTACTGCTCTCTGGTTTGCCTGAAAGTTATAAACCGATGATCCTCGCTATTGAATGCTCTAGATTGAAAATTAGTGCCGACTCAGTTAAGTCTAATTTGCTCCAAGAAGTGAAATCTGTTAAACTGTCATATAAAAGTCCTCCGACGAGAAGAAAGGAGTTCCGTATATGAGTTAAAAAAAATTGTAGAGAATCTGTTAAACTGTCATATAAAAGTCCTCCGATAAGAAGATGGACTTCCGTATATGAATTTAAGAAATTTGTAGAGAATCTGTTAAACGGTCATATAAAATTCCTCCGATAAGAAGATGGACTTCCGTATATGAAGTTAAGAAATTTGTAGAGAATCTGTTAAACGGTCATATAAAATTCCTCCGATAAGAAGATGGACTTCCGTATATGAAGTTAAGAAATTTGTAGAGAATCTGTTAAACGGTCATATAAAATTCCTCCGATAAGAAGATGGACTTCCGTATACGAAGTTAAGAAATTTGTAGAGAATCTGTTAAACGGTCATATAAAATTCCTCCGATAAGAAGATGGACTTCCGTATATGAATAAGTGAAGTTTGATTCTAAGGGCTGTGTTATACTGAAGATACAGAAGGTCATTGTAGCGTCAGCAACAAATTTAACAACATGTACAGGCTTAATATGAATACTGATTATGTATGCATGTCCGATGTTAAACAGAATGATATATTCTTTTGCCATCAACGCATGGGTCATCCAAACTTTGAAAGTGTTAACTGATAGCACTGAAGGATTATCATTATCAAGAATGGTGCCGCTGCAATGTGATGTAGCCAACGACGACACACTGTCGCTTTGATAAACTAAGTTTGTAAATGTTATTTAAATTGTTATGATTAATATTACATTCGTATATGGAAGGCAACAATTTGGCTAGAGTGTTGTATTTAAATGTATTGCCTTTCCAACCTATTTTTATCATGATCTATGGATAAGTAATAGTTTTACTTTTTAGTTTATCTTGTCTATAAATATATATTCGTCTTATGGTTTCTGAGTAAAACGAGCGCAGTATTTTATTTTATTCTATTTCTATAAATTTAATTATTTACTGTAAAATACATTAAAATTATCAATAATATTTATTTAAGTTAAATCCTGTCCTTTGTAATCAAAGGTTTCCTTTAATTAGATACTTCTTCAACAGTTTTGTCGTCTCATTGATCTACTGAATATACAAGGTCGTGTCTACCTAACCCTTTGAACATGAAAAGATGGTTTTGTGTACGATTTAGAGGAGGATATTATCATGAAAGCTGAACCTACTGTTTACCTACTACGTGTAGCAAAAAATGACATAATTCGTGTAAGAAATTAAAGTGTGATTTTACTGGATATCAGCTCTAGAATCTATAAAACGTATCAGTGAAGTTAAGTTAGTAAAGCGGCGATAGCCTATTTGGGACTGGAACGGACTGCCGAGACGAATGTCCGCAGGTTCAAAACCCAAGGGCACACACCACTAACTTTTCTAAAAAGTTACGTGTGTATTCTTTGTGAATTATCGCTCGCTTTAACGGTGAAGGAAAACGTCCTGAGGAAACCAGCATACCTAAGAAGTTTTCTGAATTTCGAAGGTACGTGAAGTCTGCCAACCAGCACTAGGCCAGCGTGGTGGACTAAAGCCTTAATCCTCTCAGTTGTAGAGGAGGCCCGTGCACAGCAGTGGGCAGTATAAAATACAGGGCTGGTATGGTATGGTATATGGTATGGAAGTTAAGTTGCGTCTCAAACACAGATTAAATAGACAACATTAGTCTCATGGGGCGTGTTGCTAAATGCTCTATGGACGAGGCCGTCCCGTTTACGAGAACCCCTTGACAGCAGCGAATTAAAAACTGCAGTGACATCTGCTTCAGTCTTTATTCTATGGTGACATCCATCGCGACTAGTGTTGTGACTTCACCTATAGTGACCATTAACGATATTTTAAAATTATATACATACAATGATATACAAGGCACTATACGGACTATGTTTTTTTTATAGCATTGAATGACGAGACGAGCATGCCGTTCGCCTGATGGTAAGCGATACGACCACCCATAAACAGTAGAAATACCATCCAGAACCTTGATTTACAAAGTACTGTGTGGCATTCCACTACGCTCGTCATCCTGAGACATAAGAAGTTAAGTCTCATTATGTCCTGTAGTTACACTGGCTACAATGCCCTTCAAACCGAAACACAACAGTGCGTGCACACTGCTGCTTGGCGGTAGAAATAAACATTGCGGTGGTACCCACCCAGACGGACTCTTACATATTGTAACATAAAAATTTTCAAACCCCTTACCCTAATTATTTTTAGTGAAACATTAGCGGATTGAGGCTGTATGATCTGTAATATCTTTGCCTACAGTCGTGTTATTAGACGAGTGCGCGTAGTGTTGTCGGTTTTCCAACCGCTCGTTTTGTTTTTATGTAATAATAAATGCTACACACGTATTAAAATTGTGATTGCATGTGCTGTAGTATTAATAAAATTAGTTTGATCTAATACGTGAATGTGAGCATTGTTAGTGGTCGTGTTCTAATTTAGGTTATATACATTTTTGCTCGTTGCTCGTTTGAGATGCGGATGGCAACACTATTGGTGAGCGACCTCGCATCATCCTCTTGCGCGAGAGCGTCGGGCGTGCGAGCACGTAATTTCATCGTCGGCTAGAATGTGCCGATAGGACGCCGCCCGTTCACCGTGGTCGGCTGGAGCCGCTATGCCGTCATATTCGCGTCATTGAACCAATGACGGCGAGCAGCTTTTTTTGCTAGTGCACGTGAGTAGTGGTCCGCCCTGTGGATTGGGGGCGTTTGGAGAATTCCACCACGGTATCCCCTGCCTGTGGTAAAATGCGACTAATAGGGGCCTCCGGGGGTCAGGGGTGGGCGGGAGGTGCCGCGCATCTATTAGTCTATCCAACTTCTGTGACCCCCGTGATGGACGGCAGCGTGTCTCACGCTACCTCGGACGCCAAAAGGTGGGCACGGTACGGTGTTACGGGGGCTTCTGAGCCCCCGCAACAACAGGAAAAGGACCGCAATAGCGGTACGCGCAGGGGCGACTGCGGACGACAACTTAGACGTGAGTCGGAGGAAGCCCGCAGCCGTCCCTAATGCGCCGAAGATGGCCATGAGAAAATAAAAAAAAAAACGTGAGTAGTGGTTTTTCCTTTCGATTCGCCAGTTTGTGCCATTAGAACACGTTTTATCCATTCTCGTTCTTCGTTATAGGGTGAACATATCAGGAAACCTCCGCAGAAGTTGACAGGAGAACACTCGCCGGCCTGCCGACCATGCGAGTTCTCTATTCCTTCCCGGTATGTTGTTTTCATTATTAGCGTAACGCGACAACTAGAACTTTTGTAATATTGTGTACTAATCTGGAACACTTTCCTTGTTCCAGGGTTTTTTTTTATTTTTACCTCAGGACTTATCGTTTTGTCCCATTTTGTCTATCGCGGGTAGACTACAAAACTGCCTGCATCATCACCACTTGAATGAGGCCTTTGTGATTCCTTACCCGGTATTGAAGGATTGAGGACACACCTTTATCGGTAGATTTTGGAATTTAAACCATAAAAGTATGTAAATTATATGATTTTGGGTCTGACACCCTCTTTATGTCAGTGGCGCCCTTATCCTAATTTAATTAGAGTTTCTTAATAACAAAGTGATAAAATGACAGCTATCTAGTAGACTCACGTCCCGCTCTCCGAAATTAATTTGTAGCCGGAACCCGTTTCCAATGTATTTGTAGTAGGTTAAGTTTAGACAGTATGTATTTGTGTTAAGTGTAGACAGTAAGAAGCTTGAATAAATACTATTTAAATTTAAAAGCAGTGTACTGTTTCATTCATTTAACCCACTGTTATGCACGTAAATGTGTTACAATATGAGAGTCCTACCACCAGGTCTACTGTTTTATTATATGTAAAAATTATAAATGATTTGGAAACAAAATATAAACAATGGATATTATTGTCATCGAACACGTCTCAGCAAAATCCATCACAATGCAATGTCTGTCAAAACTGTCAATCAAAGTAACATTGTACAACAACATTTACCACAAAATGTAAACATTAGCATTCAACTATAAACAGGGAAAATGTATGACTCTCTATAATATTCCTTGGGTGTTGTTCATCTAAGATTGCTTCCAGACCGGCGGAGAGAGAAGAGTTCAGCGCCTCATGTGAGCGTGTATCGAGCGCGCGTAAAATATTGACTTCATGTTCTGATCAGTTTTCTGAGATTACTGTGAGACAAGCGTTCATATCCACACTGCTCACGAGAACGCGTCTGCATTCTCCACTGCTCCTACTTTGCGGCTGTTACGTTTATTACAATGTACATAATCTTATGTATTATATTTTGTTTTCAGGCGGCTGGAAATCTCCAATGATTCCCGGCTACATTATTTTTCTGATATTCTTCGTGGTTTTATACGCTTCTGTAAGTACTCAGTAAATTACCTACATAGTACAAAGATTGTTCTACAGGCCTGATGATAACCAAGCTTTCTCCCATAATGTATAGTAAACTTAATTCTAAAATGGGATCTACTGGTGGTAGGTAGATCTCTCGTATGCGAGAGGCTGCCTGGGTAGTTAGGTACCACCGCAATGTTTATTTTTACCGCCAAGCAGCAGTGTACATGCACTGTTGTGTTCCGGTTTGAACAGAAGGTAATTGTAGCCAGCGTAATTACTGGGCATTATGTTTTTTTTTGTTAACGCGAAGAAAGTGACTTATTACTACCGCCCAGTGTTCAAGGGGAACGACTGAGCGGTTATGTTGGGTTCACCGTGCCTTACGACCCGACGTTGAGCTGCCCGGAGAGATGGAAAACGTCGATCGCCGGGCCGAGTCCCTAACCTATGTACACCGCACGGCATACCAACTAAAACTCCGCGGTGGCCATCTTCGGCGCATTAGGGACGGCTGCGGGCTTCCTCCGACTCACGTCTAAGTTGTCGTCCGCAACCGCCCCTGCGCGTAACGCTGTTGCGGTCCGTCTCCTGTTGTTGGGGGGGCTCAGAAGCCCCTGTACACCGAAGGACGCCCTTGGCGTCAGAGGCAGCATGAGGCACGCTGCCGTCCATCACGGGGGTCACAAAAGTTGGCTAGACTAATAGGTGGACGGCCCCTTCCGCCCACCCGTGACCCCCTGAGGCCTCTATTAGTCGCCTTTTACGACAGGCAGGGGATACCGTGGTGGAATTCTCCAAACGCCCCCAATCCACAGGGCGGGAGACGTTGGTCAGTCGTCCACCCGACGCCTCCTACGTCTCGTCTGGCGGCGGGAGGGATCACCACTGCGCTGGCGATCCCTCTCGGCACTCTCCTTCCGCGAGAGGACCACCTCGCAGAAGTGGGCCACCGCCTGCCAGGCCTCCTGGCCACCGACCATGGAAGCGACCACGGCCGGCAGTGAGAGGTCTTCTCCGACAACTGCTCTGAGAGCGCTGCGTTCTTCATGCCAGGCTGGACAAAACTCCAACGTGTGTTGGGCCATGTCCATTGGGCAGTTGTCACAATAGTGACACACGGCCGACTCCTCTATCCCCACCACCCGACATAGGAACTCACCGAAGCAGCCATGCTCACTAACTTAGAATACTTAATTGCATGTTTATTATTACGTGGTTCTCTTTGATGTGACACAGACAAATGAGAACCGTCAGTTGGCGGCGACGGCGTCAGCTCTGCGAGAGATCTGGTCGGGCGGGTGCCGGCTGGCGTGCTGCCGTAGCGAGTGTAGCGGGCTGAGTGGGCTCGGCGGCGCCGCGGTTGCCGGCACCAGTGGCGCCTCCACCACCCACGACTGCATCTGCGAGTTCTGTCCGTGTGCGCTCATGGACAACATCCTCAGGTATTGACTAGGTCTTTCATAAACACGGGCGCGGGATCTTTGCATGCCTTCGTGAGAATTTGAGTCATCTCTTGATAAGGAGTTGTCAGTAAGCATCATATTAATTTCAGAAGCTCTGGGCCGGCGACCGCGGCATATAACACCACTCTCGAGACTCTGTCCGAGTTCTACTACAGCATATTGAAAACGGTTAGCGATTCACACATCAACGTAGAAAAATTGCACCAACCTGGATTGATTCCAAGAATTCCACGCTTTCCAATGTTTAGGCAATAAATCAGCGCTGTATGCGAGATATTCGCGCGTTATTTTAGTTATGTATCGCCGCAATAATTGACCGTCTCTCTCTGTATCACATCAAGGTCCCGAGGCGCGATGTGTTTTGTTCGTCTCGACTATCATTGTCTCAGTCTTTTAATAACGTGCTTCATTTGGCTCAGACAATTTAAAACATTGCACAAATGTGTAGATATTGTATGTATACTTTGCAATGACAAACAAATGTAAGCATGTATCTAAGAAAAGCACGCGTTAACTAGCAGCTCTGCTGCCACCGTATCGACCCGATGAGTGTTCTCATTGATAGTGTAGGAAGGGTTGCGTCCAGTTGTAGACCGCAGGCTGGTGATAACAATAGTCGCACCAAACTAACATTCCAATGATTGACATTACCTAGTTCTGTGACGCTATGATATAGTGTAGGCAGAAGCGCAACTAGTGCACCTACTTTTTGCCATGTGGTTTCCGTCCCATGATGAGATATGCGTAATGCGACGAGCCTATCGCTTCAGGCACAAATTATAGACTTAATATCTAGACAGAAAAACCCAATTATCAGTTTATCCAAACCGGGATTCGAACCCGGGTCCTCAGATCGGCAGTCGTACCGCGCATGCAATAAAATAAAGCCACCGAGGCAGTCTAACTGTTGCAAGTTGGTGTAATAACTCTGTCTAACAGATTAGCGTTTTGTTTGACAGGCGTGTGTCGACCAGTGAGCATGCCACACATTTAAATAAATATGTCGGACCCGGGACCGTCGGGTAATTTGAAATAATAATCTTGGAAAAAACAATTCTACATGTCAACTATTGGTGGGAGTGACAGTTGAGAGTATAAATAGGGCGCCTCGCCATTTGAAGGGGCAGTCGTCGTTGAGTTCGGTTGGGAGTTCAACTACCTATAATTAAAGCGTTACTATGCTAGCTCAGTGTTATTTAAATGTTACGGTAGTTACTATGTTAGTTCTGTGCTAGCTCTCAATGTAGTAAGTGTCAAGTGCGTTTCTGATGCAGTCTGACATAGGTATTGTCATCTGAACATGCGATTGTAAAGATCGAGCAATAAAACAAAACAGTAGTGAATTGAAGAGATAGCGTTTAAATGATGATTATTGCGAAGAGTTAGCTACGCATTATCAACCGCCATGTGCCCAGCTTCCGACAAATACATATTAAATTTCAAATACGAGAGATTTACCCGAAACACATAAAAAATTCTCGTCTCTTTCTCCTGATGAGAGTTCAATAACGTTCGAATTCTAGTTTGAGTATTAAAAAAAAAATAAACTCTCGATACGAATAAATACCTAATACTTGAATTTGTAGTTTGGTGTGTGTATATAAGTAGATGTAAGCCATATTGTTACTCAGTTGTAAGCAGTATAATAAAGGAACTAACAAACAACACGTCTCGTTCAATCCTTCCATTACAAATTTGTCCCTGACAAGCTCGCCACTTGTTCCATCGTAGAACGAAAAATAAGCTCGGCGATCGGCAGCTACAACGATAACTTCAGTTCTTTTTGTGCGTAGTTAAGAACAGCTGGAGTGTTTCAGTTGGCGGAGATGTACCTGCTGGTGCAGAGCGCGCTTGAGTGTGGCGTTTCCTGCCAGAGACCGGCGCAGGTGAGGACTTACAAAGCGAATTTAATATACAAAAATATGCGTCATAATAAAAATAGGCCTCAAATATAGGCTTTCACCTCAGGGGCTCTCAAATAAAAATTAATTATAAAGCTTTTTTATTTTATTTATTGATACGTCATAAATCCTCTCAGCAGTAGAGGAGGCCCGTGCCCAGCAGTGGGACAGTATAATACAGGGCTGGTATAATTGTAAAATTAAATATACGTAAATATTTGTCATTATAATATATTGAATGATATGTTTTGCTGAAATCTTAGGAGATTTTCCACAATTTCACATTCAAATACCTGATAGTGATATCAGTTATAGCGTCGATGGTCGTCTCAGCTCTGTTAGTGTGCATGTTATTAAATGTTAACGTTTACATTGGAATAAAGAAGAACGCGCTCTAGTTAGCGTCGGACAAATTGTTTATAGTTTGTGCTTCACATATATAATCTTCAAAAATATTGTTCATATTTCATGGGCTATTGAAAGTGAAACCGCATATAAAAAATCTTAAATTCATAAACTACGTTTGGTTTATTTCAGTTGCTCAATTTAAGCCGTCTTGATTCAGATGAAAACTTTAGCTTCGATGGAGGGTTGCCAAACGAGAAGGTATTACAAAAAGAAAAAGGAGACTTGGAAGGAAAGACGAAAACCATCGATAAAATAAAAAAGAAACTATCCGCCCTTAGCAAAACAGATTTAAACTTGTCCAAACTTAGTATCGACAGAAAGAAATCATCATTATCAGTCAAAAGTGCAAAGGAGAGCGAAACTGACCTTGGGCGAGAGGAAAAAGAAATAAAACTTAGCAAACTGAAAAGCGAGCATATTAACGCTCAATCGTCGAAGCACTCGACCCTGGACGCGCCCTCCCACTCCAGCAGCAGTGGCCACTGTCCGCGGTGCTTGGAAAAAGGAAGAGTCTGTATAGGTACCTGTCCAAAGGCTAATGTCCATACCAAAAAATAAAACTTGTTAATTTATAAAATAGCTATAATTCAATGAATTCTAATGTCCATGTGGATTATAAACCAAATAAACGTTATACCTACTTGTAATAAACTTCGTACCTACCTAAATAGAAAAAAATATTCATTGGACTCAATATTATCTGGAATTTTCTGCAGACATGATTTTGCGTCTGTAAAGTCGTTCGATGCAGAAAATTTCAGCAGTCCCTGATGAAATATTCCAATAATCTTTGAAATTATTCGTAAATCGTAGGCCTATAGCTTGGGTATAGCACGTATAGTTCCGTAGTATTATAATCAAAGAGCATTATAATACTACGGAAAATTATAATGCTCTTTGACGTATAGTATACGGAATTGACCGTATTGCGGCACCGCTGGCTCAAACATCAACATTTTCCGCATTACTGAACGTATATCATTTCCGTAGTATTATAATGCTCTTTGGTATATCAGTATTTGGCACCTTTCACTGCCCGCGTCACACGTCTTTTTGATAAATGCCATTTTGATTGTAATCATAGGTTTATTCTCTTTGGGTTTATTGTAATCACATGCAATGCATAAATTATTTGTTAAATAGACATTTTATACTCATTTTATGAAATCCCTAGATGTAATCAAAGAAAATGTTTAGGATTGTGAGTTATAAAATTCCGTGTTGAGTAGAACTGAATGTGCAAAGAAATGGAAGCGAACGGACAGCATCGGCAACCAGGTACCTAAAAGCCAAAAGCTAAAGCCATTAATTTAATATGCCCACCTCGTATAAGCACTGTTATATCAGACATCTGTCTTTAAATCAGTTTTGGTGTTGCATTTCAACCAAACAGTGATATTTCTTGAAGGCCAAAAACGCAGCCACCCGGTTAGTTTGTCACGAATATTCTGGTACCTGAACAATGTTCTTTGACGCCAGATTTCATTTGCAGCCGGCGACTGTCCGATACTGTGCATTACCAAAGTGATTCTCTACACGTTAATCTCCATGTTCGTATTGGTAAGTTTACTTTTGTTTTCTTCTTCCTTTCAAATTCACTGTTCTATCAACACTGGGCAAATATCTTCCTGTATTATTAGTTGATGAGGTTGCCTGCTCTCATCTCGGACTTTGTACTCCATTATATTATGATTGTAGTGCACTGATCACTGCGCTACATGAGTTGTTGATTGTTGTACGGTGTTTGGTAGTACTTGCCGCTGGGCGACCCGAGTGTGCGGTGCGCGTCCGACAGCACCACTCGTCGCACCGGCCCCACAGCGGACTGGCCCTGCCAGCTCTACACCGGATTACTGAAGTAAGGTCCACGGCGGATTATATGGCTAAAACGATATTATTATTCTGATTTCCATTTAGTTTTCTTGCTGAATATTAAGTGGCCTAATCGTCATTTTTATACTATCTCAAAAAACCGATGTGAAGTGGTAGTTGTCTAGCCATGTTTCAAGCGGTCTATAAAACTCGTGCACGCTAGCAAAAACCTTGCTCTTCTTATAACTTAAGAAAATCAACAACACACCCACGATTCGGTGGTAGAGCATTAGTGTGTTCTAGCATGTGAGATCACTTGCGACCAATTGCACCGTTTGTCTATAACTACCACTTCAGTTATAAAAAAAATTAGAAAATGTAGAGGAGTGAATGTGTAACGCTGTGACATGTCTCTAGCACATCGCAGCGACTCAGAAGCGCTGCGGAAGTGGTGGCGACTGCGGCTCGACAAGGGCTCTACCAGGTCAAGCTACAGGTAAGGACCAGCGCGGGAATGAAATCGGGTGAACCGAATCGCGCAATTTCACCATCGCAGGACACAATGGCTACGTAAGGTTTACTAATTCTAGAGTTAAGTATACCACGAGCACCTGCAATCAGGTGAACCGGAATGAAATCGGGTGAACTGAATCGCGCGATTTCACCATCGCAGGACACAATGGCTACGTAAGGTTTACTAATTCTAGAGTTAAGTATACCACGAGCACCTGCAATCAGAGCGGTCAGTGTTTTAAAAGTGCTATACTATTATGTTGAAATTCTGTAGTACGCGAACTACAGTATTACCTTATCCCTACAATAGTTACAGTGGCTCTAGAACGGCATTGTAAGTCGTACCGTAGTTTGATATTGCAATCATCAAATCAGCTCGACTTATTATACAAATTGATGTTAATTTCCAGTTTTATAGCTTACTGAATAAACTCGACAAGAAGGACCTGTATCGCGTGGTGTGCTGCTCTGACGCGGTAAGCCGATAACCATCAGCCAGTCTGACGAGTTGATTACATGGGCACGCACAATGATATTCCAAAAACATAAATATTATTAGCAATCGCAATCGTAAGACTCGAAAGTAACCAAATTGGAATAGTTTTATACACTACCTACACATAAATGACAAGTAGGTACTAGCTGTCTGTATTAGGTATCCATACTAGTATGTTTAAAAACTAACTCTTTCATATACGTAATGGCAAGAATGTGCGTGCGGAACACTTTTTTCGTTTAATTTGTTAGAGTATGGCGTATCTATACTTTTCGAAAATCATTGGGCTCGCATAGGGTAGAACCAATGCCATTTGATTACTTTCCGTAGTATGATAATGCTCTTTGTTGATTACTTAAAAAGTTGTTTTACAAAGTATTTTTGCCAGAAAGAAGAATGCTGCGGTGCAAGTAAGGACGAACAAGAGAGTAGATCAGCGAGGTACCGCGCCAGGAAACATTGCACGAACAAGTCCGCGCGCCAACCGACTACCAACTAAATGTAATATATAAAAAGTTGCATCATCATAGTGTTATTAAATTAAAACCGAATAAAATGTCACGTCCAGGTTAAATTAGTTTATTATATATCTACCTATGTCTATTAACACGACGCGCATCAGAATGAAGAACTGTGATGACTGATGGAATGGATGGATGGATGTCACATAGACGGCACTTATTTTAATGTACAGTTACATAAATTAAAAATCTATAGTTGTAAATCGTGGGCGTAGACTGCCACGGTGGCGTAGTTCTATTACGGTACGACTACAATACTGAGGTCCCGGGTTAAATCCCCAGGTCGGGCAGAGTGATATTAGGTTTTTCTTTTCAGTATCAGGGCGAATTTGTGCCCGATATGGCGATGGGCCAGCCCCGTATCACATTAAGGGCCGGAATACGCACCGTGACAAGTGGGTGCACTTCTGTGTGTGCACTAGTTGCGCCTTTGTCTACTGTTACACATAGAAAATAATATTCATTCCTGAAGTGAAACATTTCCTGAGCGAACGACGCCGTATAAAGTTTTTTTTTTCTAGTAAATTCTACAAAACAGAAACGGCCAAGTGGTTATAATATTAGCAGATACGGTGAGTGGACCGCAGCCGCCGACTCGTTGCCATCACTTCAAATGCTATAAAATCGTTTTTACTGCCGACAATATCGTAAACACGGCGCTCATATCGCCCGACACTCGCCGACGATACTGCTGATTATAGTGAGGGAGCGTTTGGTTGTCCCACATGTGCTCTGTGCTGTATATAGTGTATATACGGTGTATACAGTGAGACGTGCGGCTTTAACGCTGTGCTTTACACTAAAATATATTTAATTTCGCACATAACTTGCTATTTTGTTTACGTCGCCAATTTTTGCGCATCTCGAGTCACGACTGACCACTGCTGGTTTCCCGTGATACGTAATTATTTTGTTCTAACTCTAAATTTAGTGACGCAAATCGTTACATCGAAATTTCAAAACATTGTTTTTTAGTTAAACATATAAAATCCTATTCACAATTTGTCAATTTCCACATAACGATTCCCTCACTGCAATACATAATTAAATAAGCAAAACCAATAGAAATATGAAAAACGAAAAGTTATTGAGTATAATGGCAATGTGTATCGGCGTTTTCGTCGTGTGTTCGGTAAGGAGAAATGTTTATTTTTTTGGTAACGATTTTTACTACTTAAACCGGAATATCATAATGTAGCGTACAAAAGCATAGACAGAGAGGCAAAGTTACGATGCCTGCCTGTTGACTTAGGATATTCTTTACATCCCATGCCGATATAAAGGATGAACAGGGGTTCATATCATGGTGAGGGCACCATGATATTGAATACGATTGACTTCGTTTTTCGTTCGTTATAATTCGTTATGAATTTAAGTATAATTGCATTTTTACCTTACATGGTCAAACCCGTGGCGAAAAGCTGACACAAGCAATGGAGGTTGCTAAAGGAGAGATAGACAAAGTGATAGAGGATGAACTGACACGCAAACTCGGCGAGGATCTGCTGCAAAGCATTGAGAGAAAGTTCCAATTAGACCTCGAGAGGTGAGTCTATAGCGACACAAAAAACTCTTCCAAATAAATAAAGTCTACAAGTCCCGAAATTCCAAAGTCTTGTCTTGAATGTTGAAACAAAATTATTTCTTTTTGTGAAAAACAAAAGCATTATTAATTTTTTGAGAATTCGACCCATAGCGTGACTAGTACATTTCCGTCTCATGGTGTGTTTTTGTAACAAAAAAATAGATGAAAACGTTATTGTATTTATTGTTCGACTATAACCTTGAATTCAGTCAAGATCGTGATAAACCTTGAACATTGGTATAACCCGACAGATCCGTGGATCTTGTCCTGATAAAGATCAAAATGCTGCTCCAGAACGGCACCGTCCACATCCAGGATCGGCTGGCGGAGCTGCAGGAGCTGCTAGACGGTATGAAGCGGACTAACCAGATTCAGGTGCCGCTCTTGGAATATTATGATAAACGCCGACCAGTAATTCGTTACGGGGTTGCTGCCCGAGAATCTAAATTGTCCAATAAAACCAGTTTAATTAAACTGATGTAAAATTTTATCGTCGCCACTTTTGACGAACTAGACCAATTCATAGATTAATATTAGAAAAAACAGCTAGTATTGAATAGGTTTCCAGCCGCGGCGTTGTGGTGTCCGTTTGTTAAGGTGGACCAGTGCCTGGTGGAGCAGCAGAACGCGACGGCGGCGCTGGCAGAGAAGACGCTGCATCAGATGGTGGTGTGCGGGTACGCGCTGATCGGACACGACCCTGCGCAAGCGGTCCGTACCGTCATCACTCTCAAGGATATGATCAAGCAAGGTCTTATGCCGGTAAGCTCGTGTTCTCAGGAGGGGCAAACTGTTTTATATTAATTACATAGAAATGTATGAAATAAAATAAAATAAAATACTTTATTCATCACGTAGGCGAACATAGTTGCACTTATGATAAGTCGAGACATATTTAATAATAATTATTAGTCACTTATATAACTACAGACATTTTTATTAGGAGTAAAATAAACGATGAAAAATAAAAAGTAAAAAGTAAGAAGCCAGCTCGGGCTGGCAAGAAAAGCAATATGAAACAAGAGATAATTAACAAAAAAAAATATATAATAATAGTAATAATAATGGGAGGAACGCGTCGCGATCCTCACCGGTGAGGACACTACAGGCCCTAGCCTAGCTAACCTACCAGCCTTTCACTAGCTACCTAAGCGATGACTACCCGAAGAAGAAAGGCAGAAAGAAACTCCGGGCTTACTTTTTTGTCATCATTTTTCCATCATTTGTCTTTATATATATATTTTTTAAAGTCTTTTGCATACATAGTTAGATTAGTTATATAAGCTAATGCACACACATCACCGTTAAAATTTTTGATAAAATCCAATTGAAGTATATAAACAAGCACTAAACACTACACCTAAGAATTCATAATAAAACGAGGGTACATAAATAAATAATTATAATTGAACGGTGTACAACGTGCATACGCCTACATTTACAAACATAATTTTTGTTGATTTATTGTATAATTTCTCACAATACGCACAATTTCGATAATTTAAAAGTTTAAAGGCAAGGGCAACACAATGATCGGTCGGTCGTCAATAAACAAAAAAAAAATATATATAATAATAATAATAAGTATGTCAAATATTGTCAACGCGAGGATAATTATAAATTGTCACATAAAGATTTAATATTATAATGTCAATTCAATTCTATAATGTCAATATTGTAGATAAACACATGGAATATTCAATGCAATTAATTTCTATTATATTAATGTGTTATGGTTGGCCACTGTGTGCAGGACCAGTTTTCCAAACTGTCTGATCATCAAGGTAATCTGATACATTATAATACCCCTTAGACATTAACTCGCGCTTAACGTAACACTTGAATTTGTGTCCGGGTAGATTGGCTATTTCGGAGGGAAGTTTATTATAAAATTTAATTCCATTTGCTAAATGTGATTTACTCGTTTTACAGAGCCTAAAATTTGGAACAACTAGTTTATTTTTATTTCTAGTGTTCAGACAGTGCAAGTCACTGTTTTTCTTTAAAATACTAAGGTTTTTGCGTACATACATGATATTCTGAAAAATGTATTCGGCCGGCAAAGTCAGTATATTGACCTCCTTAAACAGTTCTCTAAGAGAATCGCGAGAACGAAGGTTATAAATGGCACGAATTGCTCGCTTCTGTAAGATAAAAATGGTCTGCAGATCTGCAGCAGAACCCCACAGAAGAATGCAATACGACATAATACTGTGGAAGTAAGCAAAATATACCAATCTCGCCGTAGCCACGTCAGTTAAATTTCTAACTTTCCTAATAGCAAAGACGGCAGAACTCAATTTACTTGCAATTTTTTGAATATGGGGTCCCCATTGTAATTTATTATCGACTGAAACCCCGAGGAAGACCGTTGAGGGTACTAATTCTAGATTATTCCCGTCTAAATCAATATTTACTTCTTTTTTATTGTTGAGTAACGAGAATCGAACACATTTAGTTTTTGCCGCATTTAACAGTAAATTATTAGCAGAAAACCAGTCGGAAATCGATTTAAGTACTTTATTTGGCTCTGTAAGATTCTCTTCCCTTCTATTTACCTTAAATATTAACGAAGTGTCGTCAGCAAATAACACAACGTCAGCCATCTGGTTAACCATATAGGGAAGGTCATTTATATAGACTAAAAATAAAAAAGGACCCAAAATGGATCCTTGGGGAACCCCAATCCTAACTAAGGACCCTGCAGACAAGACGTTATCGATACATACTTGTTGTTTCCGATCTGATAAATATGAAGATATAAGATTTAGCGCGTTTCCCCTAATACCATAATAGCGAAGTTTTAAAATTAGGGTACTGTGATCTACGCAATCGAATGCCTTGGAAAGATCACAGAACACCCCTAGAGCATCCTGTGATCCCTCCCAGGCATCCAACACAGCTTTAACTAAAGCACATCCAGCGTCTAGTGTAGACCTGCCTTTTGTGAATCCAAATTGCCTATCATGTAATATTCTATTTTTATTAAAGAACACCAGCATTTGATTAAGCAATATTTTTTCAAATACTTTACTTAAAGCTGGTAAAATAGAAATAGGCCTATAATTTGAAGGAGTGTTTGAGCAACCTGCTTTAAAAATTGGTACTACTTTACTTATCTTCATAAGATCAGGAAATATGCCGTCTCTAATGCAGGAATTAAAGATATTAGCAAGGATTGGGGCGATGCTAACCATTACTGACTGCAACGCTTTAACAGACAAACCCCAAAGATCTTCAGTGCTTTTCATGTGTAGGCTCTTAAACACTTTTATGATATCATATTGTGTAACAAACTCAAATTTAAAATTAGGTATTGTCAAATCTAGATTGTGTTTTAAAAATGACTCAGCTGCTCCTGGTGAGGATGGCAGACATTTTGTCGTCTCAAACGGTATGGTAGTAAAAAAATGTTCGAAGTAATTAGCCGTAATATTATTATCTGAAACTAGTTCGTCATTAATGTTCAATACAATCTTGTCATTAGACTTAGTTTTGCCAGTTTCAGTATTAATAATTTTCCAAGTTGTTTTAATTTTGTTGTCTGAGTTCCTAATGTTACTACTAATATAAGCAGCCTTAGCATACTTACATACACTTTTGAAAATATTAGAGTATGCTCTTACGTAATTAGTAAATTTGACATCGGGTGTAAAGGACCTTCTGTCATATAATTCGTAAAGAACATCTCTACTACGCCTTATACCTGTAGTTGCCCAAGCACTGAATGATATTTTATTTTTTATTTGTACTGATTTTACACCACATGTTTTATTAAATACATTTGTAATACTGATTAATAATGTTTCAAACATATTGTTTGGGTGGTCTGAGTCGCAAGTCAGCATGGGTAACACAGCGTTGAGTCTAGTGCTAAATTTCTGCAAATGATGTTGAGAGAGGGGTCTAAATTTAATAATTTTTGCACTTTTATTTTCTTCACAATTAAGTTTGACCATCTGACAAGTGTGGTCTGAGCGAACCCCGGCTAATAATTCTTTATAATTGAGTTTAAAATTTGTTATAACGTTATCAATACAAGTAGCCGAAGTTAAAGTTAGTCTAGTAGGCTCGAGAAAATGACAGTTCAGATTAAAGGATTCAAGCAAAGTCAGAAATAAACTTTTATCTGTGGAATCAATCAGTAAATCTATATTAAAGTCTCCGCAGACTAAAATTTTTCTATTCATTCTAAGTTTGTTAAGAATATCCTCCATTTTAGAAATAAAAGCTAATATGTTTGATGAAGGAGGCCTATATACACACAATATTATATAATCCCCGGTCTCTGCACACGCGACCTCACACACTCTTTCAACAGAAAGTTTTGTTACATCTTGTCTATCCTTGTATGGGACACCATCCTTGATCAGGATCATGGTGCCCCCACCCTCTGCTGAAATCCTAATGAACGAGCTGGCGACTCTGTAACCATTAACACTAAATGCCATTCTATCTGGTTTTAACCATGTCTCCGTAAAACATAAAATATCAACATTATACCTCTCTATAAATAATTCTATGTCAAGAACTTTGCCAGAGAAACGATTTATATTATATTATTTATATTATATGTACACAATCTCACACGTTTATTCCCGAATCGGTAGACAGAGGCACAACTAGTGCACTCACACTTTGCCGTGCGTATTCCGTCCCACGATGTGACACAGGGCGAGTCTATCGCCGTATCGGACACCAATTCCAGATACCTGTTTGATACTGAGTAGAAAACCCTAATAATACTTTTGCCCGGCCCGGGTAACGAACCCGAGATCCGGCCATCAATTTTTATAACACACTAAAATATATTTGTACGTGTTTGGAGATCCAATAATCTTAAAAACAACAAATTTTATCAAACTCTGTTCAGTGCAACGTTAAGTTGGTGAATGTTGTGTATACCTATAATTTCGCATACATATTAGAATATAGTTTAAGTATTACTAAATCTGTAATGTTTTATATGTGTGCTGTTGGTATACCTTTTAATAAATAAATAAATAAGTGGATTAGTTGTGAAAGCAGTGTAAAAATGATTTTGTATGATATTTTGAATAAATATTAAAGAAATAAAATAAATATATATTGAAATAAAACTATTTTGCAGATTTTGTCGCGGCTTTTCATTAATATTTTCTCCCGACATTTCTATAAGTAACAATAATATTTCGATTATAATAATAAAATTGAACAACTTTTATCGGATGCAAGTACGTATAAAATGGTAAAAAAGACCATACAAACAAAATTTAAAGGTTACTAGCTGTTTAATAAAGAATCACTCCGACAAGTTAAATCTAGGCGTAGACTTACTCATTGCATCGTTTGCAAAATCCACCTAAATTGTATGGATTACCAAAAATACACAAGCCAAATGCTCCACTACGTCCCATTTGAGTCAGATCGACACGCCAACCTGACAACCAAGACTGGCTCAGCACGTAGATAAAGCGCTTTCACCACTCAGAGGAAACATCAGAGCATCTGTGAAGGATTCATATCAATTTGTCAGTGATGTTAAACACCTAAAATTTGCTGACAATGAAACAATGGTTAGTTTTGATGTCCAGTCACTTTTTACAAGTTTGCCGTTACAAAACTGCATCAAAATTATATCTAAGAGGTTACCAGAGAACAAAATCTCTGTGGAATATAACTACTCCAACATTGCCTCACATCTGGCTATATGTTGTGAAATGACCATATACAAGTTGAGGGGGTAGCGATGAGCTCACCTGTATCTCCAGTAGTCGACGATATATTCATGGAGGACTTCGAGGATACAGCCCTAAACATAGCCCCAGTCTCACCAAGGTTTTACAAACGGTACGTAGATGATACTTACACAATTGTACCATCTGATAAAGTAACTGCATTTTTGAATCGCCTTAACTTCATTATCAGTAAAATTCAATTTACTATGGAGTTAGAACACAATAAATCTCTTGCCTTCTTAAATGTTTTGGTCGTACGTAAGCCCGCTCAGTCTTTAAGCAACACCGTGTATCGTAAAAAGACCCATACAGATAAATACCTGAACGGTGAATCATATCACCATCCAAAACAGTTAGCTACCGTGGGTAAATCTTTGTTTCAGAGAGCACAAGGAATGTGTGACGAGAAACACCTGGGCGCTGAGCTGCAACATTTCAAGCAAGTACTATGAGACATCAAGCTTCAAATTCCACGCCGCCGTCACAGAAACCGAGTGAAACCAGCCACAGTCGAACGTGTTCCGATTGTATTACCATATGTAAGAGGAGTCACCGACAAGATTGGCTACATCCTGAAACGTGCTTCAATAAAAACTTATTTCCAGGCGCCTAAAAAGATTAGTAAATTTTTACCACCTGTCAAGTCCCATACACCTCTACAAGAACCAGGCGTATACAAGATTGATTGTGACCGTGGCTTCTCGTATATCGGCCAGACAAAAAGAAACGTAGGGACCCGCGTAGAAGGACATATAGCTGACGTGAAACACCGACGCTCTACGAAGTCTGCAGTTGCTGAAAATTCAGAACAAGGCTCGAAGCATTACCTTGGATTTGACAAACTACAAATCCTTGCCAAAGAACACCAATTCCTACCTAGGATGATGCACGAGACTGTTGAAATTAATAAGCATCCAAATTTCAATAGAGAAGATGGTTGGAAGCTTGCACAAGCCTGGGATCCAGCTATATATATTACTAAATCAGACCCCAAAAGACCAACTGCCAGACACTGTGAGCTCTTTTTGCGTAGATGAGACCTTCAATAACAACTAATTAAAAACAATGTATAAAAAAAAATTAAGGTAGATGTTAACATTAACTTTTTAGAACACTAACACCTAAGTCCGCCCTGTGAGCACGAAGTGCTGCAAAGCCTTTAAAACGTCGAGAAAAAATATTAATTAAAAAACCGCCATAAAATCGTTTTATTTCAATGTCTAACACTCGCGTAAATATAAGAAGTCATTAAATTTATATTCTTTCTTAACTAGCGAAAAAAATATTAGTAAGTATTTATGTTTAGATAGCTATTAAGGTAACGTGTAAAAGCAATTCTCTTTTCACCTTGATTTACTTCATTTATTCTCCTAGACATCAATGTGTTTTCATAGCGATAGTATTATCATAAACTTCCATGTTAAAACGACGCAGAAGTTTGCAATATCTTGGTTAGCCTTCACCTTGATTGACAATCTCTCATTTATCTTTATTCCCACCATTTTCGCTTTTCGAACAAGTAAAAAACCATGCTAATTGATTTCTATTTCATTTGTAACTATATCCTATCATTTAAAGACTAATTTTCTAAGAAAAGCAAAGACCGTCCGCAGTTTTACGTAAACGAGCTTGTCTCAGTAAAAAATATTTTTAAGAAGTGTCGTCCAGATGTTTGTTTCGGATTTTTAGATATACGAGCAAAAGAGGGAACTTTACGGCTCCCTCAAATCGTGCGGACACAATCACGAGTCACTCAAGAAGGTCATCAAGTGCGTCATCTCTAAGGTACTCGTAACTCATTCTACGTTCGCCCATTTAGTTTATTATCGTGCCTGTAACTCATTTAGAGAGAACAACGCGATTTACTGCAACTTCAATAAATTCTGTAAGCCAGTAACATTATGTTTTAGATGACGTTGACAATGAAGCTTAACTAATATCTTCAAGTAATATTTATGCTGTCCTAAGACGTTTAACTCGCAATGTAATTAATTAAAGAAAGGCAGGGGAGAGGTCAAAATACACGTTAATTATTAATTAAGTACCTACCTACTCACTTTCTACCACACCAACCCATAGACAAAATAATAAACTATGGGTTTGATACGTCACTAATATGTTATCAAATGCAGTGAGATCATCCGACTGCATTGTTTTTTTAGTTATTAGTGGAGGTAATGGCGCCATGAGATAGTTCGCGGATGAGTTCGCTTAAAAGTGCGAACCACGGTACCTATACTATGAAAGTTGATTTATGGAATTTCAAACGCTCCTTGAACAGTTTTCACATCCGGCGCCGAATACAAATAAACTCATCTGACTAACGCTTTATGTTTGGAAGGAATATTTTATAGTATAAGCCTATCTCGATTTTATTTATTAGTGTTACACACTTTAAGTTTACATGTAACGCGAGTGTTGTTAAAGCTATATTTTTTTATTGACAAGCTTATCTTATTATTGAGATGAATGCATCTCAATAATCATCTCATACCGATTCCGAGACAAAATTCGCTCTAATAGCTACCACAAACAGGAACCATTTGCTGTACACATCAGAACTGTAGTCACAGATAAACATCTCATAATGGAAGCGTAAAAGGGGTCAAAATGAAACTGGGATACAGATACTTTGGCTGACATTAACCAGAGAATAACGATTTAATCTTAAATTACAATTATTTTTCATACAGTCACCACTAATTAAATCTGCAATGATGGAAGTGACAGGGAAATTAATCGAAGGCGTAGTTGAGTTGACGAAGCTGATGGCGCATGGTGCGATGCACGAGGCATGTCTCATAGAGGTCATTAGGTCTGTCGAGGACGAAGCGTTTGAT
Organism: Lapara coniferarum; assembly: GCA_949316025.1. NCBI lineage: Eukaryota > Metazoa > Arthropoda > Insecta > Lepidoptera > Sphingidae > Lapara > Lapara coniferarum. The sequence continues at coordinate 310,196 of OX438929.1, read as the reverse complement.
CTCATCGCTCACGTTAGGAAATGCGTATACCACAACAACACTATTACAGAAGTGGAAAACTATCTACTAGAAAACAATGCGACAATTCTTGACATAGATAATAAAAGAAAGGATGACTCCGGTCTAAGTATTCAAGAAAACATCAAAGAAGTACAAGAAATGAAAGACCTAATAAGAAGGATGTTAACAGATAAAGGAAACGAGCTCGACAAGAGATTCAAACGAAAACTAATTAAACTTCAGAAAGATTTGAAATCCGTGGATACAAACGAAGTAGCTGGTAACACTGTTAATAAAGATTGAAGGATGGTTTGCCAGTAATTATATTAATAGTTTTATAAGTTGATTTCGATTGACGGCAATAATAAAATTTATGGTGAATCGTAAACTTTTGTAGTTATTTTAGTCCAAGGTGACTGCGGCAGTAAAAATATGCGAATAGAAATTTCGTTACCATTTTGTTTGTATGCAGAATGTAGTTTGGCAGTCAGTTAGGCCGGTGCAATTTAAAATTGAACTCATATCGTACATATTTTAAGACATTTGCAACATTTAAAAAGCAATCTAGACAAGAAGTAGTTAACTCCGTTTTAGTATATATGATTTTTTTATAGTTTTTATATGTCGCATTATCGGACAAAAGCGTCCTCCGATTTCTCATTATAAGGGAGCCATTAGAAAATAAACTACCACGCCATGTCGGACCAATACAAGTAGGTGGGTCGGAAAACACTTTCTAATTATCCAGCAGGGTACACCATGTGGTGTACCTCTGGGACATTATAATAAGTGCGGAAGACATTGGCAGAATCACATATCGTCGGCGTAGAGGGAGAACTAAATTAAACTTCCATTTGTCCATATTATAGGCTACATGAAGTAAGAAAATTAAAAATATATTAATTGTGCAAACTGCAGCGCAGCGGTATGAAATAAATGAATAATTCCATATGCACACAATTACTATAATCAAGTTTAAAATAACTTTTGGCTTGCGGCAACGTGTTCTTTTAGTTATCTGTACCATCCAGATTCACCAAAGCTGTCTATCAAAAATATAGCCATCAGGCATACAGCAACTACTATTTATGCAACATTAAAAATAGCCCAGCTTACCAAATACCAAAGTGTTTACGAGATGTAGAAGATAACTCGCGTGTGTTTACATTACTCTCTTTGTTTACCTATCCATAAATATGGGTCAGTCATGGCGCGCGATGGAATTGAAAATTGTATGGTTTGGGTTGACGTCAGCGTCTGGTGCGAGGACTGGAATTATTTGTATTGCCGTGAAGATTAATATTATGATGTGAATTTAATACCTCACTAATATGAAACGCCTTATGAGCTGTTTTCGTTTTTCATTTCGGTGAATACGTAGGAGAAGATTATAATCATAATTGTCAGGGATGAACATATCTACTGAGTTGGATGTCCGTTCTAACGTTAGCTCGAGAGGGCGATCTACATACATACATTCGATTGTTATACATTATTATTTTATAATCAGGCACTTATTTAAACACATGGGGAAGTTCATGCTGAACTATACTATAACTAATGAAAATATACGCAAATAAAAATTATGATGAATGACAAAGTAAATGTGTAAGTATCCGTGTACTAGCTACTTGTTTGACCTATCTTATTGCTTATTAGGTAGGAGTATGACCCTTAAGTATGATCCGTTTTTCCTCATAATTCAAATCTGGTTTAGGAAGGCAACATTTCTATATAAAAATATGGGAAGAGAATCGACCACAGAATAGCCTCCTTAAGCAGGCCCCTCGACTATGAGTAAGTCGATAAAACTGATAACCAACCATGAACATCTGAATTACTTCTACTGAATAGCTAGCTATTCTTTTTAAATGAAGTTTTAATAATTTTTATTCGATTTTTTTGTTCTTGACACTATTCTGCCCATCCATGGACGCCTTAGATAAGATAGCATATTAATTTAGAGGATACTTTAGCAATTTCACTAACCATACGGAATGTAACTATCAATAAACTACCACCCCACGCCAGTTTAGTGAGATAGTGGAGTACGCCGGTCGAGCCGGTCGAGCCGGCTAATTGATGCTGCAAACATTACTATATACTATATACATCGTGTCTCTTGTCTCTACATTCACTCTACCGTTACATACTTATCATCAATAGGTTTGCGACGACCTCTTACATGACATAACAAACACAGGTGAATGCCCTATTTCACTTTGTTTAATTATTCATATATCCACGTCTGGCGGCGCGCCAGCGAATAATGGATGGACAGCCAGTGGACTACAAGTCGCTGTCAGGGTAAGTGTTGGATTTTTCGTTTATATATTTTGGGGTCACGATCTACATTCTGGCTTGGTTGCTGCAGTACTGCCCGTAGCACGTGAGTTGCGGCCGCATTACACGTAACACGCTCACTGTCATATAGCAGACACCAGCCCGTAATCGCGTCAGAGTCTACATTTCTTTTTCGATAATTCGAGGAGAGTCAATAAAACGTACGATCTTTATATAGGGAGAAACAGTTGGCTATTTGCATTCAGGTTACTGTTTTCCTCGTCGCACAATCAAAGTTGTATGTTTTTAGATCCAGAATCTACACGTAAATTTTCATCGCAGCGGACATATAGATCGCGGAACTGACGGCGGCTAGGGTACTTAAATTCTGCATTGGAGATTATGTATAGGAAAGCAAAGCGTTGGTCGTCCACCTGCGAGGCGGACGGACATTTCGATAAAGGTAACTCGCTGGATACAAGTCAATTCTCACACTTCCTGTGGTTAATGATGATGATGGTCCCTTGTCTCTACCTCCTTATTCGAGGACAAGGACAAAGCGTATGTGGTAAGCCGTCAGCGTCGGCAGTTGACGAATGATTAGGTTTTGGCGGTATGGCGGTTTACACGAGCTGCGTTTATATTTTTAATGACAGCGCTGAGCGACGAATAGCAAACTTATTTTTTCTTCGGCTCCGCGACAGTGCTGCGCGCGCGCAGGACACACACGACGCGCTACCGAGATCGGCATGGCGGCACCAGGCATAGTTAAATAGCAATTTTGAGGAATGATGTTATTTCTGGTCTAAGATTTATGTAGATAGAGGTCCTTATTGCCTTTGAATCCGCGCTTGTTTAGAATACGCATACAATTTCTTGGCATTGCATCCGTCGAGCGTTTATATCTATTGCACTGTATATGATTATTAGGTTCATGTGTGATGTGGTGCAATAAATGCTAGATACGCTGCACACATCAAATATTGTTTGTAATGAGTCATGGTACGGGTTCCGGGCACCGTGTGCGGCAAACATATGCTGTTTACTGCGCGTCTCAGCTGTTTATGTTGCAAGTTACTGCTTGAGTCCTCTTCCTCTATACATTATCATCGTATACCAGGATTTAGCAGTACCTAATTAATTTCGCCCTACTAATATCTAAATGTTTTCGTGAAGATATTTATAATTACCTATGCATTTAGAAAGTTTAGATATTTGTCAGTTGTTACATAAAACACAATTGAGTCTTATATTATCCCGGGTATTTGCAGTGGTAAAGAGCAATTTGAATCTATAGACTGTGGTGAAACTTATTCAGTACGTAGCATACAGCACACCATATTCAACTGTCAAATTAACCGGCAATGGACGAATACTCGCAGTAATACTAGCTAGGTCGCCCGACGCTTCTCAGATGTAGAATGTCACCTTGGCTTTTATAGCAACTGTCTAAATATATTTCTACCCAAAGAATTGTTATAGAGGAGCTCTGTAGAGCTACATGATCAGCGGTCCGCGAGGCTGTACTCTTGGTCTCATCATACATGATGCACACTAGTGTAGGTACTGTACGGTATGTTGAATGTTCCGAGCTCTTTGTAATGTATCGTAATTCAGTGGCTAATAATCCGTACACACGTGCCAACACTCTCGGGACCGTTCCATTTGTTCTCGCTGTGCGTCGTCTAGCGCCCCCACTAATATGCTTTTCGATAATAACCATATTTTATGTGTAACTACACATACAGCGGCATTATTTAGTGTTGAAACCGTACGCAATGTTGCGTGCATTGAACATTATGTGCACATACAATATTTTTTATATAACAGTGTCACTGCAAACAGATAAACGGTATCAGGGTAACTTGATTCATAAGTAGAATATGCCTATGAATACAGAGCTAATAAATAGGTATATTCTCAGTGAATCAGCATTGGATGGCCACTCATAGTCTGCCGTCCAATAAAGTTGGATTTAATTCGCATTACCGTTAAAATTAGCCAGTAAGCAATACATTCCGACAGAAACACCCAAATATTTGGAAAGTCTAAATATTTGGCGTCTGAATAATGACCGATAAACATTATGGACCACCATACGCCAGGAGAGCCATGAAATGATTTCTTCCAATTATTGAAGTCAAGAAGAAGAATGTGGTGAGACAGAAAGAAATAGAAGATGTTTGATTTAATTATTATGTGCGCGTTTTCTATTTGATTTGAAGCCATTGTAGTAAGATTATACCTATGTTGTTAATAGAATGTAAGCACCTATAGTTTTCTCCTTCCACCTGTCGTTACCCCAATACAATGTGCGGTCGACGCAAAGCATTTATAAGCATGTCACTTAAAGGATTATGCATAATATGGGCTGTATGCCTAAATTTAATCGATCTTCTTAGACATCCAGTACCAGGCAAATCGTGTCAGAAAAATATACCCGATGCAGAATACAATTCCAGCATCTCTGGGTCTACAGTCAATATCTTCACGCTGCGACTAGACCAACGAGACGACAAAATGTTTATAAAATTGGTTATTGATTTGAATGATTTATGTTGCCCTCTTTTGTGTCATTTCCAATAATATGAGCAGTAATTTTGATGGCACAACTTGCATTGATTGAACCTAGCACGTTAACCGTCAATCACTCCTCGTATAATTAAAAATAGCTGAATATAATGGGCGTTTAATACCGCAGGTGTCGCCCCGACTCCGCTGTGTTATCAGCTGTGTAGAGCATAAAGGCTGAGCCAACACAGGCACGCTGAGTTACAGTGGAGGTAGATTTTGGCTTGGATGTAAACTGTGTGTGTCTGGGTGTTAAGATGGACAATGAGCGGCGAATGTGTGGAGTCGGCACCGGCAGCCGAACTTACCTGCGTCAGTAAAAAACGCGCTGTGCCTGTTGGGGCTGGACGGGACCGACACGGAGGCGGAAGTGAGGAAGGCGCGCTTCACCTTGGTCCACTTGGAGGCGCGCGCGGGCCGGTGCGGCCGGTGCGGCGGCCGCGCGCCCAGCTCCAGCGACCGCGCCGGCGGGCATGCCACACACTCTTCGGAAACAAAACCACATCTGTAGCTGGCCGGACGGACCTCCCTATCTCGTTTTTATACATATTACTCTTAATTTATTTATTTAATAGTAGGTATATCGGCTCCGATCACCTACAAAAGTGTATTTTTTGTAGAAGGTAAACAAATTATCATTTTGGTCAATTAAAGATTAGTGACAGCTGCGATGCGCCCTGAACAGCTACTTTTTTTTAAAGGGATAGGCATGGTATTTATTCAGCATTTGGTGATTTGATTGGCCCTTCAAAACTCAAAACATCCTGTTACTATATAGGTATGCACTCCCCCGGCTCCAGTCGGGTCCATTCAAACTGTAAGTATGTAGACGGAATGGCTCACAGGGTGACTCCAAATTTCGGAGAAACTAAATCTGTTTTACATTATTGCATGTAAGTATGTCACGCTTTCCGTATTTTTGCGATACAGTCTCCTGCCGCAACAGGGTCGAGTTGTATTAAAGGGGACAGTCAAATGAAAATATTTGGCTTGATTTCAACGAATCACCGGAACATATTGATGCGGCGAGCACTCGCCCCACTCACACGCTCACTACGAATGACCGGAACACATTGATGCGGCGAGCACTCGCCCCACTCACACACTCAGTACGAATCACCGGAACACATTGATACGGCGAGCACTCGCCCCACTCACACACTCAGTACGAATCACCGGAACACATTGATGCGGCGAGCACTTGCCCCACTCACACACTCAGTACGAATCACCGGAACACATTGATACGGCGAGCACTCGCCCCACTCACACACTCAGTACGAATCACCGGAACACATTGATGCGGCGAGCACTCGCCCCACTCACACACTCAATACGAATCACCGGAACACATTGATACGGCGAGCACTCGCCCCACTCACACACTCAGTACGAATCACCGGAACACATTGATACGGCGAGCACTCGCCCCACTCACACACTCAGTACGAATCACCGGAACACATTGATGCGGCGAGCACTTGCCCCACTCACACACTCAGTACGAATCACCGGAACACATTGATACGGCGAGCACTCGCCCCACTCACACACTCAGTACGAATCACCGGAACACATTGATGCGGCGAGCACTCGCCCCACTCACACACTCAATACGAATCACCGGAACACATTGATACGGCGAGCACTCGCCCCACTCACACACTCAGTACGAATCACCGGAACACATTGATACGGCGAGCACTCGCCCCACTCACACACTCAGTACGAATCACCGGAACACATTGATGCGGCGAGCACTCGCCCCACTCACACACTCAATACGAATCACCGGAACACATTGATACGGCGAGCACTCGCCCCACTCACACACTCAGTACGAATCACCGGAACACATTGATACGGCGAGCACTCGCCCCACTCACACACTCAGTACGAATCACCGGAACACATTGATGCGGCGAGCACTTGCCCCACTCACACACTCAGTACGAATCACCGGAACACATTGATACGGCGAGCACTCGCCCCACTCACACACTCAGTACGAATCACCGGAACACATTGATGCGGCGAGCACTCGCCCCACTCACACACTCAATACGAATCACCGGAACACATTGATACGGCGAGCACTCGCCCCACTCACACACTCAGTACGAATCACCGGAACACATTGATGCGGCGAGCACTCGCCCCACTCACACACTCAGTACGAATCACCGGAACACATTGATGCGGCGAGCACTTGCCCCACTCACACACTCAGTACGAATCACCGGAACACATTGATACGGCGAGCACTCGCCCCACTCACACACTCAGTACGAATCACCGGAACACATTGATGCGGCGAGCACTCGCCCCACTCACACACTCAATACGAATCACCGGAACACATTGATACGGCGAGCACTCGCCCCACTCACACACTCAGTACGAATCACCGGAACACATTGATACGGCGAGCACTCGCCCCACTCACACACTCAGTACGAATCACCGGAACACATTGATGCGGCGAGCACTTGCCCCACTCACACACTCAGTACGAATCACCGGAACACATTGATACGGCGAGCACTCGCCCCACTCACACACTCAGTACGAATCACCGGAACACATTGATGCGGCGAGCACTCGCCCCACTCACACACTCAATACGAATCACCGGAACACATTGATACGGCGAGCACTCGCCCCACTCACACACTCAGTACGAATCACCGGAACACATTGATACGGCGAGCACTCGCCCCACTCACACACTCAGTACGAATCACCGGAACACATTGATGCGGCGAGCACTCGCCCCACTCACACACTCAATACGAATCACCGGAACACATTGATACGGCGAGCACTCGCCCCACTCACACACTCAGTACGAATCACCGGAACACATTGATACGGCGAGCACTCGCCCCACTCACACACTCAGTACGAATCACCGGAACACATTGATGCGGCGAGCACTTGCCCCACTCACACACTCAGTACGAATCACCGGAACACATTGATACGGCGAGCACTCGCCCCACTCACACACTCAGTACGAATCACCGGAACACATTGATGCGGCGAGCACTCGCCCCACTCACACACTCAATACGAATCACCGGAACACATTGATACGGCGAGCACTCGCCCCACTCACACACTCAGTACGAATCACCGGAACACATTGATGCGGCGAGCACTCGCCCCACTCACACACTCAATACGAATCACCGGAACACATTGATACGGCGAGCACTCGCCCCACTCACACACTCAGTACGAATCACCGGAACACATTGATGCGGCGAGCACTCGCCCCACTCACACACTCAGTACGAATCACCGGAACACATTGATGCGGCGAGCACTCGCCCCACTCACACACTCAGTACGAATCACCGGAACACATTGATACGGCGAGCACTCGCCCCACTCACACACTCAGTACGAATCACCGGAACACATTGATGCGGCGAGCACTCGCCCCACTCACACACACAGTACGAATCACCGGAACACATTGATGCGGTGAGCACTCGCCCCACTCACACACTCAGTACGAATCACCGGAACACATTGATGCGGCGAGCACTCGCCCCACTCACACACTCAGTACGAATCACCGGAACACATTGATACGGCGAGCACTCGCCCCACTCACACACTCAGTACGAATCACCGGAACACATTGATGCGGCGAGCACTCGCCCCACTCACACACTCAGTACGAATCACCGGAACACATTGATGCGGCGAGCACTCGCCCTCTCAATACACACTCCGCACTGAATGCACCGCTTCATTGGTCACATGGTAACAAACTATAGCAATGCAATTTATCACATAAAGCCAATCGATGCGTATCTTCATGGTTGCTAAGGACCTGAAAAATTACCGAGAAATCTCGGACCTTATAAGTATCAGGTAATCAAATTTAATAACCACTATTTAATGAAAGTTAAAGATTTTTTGTCACCAGGTTATAAAAAGCTAAGTCTGAGAAAAACCTTTTATATAAAAAAAATATATTATGATCACTTCATAGGCGTCAGTGATGGTTTGTGCGCACGGTAAACACTTACGATTACTAACATACTTACTGCGTGCCACCGGGTATGCTTTGTTCCCTAAAAGGATACCTCGTGATATCTTAACATAGATAAAACAAAGTCGCTTCCCGCTGTCTCTCCCTATTAGATCTTTAAAACTACGCAACGGATTTTGATGCGTTTTTTTTTAATAGATAGAGTAATTCAAGGAGAAGATTTATATTATATGCATTGTATGTATTATATGTATAATTTTTATCCTAAAGGGGGACTTCATCCCGGAAAACTCATTCACGTGGGCGGCGCAAGCTTAAGTCGAGTAAACACACAAAATAATGTTTGTGCATGAATGAATCTGTTGGGGTTGTAGGTAAACATGAAAGTTAAATTAGAATGGTGAAATATGGTAGATTATAATATAATGAGTGATTAGTATGGCGGTCCATAACTACAGTGCATTTCGTTATTCACAATTTGTACAGGTGTGTATTTACTGCGCGGTACCTACCTACATAAATATTTATTCTATTTAGCTCAATATCGTCACGGAATGGCTCAAGACATGTATTATGAGGCGTATTTTACACATAATATACGTAGGGCGTATTTGTCGTCCCACCCCCGCGCTGTACTGCCGGGGGCGGGGCGTCAAAAGTCAAAACCATCGCACGTGCGACAACCATGCCGAATGTGCACAAGTCACAACAACTAGACCTACTAGTAAAAACTAATGTTTGGTCTGTAATTGTGGGCAACTTACCGAGTTCCTCGGAGGAGGGTATGGTGAGGGTGAGGGCGGGCGGTGCGTCGCTGTCGCCGCCGTCGCTGAAGGAGCGGCGCCGCAGCGGGCCCTCCGCGCCGCGCCACCCGCCGCGCGACCTCTTCTTCACCGACTCGCGGTGAGTCTGGATAATGTCGCGCATCTTTCCCCACGGACTCTTGTGCAGTTTGTTGGGCGAGGGAGATGTCGAACTGTCATCCTGAGAGAAGTGTTTCTTTTAGTTTTGATTCGTCGTTCGGGTTTACTCGCAGTTTTGCCTGCTTGAAAATATTGGCCGGAATAAAAACATTATTATGCATTTATTTGAAATAAAATATAACACCCGGGACATGTTAATGTTTTTTCAACATCATCTTCAAGTCATCTTCAATGATCACCACGCAAAGCACCCTTGCTTAAACTTTTTTGACCACCCTTGACCCTTCGAAGCAATTGATCACATTACACGTTTACAAATCAAACGATGCTGATCGGTGAATAAGATACATCGTATCAGCTCAAGTTCTAGTTATAGTGAGTTGTGAGTGTGTGAGTGACCTGCGGGGGCGCCTGCAGAAAGGCCACGTTGATCTCGTCTCCGCGGAGCGTGTTCTTGTGGCAGTCTGGAACAACCGACTAGCAAGTTAAGTAAGTTAACATTTCTCCCACTACACACCCTCTGAGACAGGCTGGTTGTGGTCGAGGACTGTGGTTTACAGTAAGAATAAAAAAATAAGATGCATATCTAAGCGGTGGATATTGAGTATAAATGAGACCGGATCGGCATAACGTTATCCATGGTGGTTCTCGTTATAAAATTTAATTAAACGAAAGTGTTATCCTTCGAATCTGTCACAAATAATAATATAGGTAATTATTAATTTTATATACCCTCTCCTGCATCTTAGGCAATGATGCGAATGAAGTGACCTCAATAATTGAAAGGGCGTTTTAAAAGACCGTGTGTATCGCTACGCCCGATGTATCAACTGGGCATAGGTACAACAAAATAATGTTATACTGTAAAGGTAACTGACTTGCGTCCATGGTAAGCTCTTCGCAGGAGGAATTAGGTGTGAGTGAGAGTGCGCTGCCGGGTGTGAGGCTGGCGGACTCGCGCGGGTCGGGCGGCGGCAGCGCTGCCGGCGAGGAGCCCGCCAGCGCCACCGCGCCCACCATCGCGCCCGCCGCCACAGCGCCTGCCGCGCCGCCCATACCGCCCAAACCCGCCGCGCCCCATTGCGCCTTCTCCCATCTGATACAAATATTACATGTTTACACAAAACACAAACTTACACTTTGAACCCTGCACCAAACAGTAGGGACACAAGTCCGAATACACACGCGGGCAAAGCTATTAACCAATTACCACTTCTAATACTTAAGGTAAACACAGCCACGCACTGATGTATTAAAAAATCCTACATCAATGGATGCAATTAAGTATTTAACCATTACGCATGACACTTCAGCAATGCTACATGCCGCGCGGCACGTAGCGGCTAAGTTAGAACTTGACGCACGTTGTCTGCCGGACAGTGCAGCGATGGAGCTGGCCCATACACGGTAGGCAAATGAAACCTACCAGTTACCATTAGTGAAATATCTGACTGCCTCGTTAGTGTAATTATATTACGTACGCGGAACAGATCACATCATGTGACTGAACACCTATGGAGAAAAAAGGGTTTCCTAGATGTACCTATGCCTATCCCTTCGGGATAAAAAGCCTTATGTGTGTGTGTGTGCGTTTTTTATGATATAGTAGGAAACGAGCATACGGTAACGAGCAAATATCTCTCTAACACGACTCTCTTGTGTACTTTAGTGTACTAACCTACTTTAAGATCTCACATTTTTAAACAAGAGCAATTGTTATAGGTATCCAATAAAGCAAAGAAATAGAGTTTAATACTTGTTCATAGTGTTCTTTTGTTCCTATAAATACATATTTGGATTTTGCATAGAACTTGGCACTCATTTAGATCTCCATTCTTTTTGCGGCGAAGCTCACAGCTAAGCATAATTTTTGTATTGAACTTGGCTCTCCTTCTTTACAATTATGTTTTTTATGGGATACTAGCTTTTGCCCACGGCTTCGCCCGCGTTAATAAGTTTTTACGGGCTAAAAGTACATAAAAACCTTCCCGTTGAATCACTCTATCCAACACATTTTGGATAAAGATTACCTAATATTATGACGTTGATACGACTCTTAACAAATAATGCATTAATTTCGACCAAATTTGATTACCATAAAAACGGTTCTAGTGAGTTAATCTTAAAAGATAGACATATACTGTCGCGGACTTTTTTTTAGATCATTTCAAGAGAAATAATTCTTTCATACATATATTTTTGGTATCTTGAACCGTTTTCGCAGCGCACGCAATGGAAGCCCTCAAGGATGAATAATTTTCCCCGCTTTTTTCACACTTTCCATTATTTCTTCGCTCCTTATACTTGCATCGTGATGTTATATAGCCTAAAGCCTTCCTCGATAAATGGTCTATTCAACACACAAAAAATTTTTCAATTCGAACTAGTAGTTCCTGAGATTAGCGCGTTCAAACAAACAAACAAACAAACAAACTCTTCAGCTTTATAATATTAGTATAGATTAAACTCTATTTCTTTGCTTTATTGGATACCTATAACAATTGCTGTTATTTAAAAATGTGAGATCTTAAAGTAGGTTAGATTTGACTTGGTCAGTTTTCATTACATCAGTCATTTTATAAAGTTATTTAACACGAATATATCTACAACGCTTCAGGCCCGCGTGGTCACACACGACCATGACAGCTCCTGTCATAAAAGCGAAAATCGTCGTTCCTACCCACGCAATAAGGTTTTAGCATAAAAATAAAAAAAAAAAACAAATGCCAGCTGTCAAACTCGCGATCCCGGATAGGATACTTTAATTCTGATAAAAACTGGTTGTAGTGATATACATAAGTACTTAATAGGTACATAGATATAAGAAAAGACATGTATTCACCTATAAATATAATCGCATCAGATTAATAAATTGCAGTCTTAATAAACAATCGTTTCATTTAACTTGTCTCCCGAAACACTCTCCGTACATGGCGACCCTGCCTACAGTTACTGCACGCGCGACGCGAATATGATGCGCTACCATATACGGTGTGGAACTTTTTGAAGATATTGCGCTGAGGAATATACGAAGAAAAGACAATGGCATCTGAATATCGAACTGTATCGAAGAAAGACGTTTATTCAGTAAAAGTAATTATTTGCCTTTTCATCATACAAAATGGGCAAACAACAGAGTAAGGAGGAAACTATAATCGTACAAAATGCTGCTGCCGGAGATAACCATTCTACCTTAGATGACTTCCGAATTCACCTGACCACCACAAATGCTTTGCTGGCCATCATCGTGCTCGTTATTTTTTTGGGACTACTGTATGGCATGTACCGTGCTTATAAGCGATGTCATATAAAGTGGATGACGGCGGAGATGTACCGAAATTCTCTGAGAAGATCTATTTTTCGTCAAGAGCCACCAACTGCTCCTAAAATTGAAGCTCAACTATAGTGAGAACTGCCAAATGTATGTTATAGTGGAAAGTGAATGTGTAATATCCATATAGTCGTATATATAAAATTAATACAGTGCGTGGTGTTAAATTTCGAGTAAAATGCATAGTCTTGCTTTATTTGAATGAAGAGTATTAATGGACTATAAGTTTTGTAGTTTGTTTAGAGTTTTAATTATTGTGTATGTACGAAAAACGAGATGGTATGGTTTATACATTTAAAAAAAAAAAATCTTAAAGATATAATGTGCAATTGCTATTTACTCCAGTTTGGTAAGTGAGTTATGGTTATTATTTTAGAGCAATTATATAAAGAATTAAAGGACATTAGGATTTATTTAATTAAAATTGGTTCAAAGAGACGACAGGGAAATATTTTAATTAGCAAATTAAGTGACGCAAATAATATATTTGTGCAATATTCTAACTGGCTATTGCAATTAAATAAAGATATTAATGAAGGTAATATAAAAACAGGTGAAATCCCATTAATTAAAAAATCGTGTAAGGATTTTGAGTCATTATATAGTGAAATTGTTGGTTTGTGCGAGAGTGTGGAAATCATGTCTACGAGCAAAATGAATACTTTTGATTTAAAGACGGCTTTAAATTTATTACCTGTAATGTGTAACGACGAGACCAGTATAAAACAGCTTATTGATAATATTCAGTACTATGACTCACTGCTTAAGCAACCAGAATGTAAAAGTAATTTAATTAATTTTGTATTGAAAAGCAGATTGTCTCAAGCCGCGAAATTAAGGTTAAAAAATAATTACGCGAGCGTTAATGCTTTAATTGACGACATGAAAACTGAATTATTACCAAAAAAAGCTGCGTCTGCAATTCAAAACAGATTGCAACGTATCAAACAAAATGATTTGTCTATTTCTGAGTACGGTAAAGAAATAACGGAATTATTTGTGGACCTAACGATTTCGCAAGCCAATGGGAACAAAGATTGTTATAATACCTTAAAACCAATAAACGAAAAACATGCAATTAAACAATTTTCCGATGGTTTGAGAAACCGTAGGTTAAGCACGATCATTGCAGCCAGAGATTACAGTTCGTTGAAAGATGCTATCCAGGCTGCCCAGGATGAGGAGATATCTACGGCATCGACTTCCGGAGAGATAATGGGTATGTCCGATAAACATTTTTATAAGTCTAGGAACACTTATAATCATTTTAGAGGATCGAGTGGAGAACACTATGGACGTGCATCACTGAATAGAGGTCAAAACCGGAGTCACTTTGGACGCCAGACTTCATGGAGGAATAATCAAGTTTCTTCACGAGGCCAGGGAGTACGCGGACGACAACCCAGAGGTATGTTTTTTAATAAAAACCGCGGAAATCAAAGGATAAGCAAACGTAATATTAATACTATGGATAGATCTGAAAATAATAATTCAGACTCAGAACCCAGGCTAGATAAATTTTTTCGAGACTAAAGATAGACAACATACGATTTTATCATGTAATAGCGATTATTTTGTTAATTTATTTATATCGCCGGTTAGTAAAGAATATTCATTCTTATTAGATTCAGGGGCTTCTTTGTCAGCATTAAAGTATACGTATGTAATTGATCTAAATATTCCGTTCCATAAAGAATGCGTGACTATAAATGGACTGGGAGGCAAAGTCCAAACTCTCGGATATGTTTACTTACCATTTATGTTAGGTAATGATACCGTTAGTCATAAGTTCTTTGTTTTTGATTCTTTACCAATTAAAGCAAATGGAATTTTAGGTCGTGATTTTTTAAATCGATTCGGAGCATTGTTAGATTTTAATAAAGATATTTTGACATTACAAACTAATTCAAATAAAAAAGTTTGTTTACCAATTACCGGAAATTATGAAATAAACACATTTGACATTTTACCGAGATGCGAATCTATTCACTATATTTATACAGACATCAAAGACGAATGCGTCGTTTGTTCAGCTGAAATTCAGAATGGAATTTTTTTAGCAAGTTCTCTTGTTAAACCAATAAATGGCATGATTCCTATAAAATTATTAAATGTTACAGAGGAACATGTTACATTATCCTGTAATGATATTAAACCTGTTATACATAAACTGAGCGATTACAACCTATGCACGTTTGATAAAATTGTCAAGAATTCAGATAGAGTAGAAAATTTATTTTCATTACTTGAACTTAATCATTTAAATAATGAAGAACAGAAAAGTATAAAACAAATTTGTGCTAAATATGCTGATATTTTTCATTTACCGGGCGATAAGTTAACCACAACAGATATTTACACGCATACTATTTCATTAAAACCTAACACTAATCCTATTTTTTCAAAACAATACAGAATTCCATTTAGTCAAAAAGCAGAAATAAAACAACAAATTGATAGAATGTTAGATGAAGGTATTATAGAACATAGCAAAAGTAATTGGTCTAGTCCAATATTATTGGTTCCAAAAAAAAGAGACTCCATGGGAGAGAAAAAATGGCGTTTAGTAGTTGATTACAGAAAATTAAACAGTGTTATCGAAGATGATAAATTTCCCCTCCCTGATATGGCAGAAATTTTAGAATCATTATCTGGTAGTATATATTTTACCCATCTTGATTTGTATCAAGGCTATTACAATGTGAAATTAGATAAAGATAGTAGGAAATTTACGGCATTTAATTCGGGTCAGTATCAAATGACCAGAATGCCAATGGGGTTAAAAACAAGTCCTAATTCGTTTTCTAGAATGATGACCTTAGCTATGTCAGGACTGAATCATGAAAAATGTCTAATATATCTTGATGACTTGATAGTTTTTGGGCGTAACTTAACGATACATAATAAAAATTTACACGATGTTTTTGAAAGGTTAAAGAAAGTAAATTTAAAGTTAAATCCTTCAAAATGTAGTTTTCTAAAGAAAGAAATATTATATTTAGGACATATAATTTCTAATAAAGGAATATTACCCGACCCTCAAAAAATAAAAGTAGTTAAAGATTATCCATGCCCATTAAATGCAGATGAAGTAAAAAGGTTTGTGGCTTTCACAAGTTATTATAGAAAGTTCATACCAAAATTTGCAGAAATAGCTCAACCTTTGAACAGACTTTGTAAGAAAAATGTACCATTTTTATGGGATGAAATATGCCAACAATCTTTTGAAACCCTTAAATCATGTATTATGTCACCTCCAATTTTAGAATATCCTGATTTATCCAAACAAAATTACTTCATTGTACAGACAGATGCATCAAATAGGGCAATAGGTGCAATTTTGTCTAATAAAAATGGAAAACCAGTAGCTTTTGCTAGTAGGACTCTTAACAAGGCCGAGGCAAATTACCCAGTTATAGAAAAAGAACTTTTAGCAATTGTGTGGGCAATAAAGTATTTCCGACCTTATTTGTATGGTCAATACTTTAAAATTAAGACAGATCACAAACCATTAATATATCTGTTTAGTATGAAAGATCCTTCCAGTAGATTAATGAAATTTAGGCTCATGTTAGAAGAATATACATTTGATGTAGAGTATGTTAAAGGTTCCGACAATGCAGCTGCAGATGCGTTGTCTCGAATCTGCATAACATCTGACGAATTAAAAGAAATACATGAAAATGTAGTTAACGTCATAACAAGAGCACAAGCAAATAAGAGAAATATTTCTGATTTTACAGTGGATAATATAGTACCCACAGACTTGAGGCCTGATCAACCAAAGGTCGTGAGTACACATGTTAAACCACCAGAATCAGTTGAATTATGTTTAGGTAGAGCAAAAGCCTTAAATGAAATGAGAAAAAAGGGGTACATAAGTAAAGAAAGTAAAGTATTGTGTTATGTTCCTAATAAGCGGACACTTTTTATTAAATATCTAGACTTAGAGTCACAAATGACGCGACGCGAATTCGTGAGTGAGCTAGATAATTTTTGTGAATCTCTAAATATTAAAGAGATATGTATAGTAAAGAAAGATGATAACAGAATTTTTATAAAAAAGTTAGTGGAAGAAATAAAAACCACTAAAGATAGATCCGGACCGCGCGTTAGTATAATAAATAATGTGGAATCTGTACATGACATAGATGACAGAAAAGTTATACTAAATGACTTTCATCTTCTACCTAGTAGTGGCCATGCAGGTATGAGAAGAATGTCTAACAATATTAAAAAGTATTATTATTGGCCGGGTCTTGATAATGATGTCAGGGATTATGTTCGGCGTTGTGACAAATGTCAGCGCCAAAAGCATTCGGTACCTATAAAAGAACCGATGCTCATTACAACTACGGCTAATACTGCATTTGAAAAAATCTTTTTAGATCTTGTAGGACCATTAGATGTGGACAATAATAACTACTCGTACATATTAACGTTACAGTGTGAACTTACGAAATATGTAGAAGCCTATCCTTTAATTTCTAAAAAAGCGGAGGAAGTAGCAAAATCTTTCGTTAATAATTTTATTCTCAGATATGGTGTACCAAAGGAAATAGCCACTGATCGGGGCAAGGAATTTATTGCAGCTACATTCCAAGAGGTATGTAAGTTATTACAAATAAAACAACTAAATTCTACAGCCTACCATCACCAGTCAATAGGTGCACTGGAAGTATCTCATAAAAACTTGAATTCTTTTCTCCGTATACAGACCGATAATCACCCAGAATCATGGAGTTCATGGCTTCCTTTTTGGTCTTTTTCATTTAATACTACAGTTCATTCGGAAACAAAGTTTTCGCCGTATGAGCTGGTGTTTGGGAAAAAATGTTCACTCCCAAGTAACTTAAATAAACACGTTGAACCACTTTATAACTATGATTATTATCCCAGTGAACTTAAATACCGTTTACAGTTAGCTCAAAAAGAAGCGAGAGACAATTTGCTACGATCCAAAGAAAGAAGGAAAGTTATGTATGATAAATGTATTAATCCTATATGTTATAACGTTGATGATTTAGTTTTAGTAAAAAATGAGGTAGGAAATAAATTTGAACCAATTTTTTCTGGTCCATATAGAGTAGTCAGAGACTTTACACCAAATATAGAGATAATAAAAAATGGTAAATTAGAATTAATACACAAAAATAGAACCAAATTATACAATAAATAATATTAATAACAATTGTTTATTTGCACAGTAAAAAATAAATAAATAGCAGACTATTAATATAATCATAGTAATGTATGTACTTCTAAGAATATTATATGGAGTTGTATAACCTGTCCTATAATAAAAAACAAAAAATGAAATAAAAAATAATAATAATAAGATAAATTGTATTAACTAATACATTTTGTTAAGAAGTATTATTTAGAATCTATGGTATAAAAAAAAAAAATATTGATTATTTGTTTTTTTTTTCTCTTTTGGGCGAAAGGTGTAGTGATATACATAAGTACTTAATAGGTACATAGATATAAGAAAAGACATGTATTCACCTATAAATATAATCGCATCAGATTAATAAATTGCAGTCTTAATAAACAATCGTTTCATTTAACTTGTCTCCCGAAACACTCTCCGTACATGGTAAAGTTCTTGATAGAATAAAGCGAGGATATTAAAAACCCGTAATACATCTTACAAAAAAGTAGTTCCATTACATCGCCAGGAGATGGCGCTACTACGGGGACGTACAAATCGTAAATCGCAATATCAAAATTCTCCGGCGAAACATGACCTGCGGAGGAGTTACGTAAAATGGTATGGTCAATGCTTAGGCATCCCTTTATAGGCATATTACCACAAATACGGTTTCCGAAATCAGTTACCACTAACCACTGTGTGCATTGATGTATTATTTTAATACATCAATGACTGCGTGGGACTAATTTTGGGAACGATCACCGACGTGTAGTGTGATTAAAGTGATAACGCTTTCACGTCGTGGGACGCATCATCTGTAGTAGGCTAATTCACAACGAATGTATTTATTCTCGTCTACAGTTCGATTATAAATAAAAATCTTCGAACCCTGAGACTGTGTTTTCCACCATCACCAACCATAGCCCCTTTCAAACCTCCTTTATTGAAGTCGGTTAATAATACTGTGATTGTGTTACATGATGCGCGCGCATCTTAAAATTTCACTGTCATCATTTTTTCATAACGCGCCTACAGAATTATAACTTCAAAAAGAAAAAGAAACCATCAGGCGAGAGAGATGCTCGTCTCAATCGATCGCACAAAGGTCCGAGATGGTGTAAGTGTACGATAAAGCCGCATATTTTTGCCGACAGCTATTTGTATTCTCTTAACATCGCCATTACGCATCCGCGTCGTGCGGTTTATTATTTTAAGCAGCTTCCAAGAAACATTTGATGTCTGGATTTTGTGTAATTCTTAGGATAAACA
This sequence comes from Lapara coniferarum, assembly GCA_949316025.1. Taxonomy (NCBI): domain Eukaryota; kingdom Metazoa; phylum Arthropoda; class Insecta; order Lepidoptera; family Sphingidae; genus Lapara; species Lapara coniferarum. The sequence goes on along the minus strand of OX438929.1, from coordinate 290,658 downwards.
TCTCTATCATGAATCCAAGATTCATGATATTATACATAGGTGGACGATAGCCTTGTTGAGAATGGAACGGTCTGCCGAGACTATGTCCGGAGGTTCAAAACCCAAGACACACACACCTCTGACTTTTCGAAGTTACGTGTGTATTGTTTATCAATTATCGTTCACTTTAACGGTGAAGGAAAACATTGTGAGGAAACCTACATACCTGAGAATTTTCCCTAAGAATTTCGAGGGTATAGGAAGTCTGCCAACCCGCACTAGGCCAGCGTGGTGAACTAAGGCCTAAACCCTCTTAGTAGTGGAAGAGGCCCGTGCTCAGCAGTGGGCAGTATATAATACAGGCTGATTGCATTGCATTGCATACATAGGTATATATAAGGGTGAAGAATATTTTAAATATGAAAATCAACGAACGCGTACAGAGTACATTCAGAGTGGTAAATGGACACTAATTTGGAATATGCTCATTACTGGGTTTCAACTGTTTAAGAATTACTAGGTTTTATAAGAAGTTTTTTATTGGTGATAGGTCTCACGTATGCGAGGAGCCGTCTGGGTAGGTACACTACGCAATGTCTATTCTACTAGTTCTAGTTTTATTTTTAAGGACATTGTGGCCAGGGTACAAATTAATTACCATATTACCGGGATAAAAAGTAGCCAGTGTGTTAATCTAGGACATGATCTACCCGTGTGCCAAATTTTGAGAAAGGTGCGCAAAGAGCATTATAATACTACGGAAAAGGTGCGCTCGTCACCTTGAGACATAAGGTGTCAAGAAAATTCTCTTTGATGTCAAGTCTCATAATGCATAGGGATTGTAGAGTGCGTTTCAAATTATATTACCAATGGCGTGATGCTGACAACCCTGTCTGATAAGATGGTGGAGATGAAGACAACTACACAGATTTATCAAATTTTATTAAAGGCGGACGGCGCGGCGTTGAAAGTGGAGAATCCGTGTGAATGTGAAAAGCGTAAAGAAACCACACTTATTCCTGTAAAATGTGTTCAGGCTCGTATTGCCGCCATTTCAGTTTAAAAAGTAGGGTTACCAGGGGATTAATCTATTTCCTTGAATATAATTTATAACATATCAAAATAATAAACAATCATTGTATAACATCCATTAAAATAACAATAAATAAATAACCAGTGTGCTAATTAATTTGTGTTGTGTTTTTGTGCCGACTTATCATAATTGCTTTTTAACAATTATTTACCTCCAGGACTCATAAAAACGAATGTCATTCCATTATGATACCCAAATATTCGTCATGTTTTATTGATTAATGTATTAGGTATAAGTTTGAAGTATATTATTAGTTAATAATGGTTTTGTAGATAGACATACTAAAGTTTATTTAGCTCCTAAGTATTTCCCCGGTCATCAATTATGTTTATAGTGTTTGATTTACTTCAGTAAGTTGCAGATTAATTTCATAGTGTGATTTCGTGACATAACTATTTGTTGTCCTGCAGCATACATCTAAGAAAAAAGAAGTGTTTATTGGAAACTACATAGCTAGTTAATTATTACGTACTTACGGCAGAATTCGGAGATCCTACTACAATTATTACAAACATCCCCTTATTCATATAATTGCGCTTGCCTTTAGAATTTTAATTTTATAAACCCAAAACGATGGTATGTAGGATATGCTAAGCAACAAAAATATTTTTGTAAATGTAGGCATTTGCAAATACACGTTGTACACCGTTATTTTATTATTATTTTGTTATGTACAGTTTTAAGTATTTTTACATGCCTCTCCCGGTAGTAAATCCCTTAATTTGGATTTTTAACCGAATTCAAGAAGGAGGTTCTGTATTCGATCCGTATATATGTATGTATGTTTGTATGTATGTATGTAAGGTCAAGGGGGCTAATTCCGGCATAGTTTTTGCGTACCTCAAGTTTGTTGGCCAATATTTCAATAAAATTTTGTCTTTTTGCCTATGTAAAGGTTTAAAGCAGTTAATAATTTATTAATCTTTTGTATGCACTTAAGATATTTAATTCAGCTATCTTTAGAATAAAGATACATAATTTTTTTTAAACTTGTCCACTAGACGGATTTCCCTTCAAAAACGGGGAACCCGTCATATGGGTAGATTACATGGAAATCGCTCGTTATTTGAAATATATACGTGATGAGGTTATACAACCATGGGAGACAGTCAATAATAAACATAAAAATCTAAAAAATATGGTCACCTTCCCCTTTTATATGCAAATAACGTTTTCGGGGGCAATTCCGGCACGTCATAGCAGGTAGGGGTTATAAACATAATTTTATTTGGTGCACTACAAAATGAGATGTCACCAATCCGGTTTTTTTAACTCCTGAAGACAGTTTGGTTCTCCTTTACATTTTTGTCAAATACGTGATCCTCTATAGAACCTATACGTACCTTTTTAAATATTACAAGTAGATATTAGTTGCGTTTTTTGTAAAAATGTTTACGACGCCTGAAATGGGGGCTAGATCGTCATATAACAATCTAACCCCAAACAAAATGAATGGAATTAGGAACTTGTCAATTATTAGGTCCAACATTTTTCACATCAAATAATTAATGGTTAAACAAACTTACCTTTGTGACGTTTGACCATAATTATACGAAGCGTTGCATCCGAAGAGATTTATAAATTCACTATGTAGTCCACTTCTCCATGTACTGGGCATCAAGCACATTTTTAGAGTAAAATTAGTAAAAAAAAGGAATTTAATTGACTAACTGTCTATATTAGTACCATTTCCTGCCGTTGGCGCTTGGGGGCTGCACTCCCGCGCTCCCAGCTCATTTCTTTAGAGCCAAATTTCGCAATATCGTAAATAGGGAGTAAATTTGTAATCTAGTAAATTTTTGGGAAAGGGTGGGTAATAAATCTCTTCGGATGCAACGCTTCGTATAATTATGGTCAAACGTCACAAAGGTAAGTTTGTTTAACCATTAATTATACTACAGCGTTGCATCCTCGAGATTTATAAATTCACTATGTAGGATGTTCAGAGCAAATTGCGAAATTTAACTAAAGCATTATAGCACAGAAACAAAAAATATATATTTTATTCAACACAAAATAATCTAGAAAGAGAAAACAATCACGTGACTGGTAGAAAAGTATTAAAAATATTACATATTTTCATACACAGCTTCTGCATAGGCGCTCTTGTTGCATTCTACCAAAGGCCTATTATAAAATTTGGCAAAAAGTAAGCTATTTACAGACCAACCTGCAATTTTTTAAAATAAATCTATGGACAAACCTTTTCCGTAAGCTGAAGAAGTAGCCGCGTAGCGAGTACTGTGTGCAGAGTAGATATACGTGTTGATACCACTATTGCCCATAATTTCTTTTATTCATCTGTTGATAGTGGAAGAAGTTGCATCACGAAATGGTTTTCTAGTGGTAAGGAATACTCTGTCAGTATTTTCTGCTGACCGCAACCTTTCTGTAGCCGCGATATACAACGAGAGCGTCCTTGTTGGGCATACTTCTATTCTATTTGGATAGAATGGAATCACTTTATTAGGCATAAGGCGATTTTTGAAACTGATATTTTAAATAAATCATTGACTATAATTTTGATAATTCAATTCAATTAAAATTTTAGGTTATGGCCTCATCGCTGTCAGGCAATGATTTTGCCAAATAATTTTAATAGAAAATTTGCCAATCGTTACATTTCACATTCTAATAAGTGACTGGAGTCTGGAATCGTTGTCCTGTAGACAACGCGAGTAGAACTGCTAATTTTTTTGTAATTTGTCTAAAAGGTAAGTTTTTATTGGGAAATAGATTCGAAACGAAATCTAAAAAAAATATTAGTATCCAAAGTAAACTGAAACCTTGGAAAGCAAGGTCTAGATCTAAAAGTTCCCTTCAAAAAACGAGCCACGATGTCGCTTTCACTAAAAGATTTGCCAAATATTAAAGCAAGTGCTGAACGGTAAGTATTTAAACTTAAATAAGCACATCCTTCATTGCATTCATTCGTTAAAAATTCTACTAAAACCGGCATGTTCCTAAGGAACTGGTTACAGTTCTTAGGTTTACAGAACAACCACCATTTCTTTAATGCTACATTGTACTGTTTGAGGGAGTTTTCCGATAACGATGGTAACATAACGGCGATTGTTTCTGAGCAAAGAGAGTTTTAGGAAAAAACTGTCCTGATAATGGACATGATACCAGGGTAAGTGTTTTCCGTCGTGGGTGAGATATTCTGCAAGGAGACAGTAATAATTTATCACTAGGATAAAAATAAATCGGATCCGTGCTCAAAGAGATTGAAATAAAGGAAACCATGGTTGGCTTGGCCAAACGGGTACTACCATAATATGCTTTATCATTAATTACTTTTCGAAGGCATTTCAAACTGAAAGAAAAAGAGAGGAAATGCGTAGAAACAATACGAGACCGAGTTAATTGTAAACGCATCAACATTAGAAACTGATGGATCTCGTTTCCATCATACATATTTTTTGCATTTAGCGTTTATTCGCGATGCAAAAAGATCAATCTCTGGCACCCCATATTTGCAAACAATATCATCGAATGTGGAATGTGATAAATTCCATTCAGTGTCGATATTTGCCTTCTCTCACACCAACTCCAGATGTTACGCGTTATTTCGTTTTAGTGGCTGTATCAGATGCCACCCATTCTATTGATGTACGAAATAGCAACCATATTATCGATCCTCAATAAAATCTCGTAACCACGTAAAGAATTAGCAAAGCATTTAAGTAAGTTAATATGCGAATGGGATTCATTTGAATCCCAAAAAACCATTAGTACGATCGCCGTTACACATTACACCCCAACAAGAATTCGATTTCCGGATGTAAGTATATACGTCTTCCACCAACCGAAATCACGATTTAATAAACACCTATTTAATTGTATTTTTTATGTCATAATTGTTATAATTATGTTTAAGACCTAAGAACTTTTCCCTTACAAAAAAAAAAAATTTGTACATCCATCCATAGGCTATAGCTGGGCAAGCAGATTTAAGAACACCTAGAAACTTAGAAAACTTTCTTATAGTAATACCATGTTTCCTAGAAACGTTCTTTATAAGATTTAGTATTTTTTCCTCTGGAAGACTTAAGGACATTGTTATCGAGCTAAATTCGAAACCAAGAAATTTTCGAGACTGATTAGGAACAAGTTGCCTTTTTGGTAATTTATTACAAATCCCAAAAAAGTTAATAAGTTTACCGTCTCCTTCGTACAATTAAGACAATCGTCATAGGTCCTAAACACAAAAAATAATCCAAGTAATGAGCTATGAAAAAAAAAGAACTTTACTTTTTAGGTGAGCGACTGGTTTAAGCAATTTTGTAAAAACAAATAGGGGGCAGATGAAAGACCAAATGGTTAACATTGCAATTTGTGAGTTATTTGATTAAATTTAAATCTTAGATAATATCTAAATGTTTTATGGATGCTTATAAGAAAATGAAATGAATGAAATTCTCCTAGCCAGTTTCGGCCACGGCGGCCAATCTCAACGGAGATCAGCCAAGTACGCAGGAGATATTATAGTGCGCAAGTGTGTGCGCAATACACAGATGCACTCGCTATTCCTTCACTCTCATAGTCCGGTGAGACGGCAATCCGACATGACTGGAGAGAGATCAGGCGCAGGACCAAAGGCTTTACGTGCTTTCCGAGGCACGGGGGTATCATACCACCAACTTCCTGACTCCGAGCTGCGACTGAGTAATTTTTTAAGATGGAAAAATCCAGTCACAAAGTTTTTTGGCCCGAGCCGGGATTCGAACCCAGGACCTCAGCGCGCAAATCGTACTCGTAACGCGTACGCAATACAACTACGCCACCGAGGCGGTCAATGCATAAGGTGCATAAGAAAATATGCATCTTTCAAATCAGTAGCAATCATGTAATATAAATAAGACAATATAAGCTTAGTAGCTGTACGATAATCCTCCATTTTAAAATTAAGAGTCTCAATAAATTTGTTTAGACATTTGAGATTCAGAATATATCTAGATTTGCCGTTAGGCTCAGGTATAAGAAATATTTTAGACATAAATTGACTCTGCTCATCATCACAGGGCGTGATTGAACCAAGCTGAAGTATATCTTCTATTTCAAGGCTTAACGTTATACTCTCCTGTTTTAAGTATACTACGTTTTTAGGCTCCTCGGCCTGAAATACTGGCTTTATAAATGGGGTTTTATATCCTTTGGTAATATTTAGGATAGCCGGATCACTTTGTTGATGAGTTTACGCCGATTGAGCGAGTTTTCGAAGTGAAAATCTAAAAGAATTTGATTTGCTTCGGATAAACATTCAACAATTTCAAGTTTGTTCATATCTTTCTCGATTAAGATTGCTATCAAGTTTGCCAAGGATGCAATTCCTAGACCTAAATGGTTTTGGGCCTTTTCTAGTCGTTTATCACGACTTCTAAAAGATTCAATTAGTACGGCCGCTATTTCAGGATTCAATTTAGGTGCCTTAACATATTAAACATTTTTGGGCACGAGCATCTTCTCTATTAGCCCTTTCTTCTGATCTTTATTCAAGCCCTCACATATACGACCCCGAACGTTTAGAGATTTCTTGCTGAATCCCTGGGCCAAACACCTCTGGTGTTTTCTTAGATTCTCCTAGTATCTCAAGTATACCTGTTGGTATAATACTTGTATTTTGAAGATTCGTTGACAATTTTTGGGTCCGTAGCTGATGTGGAAGGACCCGCGTCTTCTTGTGATATTAGGTTTAAGTCGCTCCCTGTCGAGGGCGCTATACTAACATGTTCAACCATGTTTATGGTGGACCTAATAGCTCGAGGGCTATAGGTATCATAGTCGGTTAAGTCCAAGATTGAACCGTCATCACCATTATATGGAGGTCTAGGACTGCCGCGTGTGCTATGAGCACCATCTCTTAGACAAGATAATCACGATCACGTCATGATTTTTATTGCATATTATTATTAATGGTACGACTGTGATCGCGTCACAGTACTAAAACCAAGTGATAAAGTCTACGAACTCGCCGTAGTACTTCAAAGTGCACGACTCTGATCGCATCAGAGTACTATTATAATTGCACACTTAATTCAGTTTATATTACATTACAGAATATGTTTTCTTGATTTATTACTTAATTGTATAAGTTGTGTTACAAACTAAGTAATCTCCTTAATTGAGGGTAATTTGAAAGTAAACCTAAAAAGTACTATCGAAGCACTTCTGTATAACTTTCTTTTAAAGTAAATTGTAGTAAAATATTTTTATACAAAATAACTGAAATATGTGGGTAGTTATTTCCTTAGTTGAAATTCAAAAACTTGGTAAATCATGTTAATTCCGAATGTCTCACTTTACATCGTAATTTAAAAAAGTTAAATGCCCCTAGGTACTCATTATAAGATAATATTCTATAACTAATTACTCACTTGTGTTGTCGCTGCTATCCGAGCTATCGTAACGTCGTAGACGCTTCTCGAGTTTCCTAACCTTTTCTTGATGTATTCAGGTGATCCTATATTATGATTTTTATACATGTTAATGGCCATGTAGTGCCTGGATAATGGTTCAATGTTTCTATAAAAATATAAAAACAGTATTCCGGTGAATTCTTACGATTTCGTTTTCCCATTACACAACACTTTAAAACTATTCACTTTAAAGTTTAAACTGAAATTTTTATTTATTTAAATAATATTCCGATGCTATGATGCCCGCACAAAAAAAGCGAATGAGCTGGGAGCGCGGGAGTGCAGCCCCCAAGCGCCAACGGCAGGAAATGGTACTAATATAGACAGTTAGTCAATTAAATTCCTTTTTTTTACTAATTTTACTCTAAAAATGTGCTTGATGCCCAGTACATGGAGAAGTGGACTACATAGTGAATTTATAAATCTCGAGGATGCAACGCTGTAGTATAATTATCTATTTGCGCCATTTTCTTGCAAATCACCGACAAGCTATGTTTAAACGGACATTAAACTTCATATATTACAGTCTTCTGACATTGTAAGTTGCCCAATTTTATATTTATCTGTAATACAATGGCTTTCCACGTCACTCATGTTTCACTTTCAAACTGAAATTGAATTTCAATCCTTGTTTTATCCTTTTCTATAAAGACTTATGACACCTAGGTGATTTTATTAGAACTAAGAAATTATGCTCTTTTATCTACGTGACTATCAATACTATTTGTCGATTAGAAAGAACGTAATTGCAAAAAGACGGATTCACCCGTAGAGAGAATAGAGCACCCTGACCTTATGTAAATTTGTATGGCTGCGAGTTTCTTAAAAACTACTGATCCGATTTGGACGTGGTTTTTGATATTCAAATGTATATCTTTCAGGGAAGGTTTTAGGATATAATTTATGAAGATCTGATGAAAATCTTTGGAGATACACAATGGACTCTTCAATAACTAACAGCAGATATCTCGCGAATACTGCAATCGCATATCTATGATGTATCGTTTACACCATTTTATAATTGACTAACAAAAAAGGAATAAATAAAAACTTTTTAACAAGAAATAAACCGACTTCAAAACGAAAATCAAACGAAACCACAACAAATCAAAAATTAATTAATTAAAATTTGTATTCGCATAGTATATACGTATATTTGGAGTCGGTGCCTAATTTAAATTGCCAGCTAAGCTAAGCAAATACTCGAACAAATGTACAAAAAACATTGTTCAATTTAAATTAGGCACCGACTCCAAATATACATATATACTATGCGAATACAAATTTTAATTAATTATTTTTTTATTTGCAGTGGTTTTGAAGTCGGTTTATTTTTTGTTAAAAAGTTGTTATTTATTGTGATTTGGTTATTAATTATATAATGGTCTAAACAATACATCATAGATATGCGATTGCAGCATTCGCGAGTCATCTGCTGTTAGTTATTGAAGAGTTCCATTGTGTATCTCCAAAGACTATCATCAGATCTTCATAAATTATATACTAATACCTTACCTGAAAAATATACATTTGAATATCGAAAACCACACCCAAATCGGATCAGTAGTTTTTGAGAAACTCGCGGCCATACAAATTTACATACATACAAACATACATACATACGGATCGAATACAGAACCTCCTTTTTGAAGTCGGTTAAAGATAATTAAAATCTGTATTCGCTTAGTATATACGTATATTTGGAGTAGGTGCCTAATTTAAATTGCACAATGATTTCGTATATTTGTTCGAGTATTTCCTTAGCTTAACTGGCAATTTAAATTAGGTAGGTATCGACTACAAGTATACGTATAATATACTAAGCGAATACAAATTACAATTATTTTTTTATTTGTAGTAGTTTTGAAGTCGGTTTATTATTTGTTAAAAAGTTTTTATTTATTGCTTTTTTTTATCTTATTTTAACGGTGATGTTCGTGCATTAGTTTAAACATCGTGTTACAAAATACACCGTAAAAAACATAATTAATTATCTAAGCCGTAAATATTGTCAACCTCAATATTGTAAGCGGTCATGTCAGGGAACCAGATTATTTAACAGAAAGGCCTACGTACCTATGTTACCTAACAATTGGAAAAAAATATGTCGTCAATTTCAAATCTTCTAATCGATATATTATAACTGTTTCGAGTTTTTCCAACATTCTTTTGCAAAATAAGGATGCTTTCTAACTCGGAATAGTTTCAGGGAAACCCGTCACGCCGTTTTACAGTGAAGAAGTAACAAACTAACACAAACTTCGCATTTATACTAGGAGTATTAGTGGGAAGTATGATATGATTTATTAGCATTTCCTATTCCAAACTACAATAAAACATAGGTATAAGTTGTATATATATTCGTAACTATCGTTAAGGGCCTGTAGTATTCTCACCGGTGAGGATCGCAACGCATCCCTCCCAGTATTTTTTAATAAAAATGTTCTGTTATTATATCCCCTTTCCTGCCATCCCGAGCGGGCTTTTTGTTTATTTCTCATCATTGATTTTAATCCCAATTAAAATGTCAGTGGTTACATAAGTTACCTTTGGTATTAATAATTATTATTAATATAATCTATTTAATGTATCTTGACTTGTCATAGTGCAACTATATTCGCCTACGTGATGAATAAAGTATTTTATTTATTCTCATAATATATTATTTGAAAAGTAAGTACATGATTTATGCTTATGTATATTAAAAATGATTTGAAAATATTGGTGTTTTGTTACTAAACAAAACATTTGACCATTACAAAAAAAAACCCTTATTTCAAGGTAAAACATTTGTGTGATGTAGCAGTACCGCATACACATTGCTGCCAACATCAAGCCATCGGCACTTAAAGTTGAAACGCACCCTACGCCGCGCTGGCCACAATACCACAAACTTTCACATAAGTACTACTTTGAAAGTGATCGGATTCGATATTTATATTACCATACCCTAATTAAAACATACACACACACACACACACTCGCGCCTGTTATCCCTAAAGGGGTAGGCGGAGGCGCAACTAGTGCATCCACTTTTCGCCGTTATTCCGTCTCATGATGTGACAGGGGTACGAGCCTATCGCCATATCGGGCACAAATTCCAGACTCCGGGCTGATACTGAATAGAAAAATTCAATATCACTTTGCCAGACCCGGGGATCGAACTCGAGACCTCAGCTTTGCAGTCGTACTGTAATACAACTACGCCACCGAGGCAGACTTAAAACATACATTAACAAATTGTACTTATGAAAGATCGCAGAGAAATACTTTGTAAGACGTTTACTTACACTGTTCTAAACGATTCAGCGCTAAGACATAATATTTACCTGAAAGCTGCTTTTACTTTGGTCCACTTGGAGACCCGTGACTTCTCCACTTCCTTGGAGAACACTCCCTCTGATCTCCTCCGCAACGGAGTGCCAGGACAAACGTCACTGTCCTCTCCTCCTGCAGAGCGGGATCTCTGTTTCCTAAGCAGTGAGCCTCCGAATCTTGTGTGCCCCTTCCATTTGGACCCGGACCGCTTCATCCTGCCGCCGGTGATCATGGAGTCGAACAGCACCTGCCCGTACTCGCACTCCAGCTCAGCATCTAGCGCCTCCTGTATCAACTGCAACTCTTTATATTCATACTTCAGCTTTTCATTTTCAAGGTCAATCTTCTTGTGCGCGCTGTGAAGTTTTTTTAAATGATTCACGTCTCTCAGCCTTCGCAGTAGCCGCGAGTTGTGTTCTTTTAAAGCCACCAATTGATCCAAGAGTTCCAGGAGTTTCTCTAGTTGGTCCAGCGCTTCCATGGTTTCTTTGGTCTGCTGAGCTACTTCTCTGCCACGCTTTGACATTGCGTCGTCTCTCTCTTTTAACCTTTGGAGCATACTCTCGCATATTTGTTCTGGATCAGGAATCTCATCGATGAGGCTCCAGTCATCTGGGGTCCTTGCAGTCAACGGAGAGGACCCCTCGGCATCAGAAGGGGTTTGCGGTGATTTGACAGACAGCGAGGCGGGGGGCTCACCTCTTCTTCTTTTGTGCAGTGAGGTGCCGCTGGGAGGCAAGTCGGACAAATCTTTGGAATCCTTTCGATGGATCCCTTGCTTGTTATCTTCCCGGTTTGCGTCGGTGACGTCGCAGTCCTTCAGTGACGTCATCGTGTCTCACTCTTGTGATCTATTTATAATGGAAAATAAAAGCACGTGTCTCACTCGGCTGATAAGACGCGGCGGTATTTCGAGGAATGCATTTGATATAAGTCCACCGAGTTTGTTTTATTCGTTTACTCCCGATGTTCCTACTGGTGTGTCACTGCACTGGAATTTTCGGAAATCATCATCAATGTACTTTGGTTTATATACAATCCCTCACTGTGACATTACTTCAGGCGTACTTTGCTATACTAACACACATAATGTCTATTAATAATTCATGTATAAATTGGAAACTTCAACACACATTGTATCGGCAATTCAAACGTCGAAACTATTTAAATCTCACAGCATACTTGTTTCAAGTTTTGTTATAAATAGACATAAGTACCTCTAATGTTCCCAACGGTACATAGGTACTGTTTATGGCTGGACGACACAGGACTGTTAATTATGACTAATAATAATTATAATTATTGTAAATTCGCGCCGCCCAGTGCGTGTGCGCATGCTCTAGGGCGGGCGGCGGACCGCGCACTGTCGTTTTCCGCCGACATTTGACGAAGAAAGCCGAAGTTATATTTTTAACTCCGCCGAACTAAACTATCGCCTGAAACGAAAACAAACTTTGTGTATTGTCATTTAAAGTTGAAAATATGTACGTATATAAGTTAGTTGCATTAATGCGTCCCCAATGTTACACGGCTTCCGAATACAGAACCCATTAACCCATTTTTGAGAGAAAAACAATGTTCACGCGCCGTTCATTCATAATTTTCTTTTTCTAATAATTTTCTGTCTTTAGTATGACTTTTTTAGTATGACTGACATGTGGTTGCTTCATAGTTTTTGGACAGTGCGAACTTTACATAAAATATATTTTAATATACCTCCAGATACCTACTATATGATTACTAATAATAAATGATAATACCAGCCCTGTATTATATACTGTCCACTGCTGGGCACGGGCCTCCTCTACTACTGAGAGGGTTTAGGCCTTAGTCCACCACGCTAGCCTAGTGCGGGTTGGCAGACTTCACATACCTTCGAAATGATTATGGAGAATTCTCAGGACCGACCAGAGAGTGAGAGAATCATCTAATTATCTTACTCACATGCTACTATATTACTACTATATAATACTGCCTCGGTGGCGTAGTTGTATTATGGTACGACTGCAATGCTGAGGTCTCGGGTTCGATTCCCGGGTCGAGCAAAGTGATATTAAGTTTTTCTATTCAGTATCAGCTCGGAGTCTGGAATTTGTGCCCGACATGGCGATAGGCTCGCCCCCTATCACATCATGGGACGGAATAACGGCGAAAAGTGGGTGCACTAGTTGCGCCTCTTCCTACACCTTCGGGGATAACAGGCGTGAGTGAGTGTGTAATGGCGATAGGCTCGCTTCCTATTGCGTGGAACCTTATAAAGTTTTCGAAAAGTAGGTGTGTTACACAATATCTGCCTATCCTTGAAGAATGGAAAAAGAGTGATGTATGAATGTATGTATTCAGATGTAATTGAGTCCTTGGAGCAGTGCAAAAAATGATGGAAAACACTGGTCTGAAGTAATGTGTTTGATTGAAAGTTTTCGGGCATCGGCACTGTATCCGGTCTAGCTCCTAAACTCCGAGCCCATTATGAAAATTGGCAAGGAATATCAACAAAATAGTAGCTATTTTTGAGAGAAAAAGATCTAAACTTATTAAATGTGTGAAATTCAAGTCTGAAATATTAAAATATAATAAACATAAATAAAAAATAAAAAAAATTCGATTTCCAAATATACCGTTAATAAAAAGCTCATTAAATGAAGTAGACATTTCACTACTTTATTTATTTCATTGTAACTTTTAAAATTCTGAAAATGAAATTTTATGTGGCGCATACCAGGCGGCTAAACGTAACTTCAAAGTCCTTCAACTCGTAAACAAGACCTTATACTTAATATTTTGTATAAATATAACTAAAATTGGAAACATTATCATTTTTTGTAAAATGTAATAACTTTTGGTTTCACAAGTCTCGAATAGAAATATCTTTTAGAAAAATTGACTAGTAGGTACCTAATTGTTAGTCGAAGCTAGTAATGTATCAGATTCATTTGTTATATGTATAGCATTCATAGTTTATTTATTTCAAGCAAGGTACATTATATACATTAGTTGCCAGTGGCACCCAAACTAAGCTGCGCTTGTGTCTTGGACTGCTAGTCATCAATTATCATAATAGTTATCTGGAACTTTATCAGGAACCAGTGTAACTGGCACTTAGTATTTTTAACCCATAATTACAATAGACCTGCTTACAGGACGAGCTGGCAGAAACTGTTTAAAAAAATGTTGACATTTATTCATACGCAGAATAACGGCAGCAGTCGAAACAAAAATTTGCTATGACGCACGTATTGTAACGGTTTTTTATTTCATATTTAAATTGTTTAAGTGTCTATTTTACATAATAACATGCTTTTACTCAAAGCTGCAAATGTGTGAAAGGTTTGTACACTGCTCGCTTCCCAATATTTTAACAGCCTACGGATCAAAGAGCATTATAATACTATGGAAATCACGGATGCTCCGCAGCTGGCCGACAATCACCACACTTCTTTTTTTATTTAATTCTTATTCGGAGAACCTAACACAACACACTTATACTGGTGGTAGGTCTCTCATATGTACGTGTCCGTCTGAGTGGGTACCACCACAATGTCTATTTCCACCGCCAAGGAGCAGTGTGCATGCACTGTTGTTTCGGTTTGAAGGTAATTGTAACTCAAGGTGCTGGATGGTGTTGCTACTGTATATGGGTGGTGGTATCACTTACCATCAGGAGAACGGCATGCTCGTCTCGTCATTCAATGCCATAAAAAAAAGAAAACTGACGAGTCCAGAAGTATCGTGGGAGAGCGCCTCATGCGGGTAAGTTAGGCTCGCCACCCAACTCGAGCTAAATAAAATATTTTATAGCTGAGAAGGTCTCAGCGAAACACCAGAAGGTTTTCTGCGCCTTTATTGACCTGGAAATGCTTATGATCGAGTGGTGAGGAATGAACTGTGGGCAACTCTGTCCATATACGATGTATGGTTTGGAGAGCAGTCTGATTCGGGCGACCAAATCCTTATATGGGGCCTCGAGGGCCTGCGTCAGAGCAAATGGGGCTTGCACGGGGTTGTTTGAAATCAAAATCAAACGTGGTGTTAGACAGGGTTGTGTAGCAACTCCATGACTTCAATCTCTTCAAGGACAGTTGTTTATATAATTCTACCAAAGTGGTTTTTTAGAAAGTGATAGGTAAGACCCCAGTTGTTGGCTCATTCATCCTGCAGTAAAGATTGAATACAACACTAGTGTCCACAGATGTGTTTAACACATTTAGATGAGGATTCGTTGTTCGATTTTAGGGTTCAGTGAGTGTGTTGAGGAGCCGCCTATGGGCTGCGACGGCATGGAGCCCGACGACGACAAGACGAAGAAGCTGAACGAGGACTTCGTAGAGTTCATGCGCAAGCGCAGCGACACGGAGGCGCCCCGTTACACCGCGCGACTCAAGACCTACGTCGACTTCAAGAGGAAGTGAGTTCGGAATCTCTTATTACACGTTACTATTTACTTTCTCATAGAAATCATAAGAGAGCATCGTAGTCTACCTGCCAGGAGAGGAGGACCCCTATATCTTACTACAACATCCTGTGTTTTAAATGACAATTCTTCCATTTGAGCCTAGCCGGAGCTTAAACTGAAATATTAAAATACGTAGGTAATATTAGGTAAACAAAAAAAGGCAATTGTTTTTAATACGCTTTTCCGGCTGTTTTAGAAAATGTGACTGTGATTCAAGATTACTAACTGGTTCACGCCTGTTATCCCCGAAGGGGTAGGCAGAGGCATAACTAGTGCGCCCACTTTTCGCCGTCATTCCGTCCCATGATGTGATAGGGGGCGAGCCTATCGCCATATCGGGCACAAATTCCAGACTCCGGGCTAATACTGAATAGAAATAATCACTTTGCCCGACCCCGGGATCGAGCCCGAGACCTCAGCTTTGCAGTCGTACTGTAATACAACTACGCCACCGAGGCAGTGTCAAAGTCAAAGTAACGTACCTTTAAATAAATATAAGATAGTACAGGTTTCAGCTTTTGTTATGTGGTGTTTGCAGGCGCGATCGAGCGACCGCCGCGCGCCGCAACTACGAGAGTGGCCACCACGAGAAGAGCCTCGCCCCGGGCAGGAAGAAAGCTGACGACGAGCAGAAGGACAAGGGGCTTGAGAACAAGTAAGAGTACTAGTGTCAACTCAACCTCATGTTTTATATTATGGCTCGCGGGTCCGTCCATACCGTTGGCATCTCGCTCCGCACCGCGCCTTTGCATTGTCTCGACTCCTAAATCGTAACAAACGAGTGGTTCCCAAGCTATGCTAGTTAGGTGCCCGTTCATGTGGAGGAACAAATGACATTTACAATTATTAAGTACCTACTTATATTGGAAATTTGGTAAGTCCATGATATATACCAACAATAAGACCTAGCGCAGGCATACGTACTTAAGGTGATCTTGTATCATGTATGTACCCATACCATGTTGTTACAGTGAACACACGGGCGGCGCCAAGGAGAGAATAAGTAGAAGGTAAGGCTACGTTCAAAGTGAGGAGAATACTTCGCGAGATTCTACGTGCTCTACAAATTACAATTTATATAAAAGGGGCTTCATGAAAAGGACGTCATTGTTTTGCGACGATCTTACTACTAACGCCGTAACATGTACATGTTTCGTGTGTTTTCTTCTTGGTAGAGGCAGAACGTTATATTATTATAAATAATTAGTATAATACCTATCAATCCTATTTTTTTTAAAGATATATATAATTATCTTAAAAAAATTAGGTTTGATATCGTATATAATACACTAGCTTTTGCCAGCGGCACCGCCCGCGTGATAGAGTTCTTCCGGGCTAAAAGTACATAAAAAACTTCCCGTTGAATCACTATCCAACACATTTATTTGGATAAAGATTAATATTATGACGTTGATACAACTCAACAAATAATGCATTAATTTCGACCAAATTTGATTACCATAAAAACGGTTCTAGTGAGTTAATCTTAAAAGATAGACATACACTGTCGCGGACATTTTTTAGATCATTTCAAGAGAAATAATTCTTTCATACATATATTTTTGGTATCTTGAACCGTTTTCGCAGCGCACGCAATGGAAGCCCTCAAGGATGAAAAATTTTCCCCGTTTCTTTCACATTTTCCATTATTTCTTCGCTCATAATAGTTGCATCGTGATGTTATATAAACTAAAGCCTTCCTCGATAAATGGTCTATTCAACACAAAAAGAATTTTTTAATTCGGACCAGTAGTTCCTGAGATTAGCGCGTTCAAACAAACAAACTCTTCAGCTTTATAATATTAGTATAGATACGACTGTCACGGGAACCCTAATTAATTGACATTTAAAATTTGAATCTCTTCTGGCCAATAATATGTACATCCCTACGTAATGTTCTCCAGAAAACTTATTTTTAGGCCTCTTCTTTTCGACTTATTAGTTCAAAATATTTAAATTGACCAAATGAAGTGATCGGTGTGACAGCTCCGTAAAGAGTGTGGCTGGGGAGACGTCTGACGGGTCGTTCCGCCCCCTCCAGAGACGCGCGTCCTCTGCCTCATCAGACGCCGAGCCCGACCCCTTCTGCATAGAGCCCTTCCTGACCGCACGGCTGCCGAACCGCCCCGCCGTGTCAGTATTATTATATTCTTGTAACTATCGAAGATGCTTGTAATCCGCCCAGCGGTAACTACCCAGCTATCGTCACAAACTCGGTAGGACTTTTGCTAGTCATTCTCGGCTACTACTGATACTGATATAATCATTTGCAATCATATCACCGACACAATGTTGATGGGTCATGCCGTCGTGCCTAGGTATATGATTCGGAACTGCTGGGCTCAGTGCGTGCAGGTGTATATTAGAATGTGCTTCCAGAAGAGATGGCGAAAAGCTAATGCCACGCGGGCGCTCGTTCTCAAGATCGCGGTCAGGGGAGCCGTCGGATCGTTGCGGCCGCAGACGCCGCCGCCGCCGCCGTCGCTCTTGCAGGGTACCTCGTCAAATTCATTCATTTGCTAAAAGTCTACGAAAAATAATTACTAATACCCATTTCTTACCTGAAAATACATCATTTATAAAGATGAGCAAACATGCTTCAGACGACTGTTACAACAGATCTTTTTACTTCACATTATATAGGTAACAAATATATTTTAAATTGCTTGCAGTTGCTATTTAGTAAATACCAGCTGATATTTATAATTGTGCAAAATTCTCGAGTAAGAGTGCTCTGTGATGCTCATAAAACGTACCTATAGATCATTCCACTTAAATCACCATTGGCGGCTACTGAAAATTGTCAAGGTCGAGCATAGCACGTTGCAGTGTTTGCTAAATGGATGTCTGGTTGACAGCGCCGACGTCGCCGCCGCCGTAGCTGCCGCCGCCGCAGACGCCGCCGTCGCAGCTGCCGCCGCCGCCGCAGTCGCCGCCGCCGCCGCCGCAGCTGCTGTCGCCGCAGACGCCGTCGTTGCCGTCGCCGTCGTTAAGGCCAAGGCTAGCCTCAGAATTAATAATGTGTACTGTCTGTTTGGATATTTTTTTGTCTTTTGAATAAACTTGTGTACAACCCGAATGGTTTCGTAACTACCTACATATTTTTCTTCAGTTTAATAATATTTACGTCGATCACTTTGAAAGCAGATATTTCACATTGACATTAACAACTGGGTATTAATCTGCAATACGATTAGTGCATCTCCGATTTTTGAGATCCCCATCTTATCTTACAGCAGTTACCGCTCTCGCTATCAGAAACCTTTCTATGGAGACTGTCTATTTTTGAAGATATTAAGATTGCTTCACAGATTTAAGAAAAAATTGTATGCAAGTAAATTGGCAATTCAGGCAAAAACTTTTTTTTATTCTAATCGATCCTGTTGCTTATAAGGATCAAAAGATATGATGATGATATCAGAGGTTTAAGTACTTTTAAGGTCAGAAAGTACAAAAATCTTTTTCATACATTTTGTAGGAAATGCGACTCTTACAAGTACCTTATTCACGTTCCATCTTGAAGTACAGCCGTTTTACTGGTGGTAGGTCTCCCATATGTAAGAGTCCGTCTGGGTGGGTACCATCGCAATGTCGTATGTCTACCGCCAAGCAGCAGTGTGCATGCACTGTTGTGTTTCGGTTTAAAGGACATTGTAGCCAGTGTAACTACTGAACATATCGAGACTAAACATCTTATGTCTCAGGATGACGAGCGCAGTGGAATATCTCACAGTACTTTGTAACTCGGGGTGCTGTACAGTGTATTAGGTACTACTGTTTATAAGCGGTCGTATCGCTAACCATCAGGCGAACGGCTAGCTCGTCTCATCATTCAATGCCATAAAAAAAACAGCCAACCAAGGTCATGCATGATGCACGATGCAAACAGACTGTGCATAGTATCGACTTCCGAATAATAACTAAAGCCAGTTATTATTCTGAGGTCTCAACGTACGTCAATAATTATTATTATTTGCTCGTTGGACTTGCACGATCCAGCGAGATTCTCGAGTGCCTCCATCAGCAGTGCTGCCAACTGGCACGTCTATTAATTATCTAAATGCATAGTAAAAGTTGTTAAATTCCTCATTTCTTCTGCTCAAAAAGATTTAATAATTAAGAAAAGTACTGAAATAACATTGATAAAAAGCCTTGCGAGCCGATGGTGAGTGGCGACACCGTGTACCCAGATTCCGTGGGGGCTAAATGACACCCCCTGACCCTAGGCTTACTTTGACTGGCCGGCTAGGTGTGGAAGTGGCAAGAGCTAAGAACCTGAGCTCCCGGGTGGAAGTGCTCCATCTGCGTAATAGCGAGGAAACTTCCTCCGGGACGTGACAGCGACCCCCGACGGTGAAATCGGTACACACTTCTCGACACCCTTTAGCCACCCACACCGATGTTGCGTCTTTGGCAAGTGCCGCTTTTGGGATGGTGGGGGGCAAGTCACAATCTGCGTGGAATATAAAAGATTGAGACATTTTACTTGGTAGGCATCCTGTTGTCTCAATCAATAGCCCAAGATATATAAAAATATATTTCTAACTCCTCCCTATTCTTCTATTTGATTAAATTCGTTGCGGGATAAGACTAATTAGTGCTCCTAGAGACTCGCCGAGCTTCACCGCTCGGTGTCATAAAATGCGTGCCACTGTTCATCCCGGCTTACAGGAGCTGCAGTGGCGGGTGTGGGCATTCCGAGGTGAAACCCCTAATATGACTGGGCTATACCGAATTTCGACAACCGAGAATAATATAAACCCACAACACCGTGTAGCTACGGCTACTGCCATCTTGTGAGCGTTATAATTCAACTATACGCCCTCAACCTCAGAATAATAACTAAAGCAATTAGTTATTATTCTGAGTCCTCAACGCTCAAGAGCATTCGCGGCACTTAAATCTTAATTGTAATAGGGAACGTGGACGTCGTAAGCTCTGCCATCTGGTGGCGCAATCTGAATCTTTTAGCGTATTGATACTTGGCTTTGACGTAAAATATTCATAGTAAATGGATGAAAAATAACATTTAATTTGTTATTTATTGCTGTGTATGCGTATTTGGATGCTCCAAAACATTAAAATAAACACATCAAATGGTGTAAAATTCTATTAAGTTCCCATGAAAAGTACCTAAGTACTTACATTCCATGATTATGTAAAAATCTACAAAAATTATAGAAGCTGTATTAAACATACATTTAAAGTAAAAGTACCAAAAGCATTTAGAAATGTCTTATTACGTAATTTATAAAATAAAGAAGTTTTGAAGATAATATTCGTGTCGGTTTTTTCAAGGCTGGAACTTTAGTTCCTTAGATGTTGTGTTGCAAGTTTTTGATTGTTTTGCATTTCCCTAACTTCACCTATTTAATGATGGTGACTACGTGAAAATAAAATGTACTGACACTAATTGAAGACATTTATTTCCTCAATCCTCACTTAATTTTCCATTAAACACTTGACCGTTATTTGAAGCTTACTATATTGAGATAGGCACTTCCTGTTTTCTGTTTCCTCTACCTTCCTTTTCATTTTATCTATCTGTCTCGCTCGCACATCCGTTCTCCCACCAGGCCACCGCCCCACCAAAGGTGTGCTCTGTGGTGGTCGGTGTTTTAGGAATCATTGGCGTCAAGTTTTCCGTTGAGTGCAGTCGTCTACTAAAACACGGTGCAGTTTCAATATACAAAGTGAAATTTAAAGTTATAAAAGTGTTTTACAGTGTTTTAGTGACTTCTTTCGGTCTAAACCGTAAGTATGAAAACTTGCATAAACTATACCTTTCTTTATACCTTTTCTAAATATTTCTGTTTTAGAAGAAATATGTAATGTTGCCGCTGCGATGAATCCTCTTAGGCTGTGTCCTAAGTCACGGCACATTGCGCATGCGATATATGCGCGCATGCTATATAGAAAAGAATTATAATGGTGTTACCGTTCGTTTTTAGTTCAAACAATATAATATTTTATTTTTTAGAAAAAGTGCTTTACTTAGTACATGTCTTAGATTAAGATGGATCTTTGGTAGTATAGTGGTTAGTTTCCCCTCCTGTCACGCAGGAGACCGGGGTTTGTTTCCCCGCCGAAGAACCACATTGCGTCATCAAACAAAGAGTAGGTCATCCTCTTGTAGTGACGATAGTAGTTATAATTCTGATTCTAACGATCCAGCTCGTCAATACTGCTATAGTAGAAAAAGGCGGGGTCAAACTAATCGTAACCGATTTTATGTCTGTAGTACAGGCTGCCTTAGCACGCAGCCAGAAATTACTTCTTTTAGCCCAACAGGGGTTGAAACCCCGAACAACACTGTCGAGATCATCGTATTGGATAAGGATTGTAGATCATTATATGATTGTGAATCGGACGTCGTAAAATCTAGTGACGTTAACTAATTTACTTATGAAATTCAGGTTAAATTAAAGGATCCTTCTAGCTTACGGAGAATCCTGGACGTTACTTTGAGCTGCTTAAAATTCAGGACTCCTACAAATGAGTGGGCAAAGGTTAGGTACGCAGAAGTGCAAATCATATGATATACAATGGCATCTAGCTTAATATGCTGATAAAGCTTACGGTGCTCTGACATTTTGCATACTTAAGCAACAAGAAGTCTTACAAAGGATTATGACTGATCTTATCACATGGTCTCGTGACAGACAATGTAGTACCAGAGCAATCGCATGGCATGGCAAGATAGTTGAGCTATTTTTGGAAGGGGAATATCAAAAGGTTTCTTCCAACTTGCCACAACTGATCTTTGACCGTCATGTACATTAGTATTAGAAAATCTAAATAAAAGCAATCACTACCCCGGGCAGGGGTTGTCAAATCTTTCCGTGCCCTCGCAGGGTGCGTTTTATGCATGGTTCACTGCGCCATGCATATAACTCCTGCAGAGTTGTGGTCGTAGAAATGAAGGTGTTTATAACACTTTTTGTTTTTACCTCCAAATAAAGGCAGTAATTATAAATCTCTTTCGCAAAACCGTGCATAAGTAAAGCCAACCACTACCCCTCGCAGGGGTCAGCAAATTTTTTTGTGCCCTCGCAGGGTGCCTTTCATGCATGTTGCACTGAGCCTTGTACACAACTCCCGCAGAGTTGTGGTCCTAGAAATGGAGGTGTTAAAAAGGCATTTTTACCTCCAAATAGAGGCAGTGGCTATAAACTTGTTTTGCAAATAGCGAATATAACCAATCACTACTCCTCGCAGGAGTCAGAAATATTTTCAGTACCCTCGCAGGGTGCGTTTTACGCATATTGTACAGCGCCATGCACACAACTTCTGCAGTTGTGGTCATAACATAATAATCATCATATCATAATATCATATCATAATATCATAATAATCATAATATGCTTAGAGAACAAGCCTTGTTAGATTTTGAGGCCCAGCACTCATGCAGAAGGTGGACATCTCCTTTCCATTTAATTTAATATGTTTTAATTGGAACATGGAGTTTTGTACAACTATACACAGCACCATGTTCTAAATTTTTCGTTAATACGGTGTTTGTTTTTTAATCTTGTTTTTTTTTTTATGTAGAAGAGTAATGTTTGGTGTGTAGGTATGCATATTTTCAGCAAATACTGTACATACCTATAATAGGCATATGCATTAGATTAATTACCATTATGGATAATGTATTCTTAGAATGTAGTAATGTATGTGCTGTTGGTGTGTCATATTAATTAAATAAATAAATAACCACCCACTCTTAGCTGTGAACATTATCAACGCTCACAACGTAATGGTAATAACAATAGTGGTCAATGTGGTGATAGACATTGTACAAATGGATTCTTTCGTCCGAAGTGGTACTAAACAGTGACAAGAGCCGGTCAAGAATACTAAGAAGCGCAACACGGCTCCCGACTACCAAGCAATTGGTACAAGAGGGAGGTTCTGTCTATTTCAAAGCGGGACAGTTGAAGTATTATGTCAACCGATAGAAGTAGCTGAGAGTGTCAAATACCATGCTGTGCATAATAACAGAGTATCGCATACCTTTTCTGAGAAAAATCCCCCTTTTTCTCCACCCAATTTACAGAAGCCATTTGTAACAGTGGAATCGCTATAAATATCTGCAAATATTAGAGATGTTAACTCAAATTGCTCTGTTGGTTGTCACATGGTCTCCAACCTTCATATCAACAATGTGTTTGGTTCCCAAATGGCAGTAATGACTAATTTTCAATATAAGAAAGTTAAACAATTTGTTACACGGAACCCTTCAGGTTGGTGTCTTATCTCAGACTTCCTATAACCAGGCGACTAGTTTTGCAAAGTAGACCTTTCCTAGGCCTTTTCGTACCAGTCTATCTCCCTATCACGTAGGGTTGTCTATGATTTACTTAACGCCGAAATAATTGCGAATGACCTGCCTGCAATTGGCACTGAGCAGCCAAAGGTTTTCGCATCTTTAACAAATGGGTGGCACACACATCTTAAGACTGGAAGATGTTCGAATACTTGTACAGATTTCCAAATTCTTTGAGTCCATTTCCAAAAGTGTTAGACTGTTTATATTTTTAAGGTTTGTGAACGAATTCACAAAAGTTAATCACGTCGGCCTGCAAAAGCATGGCATTTCTAGAAGTTTTGTGGGATCCATGGCTGAACAAGCAATCATTGCCACCAGAAAAGATATCCCTCATAACACAAGTACTGGATTTACTGCAAAAGGCCACGATATAGTAAATAGGACATCTAAATTTTGTCAGTTTTGCTGTGCCTCAAGACAGACATCATTTTCGAAACACTTGTCATTTTGAACATTTTAATAAGCTCTTGGCTGTACCTATGATCTACCCATGAAATTACGCAAGGAATTAAAATGGTGACTTCTAAAATTGTCATGTGTCTTCTCGGTTCCATTATCAACCATCGTTGACCGTCTTGTTTCCTGCCAGAGACGCCTCACATATAGCGTGGGGAGCTCAGCACGACAGCTACTCAATATCTAGCTTATAGGTCAAATAGAACGACATCTCCATTTGCAATCAAAGCGATGCTCGCAATATTGTAGGTCAAAAGAAGACCAATATCTGAGCGAATCCAAGGTTCTAATACAATGCAACAAGACTGTTGTAGCATTTTTGCAAAAGAGGGGGGGGGGGGCATATCTTACCCTCAATTCAGTTAATAAAGAAACTGTTTCAGTTTCTGGACAAGTTCCAGATTATTCTAGAATTCAACTACATTCTAGGAATGTACAATAGTCACGCGGACCACTCGTCGCCTTGTCGACGTGCTTTAGGCTGGCAGTTACTTCAGTGTACAGGAAAAGTTTGGGGTTCCCGTGATAGATCTGTTTGCGTCAGACGTGTGTGGTAAGCAACTATGCATCTTAGCATCTGAACGACATTCGCGCGATTTACCACGATGCATTCTCCAGAAATTGGATTTACCCGCGAACGTGGCTACTTCTACCACCTTATCTGATCCTTAGTGTTACAGCACTCAAGTCAGGATCAGATATTTTGTTTCTTGTTGTACAGAGGTGGAACAGAGTAGTCTGGAGACCAAATTTTAAAACCCGAGCACTGGCCCTACGTTCACGATCAAGGCGATCAAGGATCTTTAGTACCTGGTACTAGTAACCTAGTAGACATAGTGACCGGCATCCCACCCCCCACAAATTTCCCGAGGCCAATGGAAGTATGGAAATGTGGGGTTGGTCATTGAATTTAATAGATTAAAGTTCAAAAATAACTTTTATAATCTTCTTGGCGTCCGTCTACCAAAAATATTATAATATGAAGTTGTATGGACTTGGGGCTGAACTGGACTAAAGAGCATAAAGTAGTCTCTAGAACCCACTGGTCCAAGTTTAGCATGGTTTCTCGCCTATTTGTATATTGTAAATAGATTGGCTTACAACACTATTTTATTACAGTCTGCACGCTGAATTATTTTAACAATGTTGGTAGTCTAAGTTTGTACGCTTTCGTTAAACACATCCTGGAATCCAATCCTTTTTCAAAAATCTATGATATAGAACGTATATAAGTTAGTTACATGCTTAAATAGTCTTGTCAATGAAAATGTTATATTTGCTACACGCAGATAACAACAATGCCTCTTTGCTCCGGCAGAAGAGTTCACGATTTGACATTGCTTGCAGAATGCCAAACACTTGTTTGTTCATGGTAAAAAAAAAAAAAAAAAAAAAAGGCCCATGTATGGCACAAAAACAAATACAACTTATAAACAATCAGTCTGGAAATTGTCTCCTAACCTAGCTAACAAAGAATATGGACCCAGTACTCTGGGTAAAACGTAGGTATCTACTATTTCTCTTTTGGAAGAAAAGCTTAGATTGGGAAACTGTGCTAATTTATTTATTAATAATAGAGGTTCACCAAAGCCTGCCTCCCGTACAGTTATAGCCGGCTGGGTAAAATACTCATTGTTAGAAGCGGGAGTAGTAGATCCATTAGAGAGCATACGATCGGCTGTGCCATCCAAAACTGGATTAAAATTTTTGTCATTTAGATGAGATTCTTGCAAAAGTAATTGGAGATCACAAATACATTCACCCGTTTCTAACGTAAGAAAGTAATACCTAAATAATACTAGCTGTGAAATCGTAATATTTTATACATAAATGAATATCATAGTTGGTGCAATACCATTTTGGATGCATATTTAAGTCTGTCAGTAATCCTTTTTCTCGCACATATGGATTATTAAACTAATCTAATATATCATTTGGATAATACATTTTCTTTCAAAATACGATCATCAATGCTTCATCACATTGGCGTCACGTGACACGTCCCACCGGGCGATAACAAACACGTCTCAATATAGTAAGCTTCAAATAACGGTCAAGTGTTTAATAGAGGTGTTTTACCTGAAAATAAAACACATATTAAATACTTACCTTATTTGAAGCTTACACTTCAGCTTCTGCCTGGTAGATTATCGACTCAATGATTCCTAAAACACCGACCACCACAGAGCACACCTTTGGTGGGGCGGTGGCCTGGTGGGAGAACGGATGTGCGAGCGAGACAGATAGATAAAATGAAAAGGAAGGTAGAGGAGGAGGAAACGGAAAACAGGAAGTGCCTATCTCAATATAGTAAGCTTCAAATAAGGTAAGTATTTAATATGTGTTTTATTTTCAGGTAAAACACCTCTATTATTGACGCACCTGCCCTCTTGTATCTCTGCACCACTTTAGGTTGACTGGTAGAGAATGCCTATGGCATTAAGTCCGCCTTTACTCCATGTAGGTATAAAGTGTAAATAAATAAATAAATAATGCGGCTATTCCGGATCGTCGAGGCGAAAAACATGCATCATATTTACCATATTATAATATCGTCTTACTTATCGTGCAGGAATGTATATATGTTTTGGGTAATAGGTACCTATAGTTTTATAAAATGTACTAATAATTGAATTAATATTAAAATATTTCAATAATAATAATGTCATAAAGGCATTAAATATAAAAAAACATGATATTCCTTGAACTTTTGTTCAACGAATTGAGATTTTTCTCCCGTATATTTAGTAAAAGTATTTTTGTGGTAATGTTATGGTGTACAGGAGTAGGTAATAGTTATAGATTAATTATCTTCTCTTTCATGTAAGCACGCTGACTGTTAATCTATTTAATTCTATATCTATGGACGAAACACACGTGGTGATAAGTAGCCTTGATTGCTCGTATGCCTAAGCCTTCGGGCGAAAAGGCAGGACGTGTGATTTTAAGCTATTGCATAGCTTCTATCGCAAGCCTTGAGCGTGGAGACCGAATTCAGAAATTCCGTAACGAAAATAACCTGACACCCCTCCGGTCGGGACAGCGGTGATATTTTATTTTCAACTCTATCACAACCATGTAGAGTGTAAAATTCTATAAGTTAATTTAATATCGCAGTCTTGTCAGAATATAATATGTAAGAGGATATGAGCTGAATGTTAAACGATAAAAGGTCGAAATTACCGTTTATTTAAAAATTGTTCCAGTCAGTGAAATGTATTGAAATGTCAAACGCGCGCAGTTAATGAGAATGTCTCCGTGGCGGGATGACGTGATTCTAAGTTTGAATTTTTTAAAAGTTTTTATTTTATAGCTGTTCAAAGAGGTTATAAATATTGGAATTGCCTGCTTAGAGTTTCGGCGTTCGGGCACGTGTGAAATTTGGACAATAGAAAAAAAAAATTATAATTAACTACATAAGTTGATAAAAAATGCTATGCAATAGCTTTACCGCGGCAGTCTCCGAGTGCCACACGTCTTTTTTTTTCATGATTTTAATAATTCTTTTTCTTAGAGCAGTTGATAAATGCTCTAATACTGTTTGTGTCAGATTTTGTGTTACGTTAATATTTCAGTATAGTAAAAAACAATGGAGTCGAATAGGTTAGATTTGACTTGGCCAGTTTTTTTATCAGAATTAAACATATATTTATGTTGAATAACTTTATAAAATTACTGATGTAATGAAAACTGGCCAAGTCGAATCTAACCTGCTTTAAGATCTCACATTTTTAAATAACAGCAATTGTTATAGGTATCCAATAAAGCAACGAAATAGAGTTTAACACTTGTTCATAATGTTATTTTGTTCCTATAAATACATATTTGGATTTTGCATAAAACTTGGCACTCATTTAGATCTCCATTCTTTTTGTGATGACGCCCACAGCCAAGCATAATTTTTGTATTGAACTTGGCTCTCCTTTTTTACATTAATTATGTTTTTGGTGGGTCCCTATTTACTTGGTCTACTACTATGGATACACTGTCCACACTCGCTTGGGAGTACAATTGTAAGTCATCGGCGTATAGATTATACGCGCACTGAAGATTTTAGGTAACGAGATTAATAAACAAAGAAAATAGCAGAGGGAGAGTATACCGCCTTAAGGGACACCAGCATGAAGATTACGCTATAATGACGATGAATCGTTAATTCTCACCGATAGGAAGAAAACCATTCCAGTGCTACAGAAAAGACCGAAAGGTGGGAGAGGATGGATAAGAGGATGTCGTGACTGACGGTGTTAAAGGCGTTCAAGAAATCAACCAAGACCAGCACAGTGACCTTAGTATCATCCATCCCCGCTCTAATATCGCCAGACACTTTAAGGAGCGCGGAAGTAGTGTTGTGCGCAGGCCGAAAGCTAGACCGCAAAGGATTTAGCAAGTTATTAAGGTGGACAAACTTAGACAGCTGCACACAGGCCTCCAGGACCTTGGAAAAGAAAGAGAGAATGGATATAGGTCAGAAGTGCTTCACGAAGAAGGTGTTTGGGACTTTTAAGAGGGGAATAACAAAGGCTTTCCGCGATGTAGATGGAAAAATGCCAGTGCTAAGGAAGGTATTAATACTATCGGAAATGGCAGGGAAAACATAATCCAATACAAGGACTATCATACGACGGCTGATGTTGTCCTAGCCCGTTGCGTTGGATTTGATTGATAGAATTACCTTTTTGATCTCCTCAGGAGCAACTGGAGAAAATAGGAAGGGAGTAATGTTAAGGCCTGGAAGGCCAGCCAGGAAATCCAAGGTACGACTTTTGATTCGGTGGTCAAACAAAATAGAACGATACAAAATAATATGAACAGTCCGCTCATCATATACTATCATATACTCCCAAAGGGGAGTGTAGTGTCTGGCATGATGAGCGCAACGTAATGTAAGATAGTATGCAAATAACATCCGGGGCTCTAAACTACATGGACCTTGTAGAGACTAGACGGAATTTCCGTGCTTTCCGGCGTTTTTGCCATGTCTATTATTGTAATCAAATTTGACAGCTCATATGATAGAACCCTTTAATTTGAATGTTATCCGTGGTGCTTTACAACTGGCTTTTCTAGTTGTAAACGTCCTTATACTTGAGGCTAAAATGCCTCCTTAGTTCATTATTCATATTGTCTCCCGCTTTACTACGGAGGGAAGTGGACAATTAATATTTCCAACTCCTCCCTATCTGTCTATTTGATTAATTTCGTTGCGGGATAAAGACAGATTAGTGTTCCCTGAGACTCGCCGAGCTTCACTGCTTGGTGTCATAAAATGCGTGCCATTACCGATTCTGGCTTACAGGAGTTGTAGTGGCGGTTGTGAGGGCGGGATAGTCTCTGCCAATACCTAAAGTTCCGAGGAAGATGAGAAAATATTATCGTGAATATGGCGGCGTTTAGACGTTTTTCTTTCTACTGCTTCTGAGTGACGAGACGAGCATGCCGCTCGCCTAATGGTAAGCGATACGACCGCCCTGTTGGGCTTTATGGCTATGTTTACTGTTCATGGCATTAAAAGTAGGATCTTGCAT
Organism: Lapara coniferarum; assembly: GCA_949316025.1. NCBI lineage: Eukaryota > Metazoa > Arthropoda > Insecta > Lepidoptera > Sphingidae > Lapara > Lapara coniferarum. The sequence continues at coordinate 261,083 of OX438929.1, read as the reverse complement.
TCTTAAATAATTTTATTTGTATGTTTTTGAAATTATACTTCTTTAGGTGCGTTATGAAAAATCATGAGAGTGATATTTTAATATGCGCGCGCATCATGTAATACATAAAGCCATGCTATGCTAGGCTATGCCCGCGCAGCGCGCATAAACTGTAATTTAGTTTCAATACTTCTAACCGACTTCAATAAAGGAATATAGAGGAATACGTCATAAGCATTAATTTTTTTTCTATGATGTGTTACATGTTTTTAATATCGTCACTTTATTCTATCAGGAACTTTACCTTAGAGGATGGGGTAGGGCTTCTAGTGTGGCGGGTCTACTGTACTGTGCACCTGACACCCCCACACCGCTTGACCTCCCTGACCCCCAAACCCAATTTGACCCCCTTAACCCCCTCAACCCAATTTGATCCTCCAAAAACATCTTGACCCCCAAATCAAATTGACCCCTGACCCCCCTTGACCTCCCGCACTCATTTTTGACCCTTGGCCCCCCTTGTACAGCCTTTTTAAGCACTCCCTTACCAAGGTAACACATTTAAGGGACCTAGGAATACAATTAGAGAGTAAATTACGTTTAAATCCGCACATTGAGCATATTGTATATAAAGCGTTTCAAATGTATGGATTCATAATGCGGTCATCAACGTACATCGACATACCTGTATTTATACATAACATTGGTGCGCTCGCAGCTTGAGTATGCTGCGCCCATTTGGAATCCCTTCTACAAAAAGTACATTAATACCATTGAGGATGTTCAACGAAAGTATCTGCGTACTATGCATTATAGAATCCATAATAATGATTATTTATCATATCCCTTACTACTCAGTAAATATAACATGCTAACATTAGAATCTAGACGTAACTATCTTGAAGCTTCTACTCTGTATAAAATTGTTAACAACAGCTTTGATTGCATTGATCTTGTGTCGCGTTTAAGTTATACTGTACTTAGATCAGCGAATGTACGTATGGCACGTGCCCGCTGCCTGTTTGGCCTTACTCCCTGTCGCACAAATGCTGGGCTGCGTTGCCCTATGCGCCGCATGATGGAATCCTATAACATTAACTTTGAAAAAAATTATGTATTTCATTGTAAGAATTGTATGTTCAAAAATTTAATATTGATGAATTGCTCCTGTACTAATGTTGAATAGAATTAGCATCGTGTATCTCAGGTGTTTATTGTGTTGTATCTTGTGCCATAGTACTGTTGTTCTTACAATAGTATATTAGAGTACGTGTAGCTCTATAATCACTACATAGTATAAAACAAAGTCGCTTCCCGCTGTCTGTCCCTATGTATGCTTAGATCTTTAAAACTACGCAATGGATTTTGATGCGGTTTTTTTTTAATAGATAGTGATTCAACAGAAAGGTTTTTATGTATAATACATGCATAATATAGTACTGGAACACTGATAATTTTAGAGGTTTCTAATGTGATGTCGTAAATGAACACATTTCTTTGCGCCTACATTGCAAAGACTGGCTAAACCCTAGGAGATAGATCAAAATAATGTACTACAGTATTATACACCTTAAAAAGGTCTACAAAAAAGTCCGCGATGGTATGTGTCTATCTCTTAGGGATAACCGACAATAACCATTTTTTATCCTTTACTTTTTACGAGAAATAATGGCTTATTTACGAAGCGATTTTATGCAATACAACATTAATTCTTATTTAATTTAATACCTTAAATACATTGTGCAATTAATATAGATCAATTGAATCATTTATTTAATTTACTTGCTGCAAATTGCCCTTTGCAGCAAGTAAATTAAATAAATGTTTTCGAAGATATTACAGATTTAAAATGCAGGGACGGCCGGCGGGTGCCTATAAATAGCGCGTCGTAGGCCACGCTTCTCGAAAATACATATTGTATACTAGTAGTGCTCGCGGCTCCGCCCGCGTGAAAAAGTTTTTCCGGGACAAAAATATTTTCCCGGGATAAAAAGTAGCCTATAGCACTCAGGAGTTATGTAGCTTCCTATTAGTGAAAGAATTTTCAAAATCGGTCCAGTAGTTCCTGAGATTAGCGCGTTCAAACAAACAAACAAACAAACAAACAAACAAACTCTTCAGCTTTATTTTTATGATATATTATTATGTAAATAATTTCTGCAATTACTATTATGGGACATTTTGAATTTGACTTTGTGTGGGTAATTATATTTTGCTTGACATTATAATAATAGAATATTACCTTGAGCTGATACTCTCAATTTCTTATAGACATAAAGTGATTTTTTTTATTATTTTGAATTGTAAGTCTATATAAATAATTGTATTAGGTAGTTACTAACTATAATTTGTACGCCACACAGGCCAAACATGATTGATCATTTTATATTCATATTTGAACAACTTGCATATTGTATGTATACTCATGTTTCACAAATAAATAAAATTTGAATTTGAATTTATAATATTAGTATAGATATGCTAATATTATAAAGATGAAAAATTTGATTGTTTTTTTTTTAATGGATAACCTCCGAAAGTTCTGGACCGATTTTGAAAATTCTTTCACTAATAGGAAGATACATTACCCCTGAGTGCTATAGGCTACTTTTTATCCCGGTAAAATTCAAACCAAGGCTTTTATTCCATTTTTTTTTCTCGCGCGTGGAGCTTTCACGGCCAGACTACTAAACCAATTTCGATGAAATTTGATAGGGAGATAGTTTAAGACACTGGGACGGACCTACGCTATATCTTATTACGGGAAAAATAAACCGGGACTTTCATTCCGGAAAATCTATTTCTGCATGTGGAACCTTCACAAGGAAATAAGTATGGAGATAGTTTGAGATCCAGAGGAGGACATAGGCTACTTTATCCCGGAAGAACATAAACAGGCAAATTTATCTCGGATTTTTTTTTCTCACGACTGTAGCGGTCACGGTCAAACCACTGAACTGATTGCGATAAAATTTGAAAAAGAAATAGTTTAAGACCCTGGGAAGGACCTTTGCTACTTCTTATCTCGGAAAAACATAACCCGAGACTTTTATCCCGGCAAATATTTTCTTGCAGGTGGAACTACGAGAGAATACGTATGAAGATAGTTTGAGATCCAGAGAAGGACAGACTATTTTTTATCTTTTTATAAACTCAAAAGCTACCGAACGTATTTTCATATGTCTTTCACCAGTTGACGGATTGATTCAAGAGGAAGGTTTATGAGTATATTATATAAATGTTATGTATGAGAGAAAAATAAATTTCGGCATATAATATTATGCTTTGCTACCTGTGCGAAGCCAGGGCGGGCCGCTAGTAAAATATAAATAATTAATATTGTGTACATGTGTTAGTCACCCGCATAAGTGGCTGAGCAGATTCGGTACTTCAAACCGCCTATACGCGTTCGGTTCAATTAAAGCTTTTTTTTTCTTTGTGTGAAGTAAATTAATTATCTTTTATTTTATTTTTGTGAAAAGAAAATGAAAATTAGTAAGACCTGAAAAGTGTGGGGGCGGTTTGAGGTTTCGAATTTGTTTGGCTACTTGTGTGACTGACTGTACTTATCCATGATGTCCTGTTTTGTTTTGTTTTGTTTTAATTTAGGATAGGAATAGTGTAGTGGGTTACAATTTTATTATAACTAGTTACCCAAATATTTGTTAAATTTATATGTATTTATTTTGTAACTGTTTGCCATTCCAATAAAATAATAATAATAATAATTAATACTAAATATTGAATTATTTAATGATGCCAAAGAAGTATAACTTTCTCACGCGCGTATATAAGTACACGCACCCTTTTTTATTTAACTTAAAATTGCTTTATTAAAATTAAATAACAAATATCACATAGTAGCAGCTCAGATCTTGAGTAGGATTTCTTGTAGAGGTTTCCTGCTGAGGTCAGGCACGGTGGCGTCCTTCTGCGGCCGCCCCACCGGCAGCAGCAGCTCCAGCCGCTCGCTGGCGGGCCGCGACAGCAGCGCCCGCAGCCGAGCGCTGCAGTTGAGTGGCGTCGACGTCAGCGCCACCAGGCCCGAGTACTAAAATCATTTATTATTCGCTATATCAGCATTCAAATAGTAGGTACACTTCGTTAAAAAATAAATGTGTATATAAGTCGGTTGTTATTGGTTATAGAAGCTATTTGATATTAATTCGGTTATAATAGTCATTGTGTCGTGCGAAACGTAACGAACGTAATGTGTTGCTTTTTGTGAAACAACTGTAGGCATAATGCAGTATTATAAAAACAACAAATCTGGCAGCAGTGAGAAGACATACGTCATCCAGTGCAAGCAGACCATGCCCATCGGATGGCAATAAGATGCACTTTATAGCAATTTGATTATACATTTATGTGACCTACTTAATGTTATTAGTCTGTAAGCCTTCCTAAAAATAAATAAATTAATAATAAAATAAAATAAAATAATGAATGCCATTGTGGTACAATTATCATTTTTTTTTATTCGGGCACGACAAAGTGACTGCACCTCATCTGATGGTGAGCACGATGCCGTGCGGATAGAGAATCTCATGCCATTCGACATAATTATGACGGCCTACTCAGTTGCTTCTTTGCGCTGCGGCGGAAGACCCTGGATTATAGGAAGGAACACACGCGCCGGTAAACTATTATATATATATATATATATACATATATATATATATATATATATATATATAGAGATCTCTTGACGGTAAATGTTGATCAGACGCGACTTCACGCGAGCACTTTGTTGATCCAAAAATCTATGTTGATCCGCCGGCTTTTGTTGATCCAATATGCATTTCTGGTAACTAATGTGGCTCCAACCGGATCAACATCTACACTCACGGGACTTCTTACTAACGTTTGCCGAAGTTGATCCGATATACAAATCCACCTTGCGATAGTTACGGAAAATGTTGATCCGATTTAAATGAGCCAATCAGAGCACAGCAAACAATCAGATTCAGATCAGATTGGCTGAGAGCATCCGTGACGTTTTATACACATCCAATTATTGATATTTTATTCACAGTATCAACATGTTACTTATACGGTGTCACTGAGCCCAATTGGTAATCACACTAATATTATAATGGCGAAAGTTTGTGAGAAAGTATGTGTGCATGTTTGTTACGTCTTCACGCTCAAACGGCTGGACCAATTTTGATGAAATTTGATATAGCCGTAGTTGACACCCTGAATTAGAACCTAGACTAACTTTTATTCCGAATAGTATTCCTGCGGTAATTTAGTCCACGACTACTACCGCGGAGCGCAACTAGTCAAAGTATAAAAAAAGTGATGCTATCTAAAGTGTCGTAGATTGTTTTATACTCCATGTGAAAGTGATAATTTATCTATATTTTTTTACTGTATTTTTTACTCTGTGATACCGGACTCTTACATTCCTTCAAAAGCTATTCAACTTCGTTCTGCTCCAGGGTATTACGCCCGAGGCATGGATCAGGAGTGTGGTGGTATTGTTCTTAAAAAAAAAGGCAATAACGCCTTTTGAAGAATTACAGGCCCATCTTCTTGAGCCATGTTTACAAGCTGTTCTCAAGAGTCATCACGAATCGTCTCGAGCGCAGGCTAGATGACTTCCAGCCTCTTGAACAAGCTGGATTCGGAAAGGTTATAGTACCTATGGTACTAAAGTTATAGTTATAGTACCACATCCATAATCTAGCGTTCATGGACTATGAGAAAGCCTTCAATTAGATCGAGACCTGGGCTGTCCTGCAGTCTCTACAGCGGTGCCACATTGATCATCGGTACATCAAAGTGTTGAGGTGCTTGTATAACAACGCCACCATGTAGGTCCGAGTACAAGAACAGAGTTTGAAGGCTATTCCACTACACAGAGGCTTGAGACAGGGAGATGTTATCTCTCCGAAACTGTTCACTGCCGCGTTGGAAGATGCTTACAAGCTCTTGGACTGGAAAGGACTCGGCATCAACATCAATGGCGAATACATCACGCACCTTCGTTTTGCCGATTACATCGGTGTATTGGCAGAATCGCTGGAGGGTCTGAGCACAATGCTCAGTGACCTCAACCGAGTTTCTCAACGGGTGGGTCTCAGGATGAACATGGACAAGACAAGATCATGTCGAATGTTCATGTTGTGCCAACCCCGATTATCGTTGGGAACTCAATTCTCGAAGTTGTAGACGAGTACGTCTATTTAAGTCAAGTAGTCCAACTTTGAGAAAGAGATCAATCGGCGAATCCAGCTCGGATGGGCAGCGTTCGGGAAACTAAGCAAGGTCTTCTCGTCCAAAATACCTCAGTGCCTGAAGACAAAAGTCTTCAATCAATGTGTGTTACCAGTGGTGACATACGGCACTGAGACGTGGCCTCTGACTATGGGTAGCCTTAGACGGCTCACGGTCACTCAGCGAGCTATGGAAAGGGTTTTTCTAGGTGTTTCTCTACGCGATCGAATCAGAAATAAGGAAATCCATAAAATAATGAAAGTCACTGACATAGCCCAACGGATAAGCAAGCTGAAGTAGCAATGGGCAGGGCACATAGTTCGAAGAACTGACGGCAGATGGGACAAAAAATTTCTCGAGTGGAGACCACGTACTGGCAAGCGTAGCGTCAGCCGTCCATCTGCAAGGTGGACCGATGACTTGGTAAAGGCTGCAGGAACGCGCTGGATGCAGGCCGCTTTTGACAGGTCCATCTGGATATCTTTGCGGGAGGCCTATGTTTAGCAGTGGACGTCATACGGCTGATGATGATGATGATGATAATACCGGATGATAGACCTCGATGATTATTCTGTGGAAATAGATTCACAAATTGCTGCATGAGAATGGACGTTTCATTTTTGTCTCCCACGAAAAGTCGCCCCTTTCTAACACACTAAGTTGTTTTAGTTACCATCCGCTTTAGACTTGAAAATGTGTTAAATGCTCATAAAACATTTTCGCAAAAGAGAAAACGCTTAATTATGAATGTGTTACCTTTTTTTTCTTTGTTTTCGCGGAGAAAGGGACTTATTACTACCGCTCAGTCTTTAAGGGGGGCGACTGAGCGGTTATGTTGGGTTCACCGTGCCTTACGACCCAGCGTTGAGCCGCCGGGCCGAGTCCCTAACCTATGTACACCGCACGGCATACCGACTAAAACTCCGCGGTTGCCTTCTTCGGCGCATTAGGGATGGCTGCGGGTTTCCCCAGACTAAGAGTGTCTGAGTTGTCGTCCGCAGCCGCCCCTGCGCGGTGCCGTCTAATACAGCCCGTCTCCTGCTTGGGGGGGGGGGCTCAGAAGCCCCCGCGCACCGAAGGACGCCCTCGGCGTCAACGGCAGCATGAGGCCTACTTGCCACACTGCCGTCCATCAGGGGGGTCGCAGCAATGTGCTAAAAACACGCACAAAACTAAAGACGGACAGCCGAGAGGACGACCCCCGGTGGCCCCTATTAGTCGCCTTTTACGAGAGGCAGGGGATACCGTGGTGGAATTTCCCAAACGCCCCCAATCCACAGGGCGGAAGAAGCCAGACAGTCGTCCACCCGGCGCCTCCTACGTCTCGTTTGGCGGCGGGACGGATCACCGCGCCTCCGATCCCTCTCGGCACTCTCCTGCTGCAAGAGGACCATCTCACAGAAGTGCGCCACCGCACGCCAAGACCTCCGGCTATCGACCATGGAAGCGACCACGACCGGCAGCGTGAGGTCTCCTCCGACGACTGCTCTGAGAGCTAGTATTATACTAAACTTTACCTTATAAGAGACTGAAATCTCAATGTTAAGAAGTTCAAAATAGCGACCTCTTTTCTTAAGTCTAATATTAGATTTGTCTTTTACTTACTATCAATAGCATGCCCAAGTATCGATTTTGACGTCAATTGTCCTTAAAACAAAGAAATTCAAAATGGCGGCCAATTTTTTCAATTATAACATTGGATCTGCCCTTTGTATTTAAAGCCATTCCCAGATATCGATTTTGAGGTCGGTTGGCCTTAAAACAAAGAAATCCACAATGGTGGTCACTTGTTTGAAATCTAACATTTAATCTGCTCTTTATGATAATTTTCCCGTGAGAAAATCCTGAACACATGCGCGCGCATCGTAAAACTTCACTCCCATCAATTTTTCATAACGCGCCTAAAGAAGTATAACTTCAAAAACAGTAGAATCAGGAATTTTGCCGCTTTGTGTTTCAGTACCTATTCGTCAATTTTGGCTCCGGATCAACTTAGTCAAAGTAAATGTCGCATATAAGTTAAATATATTCTGGATCAAAGTAATCACATTCAGTATCATTTTTTTGACCGTTAATGGATCCACAAATGTTGGTCAAAACGTCGAAGAGTATGTTGAAAATCTGTAAGTGCTGATCCACCGACGTCACACGCGCATCAAACACGGATCAAAGTATATCAGTTTGCGACACGCGGAGCTGAGTAAACTGGCAAAACAGGTGGATCAACAATAGTTCTAACTTCACACTGGAGCAACATTTACCGTAAAAGGGTCATTATATATATATATATATATATATATATATATATATATATATATATATATATATATATATATAGAGATCTCTTGACGGTAAATGTATATATATATATATAATGACGGATTTACGGTAAATGTTGCTCCAGTGTGAAGTTAGAACAAATGTTGATCCACCTATTTCACGTGTTTGCTCAGCTCCGAGTGTCGCAAACTGATATACTTTGATCCGTGTTTGATGCGCGTGTGACGTCGGTGGATCTGCACTCACAGGTTTTCAACATACTCGTCGACGTTTTGACCAACATTTGTGGATCCATTAACGGTCAAAAAAATGATACTGAATGTGATTACTTTGATCCAGAATATATTTAACTTATATGCGACATTTACTTTGACTAAGTTGATCCGGAGCCAAAATTGACGAATAGGTACTGAAACACAAAGCGGCAAAATTCCTGATTCTACTGTTTTCTCCTGTTTTTGAAGTTATACTTCTTTAGGCGCGTTATGAAAAATTGATAGGAGTGAAGTTTTACGATGCGCGCGCATGTGTGACACAAAATTTTCTCACGAGCGAATTATCATAAAAGGCAGATTTAATGTTAGATTTCAAAAAAGTGACCACCATTGTGAATTTCTTTGTTTGAAGGCCAATCGACCTCAAAATAGATATCTAAGCATGGCTTTAAATACAAAGGGCAGATCCAATTTTAGAAATGAACAAAGTGGCTGCCATTTTGAATTTCTTTGTTTTAAGGCCAATCGACCTCAAAATCGACATCTGAGCATGGCCTTAGGTACAAAGGGCAGATCCAATGTTATAATTGAAAAAAGTGGCCGCCATTTTGAATTTCTTTGTTTTAAGGACAACTGATGTCAAAATCGATACTTGGGCATGCCATTGATATTAAAAGACAGATCTACTGGTGGCAGGACTCTCATATGTAAGAGTCCTCTGGGTGGGTACCACCGCAATGTTTATTTCTACCGCCAAGCAGCAGTGTGCATGCACTGTTGTTTTTCGATTTGAAGGGCCATTGATTCATTGTAGCCAGTGTAACTACAGGACATAATGAGACTTAACATCTTATGTCTCAGGATGACGAGCGCAGTGGAATGCCACACAGTACTTTGTAACTCAAGGTTCTGGATGGTATTTCTACTGTTTATGGGTGGTCGTATCGCTTACCATCAGGCGAATGGCATGCTCGTCTCGTCATTCAATGCTATAAAAAAAACTAATATTAGACTTAAGAAAAGAGGTCGCTATTTTGAACTTCTTACATTAAGATTTCAATCTCTTATAAGGTAAAGTTTAGTATAATACTAGGTAACACATTTATAATTAAGCATTTTCTGTTTTTCAAAAATGTTTTATGAGCATTTAACACATTTTCAAGTCTAAAGCGGATGGGTATTAAAACAACTTAGTGTAAAAGAAAGGGGCGACTTTTCGTGAGAGACAAAAATGAAACGTCCATTCTCATGCAGCAAATTTGTGAGTCCATTTCCACAGAACAATCATCGAGGTCTATCATCCGATATCGTCATCATCATCATCAGCCGTATGGCATCCACTACTGAACATAGGCCTCCCCCAAAGATTTCTAGGTGGACCTATCAAAAGCGGCCTGCATCCAGCGTGTTCCTGCGGCCTTTACCAAGTCATCGGTCCATCTTGCAGATGGACGGCTGACGCTACGCTTGCCAGTACGTGGTCTCCACTCGAGAACTTTTTGTCCCATCTGCCGTCAGTTCTTCGAACTATGTGCCCTGCCCATTGCCACTTCAGCTTGCTTATCCATTGGGCTATGACAGTGACTTTCGTTCTTCTACGGATCTCCTCATTTCTGATTCGATCGCGTAGAGAAACACCTAGCAAAGCCCTTTCCATAGCTCGCTGAGTGACCGTGAGCCATCTTAGGCGGCTCATAGTTAGAGGCCACGTCTCAGTGCCGTATGTCATTACTGGTAACACACATTGATTGAAGACTTTTGTCTTCAGGCACTGAGGTATTTTGGACGAGAAGACCTTGCTTAGTTTCCCGAACGCTGCCCATCCGAGCTGGATTCGCCGATTGATCTCTTTCTCAAATTTGAACTTACGGAGTAGGACTACTTGACCTAAATAGACGTACTCGTCTACAAATTCGAGAATTGAGCTCCCAACAATAATCGGGGTTGGCACAACATGAACATTCGACATGATCTTGGTGTTGTCCATGTTCATCCTTAGACCCACCAGTTTAGAAACTCGGTTGAACATTGTGGTCAGACCCTTCAGCAATTCTGCCAATACACCGATGTCATCGGCAAAACGAAGGTGAGTGATGTATTCGCCATTGATGTTGATGCCAAGTCCTTTCCAGTCCAAGAGCTTGTAAGCATCTTCCAACGCGGCTGTGAACAGTTTCGGAGAGATAACATCTCCGTCTCACGCCTCTGTGTAGTGGAATAGCTTTCGAGCTCTGTTCTTGTACTCGGACCTACATGGTGGCGTTGTTAAACAAGCACCTTAACACTTCGATGTACCGATGATCAATGTGGCACTGCTGTAGAGACTGCAGCACAGCCCAGGTCTCGATCGAATCGAATGCTTTCTCATAATCCATGAACGCTAAGCAAAGTAGCAAGTTATACTCCTCAGTTTTTTGTATAACTTGCCGCAGCGTATGGATGTGGTCTGTTGTACTATAATCTTTACGGAATCCTGCTTGTTCGGGAGGCTGGAAGTCATCTAGCCTGCGCTCTAGACGATTCGTGATGACTTTTGAGAACAGCTTGTAAAAATGGCTCAAGAAGATGGGTCTGTAATTCTTCAAAATGGCGTTATACCCTTTTTTGAAGAACAATACCACCACACTCCCGTTCCATGCCTCGGGCGTTGTACCCTGGAGCAGAACGAAGTTGAATAGCTTTTGAAGGAATGCAAGAGTCCGGTATCACAGAGTTAAAAAATACAGTAAAAAAATATAGATAAATTATCACTTTCACATGGAGTATAAAACAATCTACGACACTATAGCTAGCATCACTTTTTTTATACTATGACTAGTTGCGCTCCGCGATGTTAGTCCCGGCTTAAATTACCGCAGGAATACTTTTCGGAATAAAGTTTAGTCTATGTACTAATTCAGGGTGTCAACTACTGCTATATCAAATTTCATCAAAATTGGTCCAGCCGTTTGAGCGTGAAGACGTAACAAACATGCACACACACTTTCTCACAAACTTTCGCCATTATAATATTAGTGTGATTACCAATTGGGCTCAGTGACACCGTATTAGTAACATGTTGATACTGTGAATAAAATATCATTAATTGGATGTGTATAAAACGTCGCGGCTGCTCTCAGCCAATCTGATCTGAATCTGATTGTTTGCTGTGCTCTGATTTGCTCATTTAAATCGGATCAACATTTTCCGTAACTATCGCAAGGTGGATTTGTATATCGGATCAACTTCGGCAAACGTGAGTAAGAAGTCCCGTGAGTGTAGATGTTGATCCGGTTGGAGCCACATTAGTTACCAGAAATGCATATTGGATCAACAAAAGGCGGCGGATCAACATAGATTTTTGGATCAACAAAGTGCTCGCGTGAAGTCGCGTCTGATCAACATTTACCGTCAAGAGATCTCTATATATATATATATATATATATATATATATATATATATATATATATATATATTATATACCGGCCAAAGCCTGATGGTGCGGCAAAGAAAAGATTTGGCGTATCTGTTGGTTCGGGCCGAGATGGTTTTTACCATCAAACTGTGGCTTCGCAAGCCAGCACGCATGGTTCTGCTGGGATCAGATTATACAATTCCTCAGAGCATTCGCCATGATACAGACGGTAGAACATGCTTAGAGAAGCGACATCCCTCAACCTCCTGCAACTGTAGCAACTACAAGTTGCTCGTCACGTATGCATCATTCGCAATGCGGATGACCCGTCGCTGCAATCCATCCAAGGCATCAAGCAAGTATTGGGCGTAACCGTCCCAGAGGTGCGAACAGTATTCCATACCCGGCCGTACCTGTGCTTTATACAAGTGGTAGATTTGACCGGGCGTGAAAAACCGACGCACCTTGTTCAGGATTCCAACCCTGCATGATGTGGCAGGTATTACGCCTTCGATGTGATTCCTTTAATTCAGATCACAGCGGATAGCCATACCAAGGATACTCAGGTCATTCCGCAATGAGAGTGGAACACTCTGAAGATTGGGGAGAGGAGAAAACGGGGACCTTTTGCACGTGAACGCATACACCTGCGTTTCTTGGCATTGAACTCAACCAGGTTCATCGAACCCTATGTAGAAATGAGGTCCAGAATCTGGTTGAGCTCAATGACAAGATCCTTGCGTTTCCTCCCTGTGTCCACCCGCAAACCAGGGGGCTCATAGCAGTATCGCACATGAACCGCGCTGTCGTCTGCATAACAATGAATGTTGCCAAGCGATAAAATGTTGCCAAGCGATAAAATATCATTGATATGCAGAAGAAGAAACAAGGTGGGCGACAACACCGAGCCCTGTGGAACATTGGCATATACCTTCATGAGCTTTGAAACATGCCCATCAACGACGACACGCATTCTACGCCCAAGGAAAAAACACGCACATAAGTTGTCGGGCAAACCGTATGCTGGAAGCTTGGAAAGGAGACCACGCTGCCAGACTCTATCAAAAGCCTTAGCTATATCGAGGCTCCCAGCTAGATTCTCATCATGCCTGTCAATCGTAATCGGACCTTGGCTCTCTGAGTCGAGTCTACGTGTGCCTCTACAGATCCCATGACGGGGATGATGAGACAACTCGGCTATTTAACTACATTAGCCAGGCGACAGACGACGCGCTGGAGCAGTTTCCAACAGCGGAACTGGTGGTTTTGGGGGACTTCAACGCGCACCATGAGTTGTGGTTGGGTTCCTCCAAGACCGACCATGCTGGAATAACTGCTCATGCATTCGCTTTAACCCACGATTTGTCTCAACTGGTGAATCACCCCACCAGAATCCCAGATGTGGCAAGTCACACGCCTTCATTGCTGGACCTTCTGCTGACGAATCACCCATCCGGGTACAGTGTATCAGTTTGTGCCCCCCTGGGTACCTCTGATCACTGCCTAATTAGATCTTCGGTGCCATGTGCCTCGCCCCCGCGGCTTGCAAAGGTGAGGCGCAGAATTTGGCACTATTCGTCAGCGGATTGGGATGGTATGCGGGAATATTTTGCATCCATTCCTTGGCGGCAGTGCTGCTTTGAGGGCAAAGATCCTTCTGCGAGTGCTGAAGCTATTGCCGGCGAGATCAGACTAGGAATGGAATATTACATTCCTTCCTCTGATGTCATTGGTAATGGCCGAGGACGCCCTTGGTTCAGTCGGGATTGCGCAGATGCTGTCAATTCTAAGCAAGCTGCGTATCGTGCCTGGATTAGGGGTCGCGCAATGGAGGATCCGAATCTGAATGCTCTCAAAGCAGTCTACAACCATGCCACTAAGGCCTGCAAGAAGGCCTACGCTAGAGCGGATGCCGAGCGTGTCGCCAGGATTGGACGTGCACTGGCGGACCAACCATCGAGCAGTCGCATGTACTGGAGTCTTGCCAAGGCCGTCCAATCCAATTTCTGTCGCCCATCGCTGCCACCGCTGAGATATCCAGATGGATCACTAGCCCACGCGCCGCAGGAGAAAGCCACTTTATTGGCAAATCTCTTCGCGGCCAACTCCCGGCTTGATGATTGTGGCATGCCGCCGCCCTCGCTGCCTGACTGTGGTCATGTTATGCCCGATATTCGCATCAGGCAGTGTGATGTGCGGCGGGAGCTACAATCATTAGATACATATAAGTCTAGTGGTCCAGACGGTATCCCAGCGATAGTTCTCAAAAAGTGTGCAGCGGAGTTGTCTCCCGTGTTGACGCGCTTATACCGGTCATCGCTCCTATCCGGTACTGTGCCTCAATCTTGGCGAGAGGCTAATGTGCAGCCGATTCCGAAAAAGAGAGATCGGTCAGACCCTAACAATTACCGCCCAATCGCCGTAACTTCAGTGTTGTGCAAAGTAATGGAGCGGATCATTAACAGTCAGTTGGTCCGCTACCTGGAAGATCATTCGTTGATCAACGATCGTCAATACGGCTTTCGGTCGAAACGGTCAACGGGTGACCTTCTGGCGTACGTGCTACATTGCTGGGGTGAGGCGATGGATAAGCATGGCGAGGCTTTAGCCGTGAGTCTCGACATTGCTAAGGCGTTTGATAGGGTCTGGCATCGTGCCCTTCTCTCCAAGCTTCCGGCATATGGGCTCCCCGACAACTTGTGTAAATGGATCTCCAGCTTTCTGCATGAGCGTAGAATGCGTGTTCTCGTTAACGGACATGCTTCGCAGCTCATGTCAGTTAATGCTGGGGTCCCCCAAGGCTCGGTGCTTTCGCCCACCCTGTTTACTTTGCATATCAATGATATGCTATCCCTTGGTAGCATTCATTGCTATGCAGACGACAGCACGGTACATGGGCGATATTGCTCTGGGCCACACAGTTGCCGGGGAGTCACCGATAGGCAGCGTGAGAATCTGGTCGTCGAGCTCAATCGGACTTTGGATCTTGTATCCGAATGGGGTAAATCCAATCTGGTTGAGTTCAACGCCAAGAAAACTCAGGTGTGCGCGTTCACGTGTAAAAAATCCCCGTTTTTGCCCCTCCCTAATCTTCAGGGTACTCCACTTGCAATGCGGAATGGCCTCAATATCCTGGGTATGGATTTGCGCTGCGATCTGAATCCAAGGAATCACATCGAGAGTGTAATATCTGCAACATCCCGCAGGGTCGGAATTCTAAACAGGGTGCGGAGGTACTTCACGCCCGGTCAGCTCTATCGTTTATATAAAGCGCAAGTGCGGCCGGGTATGGAATACTGTTCGCATCTCTGGGACGGTTCCGCAAAATACCTGCTCGATGCCTTGGATGGATTGCAGCGACGGGCTATCCGCATTGTAAATGATGCAGACGTAACAAAAAGTTTGGAGCCACTGCAGCTGCGCCGCGACATCGCCTCGCTCAGTGTGTTCTACCGTCTGTATCATGGTGAGTGCTCTGAAGAATTGTTTAACCTTATCCCCTCCTCTCCTTTCCTAAACAGAACCACGCGTGCTGGCTTGCGGAACCACAGCTTAGTGGTCTGTTCCATCCCGGCTCGAACCAAAAGGTTCAGTAATTCATATTTCTGCCGCACCATTAAGCTGTGGAACAGTTTGCCAGCGTACGTGTTCCCTCCTTCCTACGACTTAGGGTCCTTCAAGCGGAGCGTGAAGAAGCAATTAAGCAGGCCGGCATAATTGTGCCGACCGACCAGGGATGTTTATCTCTTGCCGGTCGACACAACTTTTTGGGCTTCACTACATTTACCATCAGATGCAGTGAAGCCACTTTGTCGAGCTTACGATAAAAAAAAAAAAAAAAAAAAAAAATCGCCTCCCCCCAACGATGTACGACTTACGCTAGAAGGTCACCCGTTGATCGGTTCTGACGAAATCCGTATTGTCTGTCACCGATCAACGAGTGATTCTCCAGGTAGCGGTATCCTCTTATATTATAATCGCCTTACCTGAATTGCTGCCAACAAAAATCCTGCTGCAATAGCAGTACTTATTTCACTATAATAATGCATCCTCTTCTTCCCGTCTGGTCTCCAGGAGTAGGCTTGCCTAAACACCAGTACGAGAGCAGGGGCGTCTGTTAGGTAAGGCTTCACTGGCCTCGTGGAGAACGGCTTCAAGTCCGTCACCCACTGCCTGGACATTCTTTTAGAGTAGTTTAGCTCCTCTTCCTCTTCTACTATATCTCTAATGGCCTTTTTCGTCTTTGGATCTTGCACTACTACGAAAGTCCAGGGTTCCGTGTGTGCTCCTGAAGGCGATGTTCCTGGAAGGATAAAAAAAACGAATATAAATGTTGCATCTGTAAACACTGAGCATTGCATAGAGTATTTTATATTAAGTCGCGAAAGCCACGTTCTTACCTGTGTTCAGATTAATGTGTTACATTTATTTATTTAAAGCTTTATTGTACACTAAAACTAAAACATGATGCTTAAGATTAAAAACAATGAAAGCAGAGAAGAGGTTCAATTATTGGCGGTTTTATCGCTCGAGGTTATCTCTAAGTGTGTTCTGGAGTGAAGACCGCGTCTTAGCAAACGTAGCGTGGGACGCCCTCTGGCCAGATGGCGGGACGACTTGCACCAGAGGGCCGGCAGCGACTGGATGCATAAAGCAGCAGACCGGGCTCTGTGGCGTACCTTAGGAGAGGCTTATGTCCAGCAGTGGACTGCAACGGGCTGATGATGATGATGAAACTCTTACAGCCGATCTCAATAACTTACTAACAGATAACAAAGAGTTAAAATGCTTACTTTTGATGGTTATCTGTGTTTATAACTATTTATCGAAGGTTCGAATAAGATTGCTGTCATTGGTCCATTTCGTTTTTGCCAAAGATGAACATGTAGCTATTAATCATTGGTATAATATGCAGTATGTTATCTTCGTGCAAAAATAAAACGTTTCAGTGGGTGCACTCCAAGAAGATTATAATATATCTAAGTGCACTCACTAGAGTTATGTCAAAGTTTTACTGTTAGCGTAACTTTCACGGAGGATTTAGATAGCAAACTCCAGTTAAATGTTAGAAAGTTATGTGTACCGGCCGATACAGGCAACCGTTGGATGGACTAAGGGAAAATAACGAAAAGGGTAAAATAAAATGCTTTATTCATCACATAGGCGAACATAGTTGCACTTATGACAAGTCAAGATACATTCAATTACTAATAATAATTATTATAAAAAATCTTATATAACTACTGTCATTCTCATAGGGAGCAAAAGCAATGAAAAATATATCAAGAAGCCAAGCTCGGGCTGGCAGGAAAGAGATGTTAAAAAAACTATGAATTAATTTTATTAAATATAATGGGAGGAGCGCGTCGGGATCCTCACCGGTGAGGACACTATAGGCCCTAGCCTAGCTACCTAAGCGATGACTACCCGAAGAAGAAAGGCAGAAAGAAACTCCGGGCTTACTTTTTGTCATCAATTGTCCATATCATCTTTATGTATATATTTTTTCCAAGTCTTTTGCATACAAAGTCAAATGAGTTATACAGGGTCATTTTGTAACCGAATACATAAATTTAACTGCGATAAAATCAATTTGAAAGAAACACCTTGCAGTTAATTAATTTAACCATAAGTGTAAAAGAAAGAAGTACATTTTTCAAACAAAATAAATAACAAAAAAGGTCTTTTAATTTTAGACATCCTATTGCCACTACTAGTATACGAGAAATCGTCGGAGCGTCAACATCGCACTTTGGTATGTGTGTTTCATTGATAATATGCTCACGCACACGCGAACAAGAGATGCACACACGGAGCGCAACGATAAGTTGTCACATCGCGCCATCGTAACCAAGAAGCTTTATTCCAAACCGACAAGATGAGGTCGCTATTATTACCAATGCTTCTGTGTCAGGTCACATAGGTCAATCTAAACAACAGTCACTTACTAGATTCTGTCAGAGCCAGTTATGTCTCCTTTAGAAGACTGAAATCATTGCGGCATCTTCGATAATATTCACAGTCCATACACCGCACGTAGCTTATCAAAAAGCTTCACAACCCTAAGATTCTATCAACTATCACACGATACTTCAGCAAGAATCGCACGCTCAAGCCGTCAAATTCGTCGATCGATTTCGTGAAACCGTCTATGATGCTACCGTTATGATACGAGTGTCAGCGAGGTTCTGGAAGATTGGAATTTTGAACATTTACTCAGTAATCCCTAAAAGTACAAAAGACATTTCAACGACCTTCTCGGAAACATTAACACTTTATTCACGAGCTTTGTAAATGTAAATCATAGTTTACCACAACAGAAACTTAAAAATTAACACAATAGAATAATTAGAGAACATTTGATCGTGTGCGAATAAAAGCCGACAAAGGACTAACTAAACTAAAAACCTACACATGGCTCGCGTCTCCCGAAGCGATGTCAAAGGCAAGGTCACTCAGATCGATACAAAACGATTTAATAATAAAATTACAATAGGTACCTGTAAATACATAGGGAGCATCGGCCTAACATTCAGTACGTAAATCGACATACGCCACATCGTGTTGCTGCTCGGCGAGCGCCGAGTGGCGACTGGCGGGCAACGCGCGCGCAGGCCCCCGCGCCTCACGGCGCATGCGCCTGGAGGAGCCAGTGCGGGGCCATATTTTAGGCCGCGCGGGATAGGCATAAAGTCCGCGAATCCCGGACCGCGAATCTCGATGTATTTCGACACGTTACACATTTTGATAAATATCACTTGTACTTATTGCTATTACCTGGAATTGTCGTAATTTACTAGTAGGGTAAAAAACGTTTAATTTTTAGCACTTCGTAGAATACACGCACACTTTTGTCAAGAATAAGTAACATTTACGTAAGTAAATAGTGAGTAATGACTGAACTTAATTTAAGATAACCAGGATATTCAATTGACCAATGACCAAAATTATTGTAAGTAGGTAAAACATGGGTATTTAGAAGGATGTTTGTGCACTTGGTCGAGTCACTTTATAAGTGGTTAGTAAATAACGCCCGTTTTAGGTATTATTACTCAGGCCGGAACTATTAAAAATTACGATTGTTATTGCGGTGCGGAGATACTGGGGTACTCTGTCAGAGGTGTCCGGGAATAAACCCATATTTCGCCCAAATGTCCGGGATTCTTGCCGTGTTTTTCCGGCGTCGGCAATTTAGGTAATGGCAGCCCTATACAAAGAACATGCCGACAAGTGCGCCGTGCGCCCGCTGGCGCGCGCGATCGTTGGCCCCGCCAGCTGATGTTCGTGTTACACGTGCTCCCACAGGGATACCAAGCTTTGGTACTATTACCTTATTCTGCAATATCTTGCAATATTAGTTTTACATTGTTCTATGCTATTTAAATCGTACCACAATGCATATTGAAATTAAATGATGTTTGAGCTCTGGTATGCTTTATTGCTTAAAGTAATGTTATTTTTACAATACAAAGATATTGCTGCGTATTCGTTTAAGTAGACTTTTCATTAGCATAATTACCCTAGTTATTTTATTATTTAATACACTTATTTAAGTGTGTTTAGAAATCCATGTGATAAATAAACTAATATCCGATTCTTTGAAAAGATGTGTCATTTTAGCAAACTTGTCGGTTAAAATGTTTATACTGGCAACACAGCGTGTTTGAGTGCGTGTTTGTAATGAATGGCGTGCGAAAGAGACATAACATATTGGTATCTGCACGTTAGTTTCAATGTGTTAGTAACAAGATCAACGACTCTGACGCGATACAAAATGTAGCTAGAGATTAGAAGGTACAGAAGGCATAATAAGGCGATTGGTAGTATAAAGTATTTACGTAAGCCTATTTTAGGCATGACGTCCAGAAATATTGATGTTAAAATTAAAATAAACGTTGAAATATCATACGGAATCTAAAAAATGTGATATCAATAGATTAAAATCCTGTAACTTTTTTAATAACCCGACTGCGAGTTGTTTAGTACCTACCTATTTCGGTAGGTAAACTTATTTATTAACGAAAACAAAGTTTAGTATTAAAGAATTAATACTTTTCTTTACAGCATAACACTTAAAAAATAATTAGTTCCTTTTCATACAATAACATGACAATTTTTTATTTCATGTTGATATTTATAACGTATTAGTTAGGGAGTAGGGACTGCTCTAGTAGCAATTTAATTATTTTATTTCAAATTCCACGTCTCAAGCGGTACTGCTGCAGCTATGTGAGTGAATGTATTGCAAGTGAATTTGTGAGTTGCCCTTCTTAATCCTATAGGTTTTGTAATAACATCGTCAGCTGTGACGTGATTCACTGAATAAAGTAAAGCGCGCTAAAACACAGCGTGATCAAAAAACTATAAAACTATAATCGGGATTATTGGCGAAAGTATGCGTTACCCATGGATAATATTTTGCACGATGTTAGCAGAGGTCACGCTGAATATGTGGTTTCATTTAGTAACGCAATGTTGAAATGACACTGTATATGCTAATGTACACACATCACCGTTGTATAGGGACAAAATACAAAAGAATGAATTTTACAAACACAACACTACATCTAGAAATTCATACTAAAATTCGTGAACACAATTAAATAATCATAATTAAACGGTGTACAGTGTGCATACGCCTACATTTACAAACATATATTTTAGAAATTTCTTTACATTGGATCAGTCCTTGGTAATTAAAGTTATACCTAGATACCGATTTTGAGGTCAATTGGCCTTAAAACAAAGAAATTCAAAATGGCGGCCACTTTTTTCGAACCCGACATTGGATCAGTCTTTGTTGATTAAAGTTATACCCAGATACCGATTCTGAGGTTAATTGGCTTTAAAACAAAGAAATCCAAAATACACACACACACACACACACACACACACTCACGCCTGTTATCCCCGAAGGGGTAGGCAGAGGCGCAACTAGTGCACCCACTTTTCGCCGTTATTCCGTCCCATGATGTGATAGGGGGCGAGCCCATTGCCATATCGGGCACAAATTCCAGACTCCGAGCTGATACTGAATAGAAAAATTCAATATCACTTTGCCCGACCCGGGAATCGAACCCGAGACCTCAGCATTGTAGTCGTACCTTAATAAAACTACGCCACCGAGGCAGTCAGAAATTCAAAATGGCGGCCACTTTTTTCAATTCTGTCATTGGATCAGTCTTTGGTAATTAACTTATACCCAGATATCGAATTTAAGGTCAATTGGCCTTAAAACATAGAAATTCAAAATGGCGGCCGTGTATACCAATTCTAACATTGGTTCTGAGTATTATAGTGCTAACGTTCGTAATATATAAATAAATAAATAGTAAAAAAGTACATACTAACATAATTTTAAGGTGTAAAAAATTGAACAGTCATTACACCTCAAAGCTGAATTTTTCAATTGTATGAACGGCACGCAAGCGTCATTTACGCAAATGTTCATGAAACCTAATAATTCGAAAATGTTTATATCGATGTGACTGTTAGTGTGAAAAATATAACCTGTTGGTTATTGGTTCAATGTTCAACGACGCAAGACACGTGTTAAACATGTTATCGCTAATGTTTTTCACGTAACTCCTTACTTCTTGACCGTTATAACTTAACTATTAATTTAACACGTATTTTTTTTTAACGTTTAACTATTAACCATTAATAATTTTTAACTATTAATCACATCACTAGTGTCAAGTCAACAACATGATCCTCGGATGTCCGGTAAATTTTAGTAAAAAGAAATACTTTTTGGAAATTTTGATCAAAATTGGCAATGAATTATTGTTTTTAGGTGTGTTTTAGATTGTGACAAGGTAAATCTATGTTATATAAGTTATTGCCTACGGGATATTAGACATGGGCGCCGCGCCGGCGTTACGCCGGCGGACAGGACCCGCGCGCCGCCGCCGCCGCCGCCTAACTTGAACGGCGTGGATTTTGTGAATACTTCTATTTTTTTTTGTCAAATTTTATTGATGATTGGGTCTCAAATGTCATATATAGTTCGATGTAGACATGGGAGCCACGCCGGCGTGGATATGGAATAAAAAAATACATTTTTCTTCTAAAATTTTATTCATAGCTATTGGCCGACTTGGGTTTTTTAAAGTTAATAACAGAAAAACGACTATTAGCGTTTACGATTGTAAAAGGCATCTTGGCTACGGCCTCTGTGCTCATGCGCCCATACGTGCCTGCGCTCTTTCAAGCTTGCTGTCTAACCTAAAAGGTCCTAGCATCGCTAACTAGACTTTATGCTACGGAGTTATGTAGTCCATGATCCTTTACAGCAGTCCCTATTCGGCCGAAACCTTGGACCTCCGAATCCCTCTGCAATGCTCTCCAGCGGAATCCGCAGCAGACAATAAGGGCGTACCACTCGATCTTGTACGTGACTTACTTGTTGGTTAGATACCGGCCTAGGATCTGGACCCCAAAACACTACGGCCACCTTCCACTGGCTCGAGGAAGCTTCCGCGCACGAGCAGCGTCCGGTTCCTAAATAGAGGACAAGCGGGCTTCTTTCGGCGGAGTTGCCGTGAAGGATGTGGTCTCAGGCTGGAGACCCCGTCCTCGGTGCTCAGATGTTTTAGTAGTGCACCCTGATTTTACCAAGGTGCGAAGCAACGATGGTCCAACTATCAACTGACAAATGTACTCATGGGAGAACATTGTTTCGGAGAATATCTGTGGCAGATCGTAGGTCATGTCTTTTTATTGTTATAACTGCCCAACGGCGGTGTCTTACGGGCAGGTGCATGTGATCGTGTCTTACTGGTCCATGGTCGACAGGCGGAGGTTGTAGATTGCGGTGGCTAACTTTTTCGTAGTAGTCCTCCACCAGAAAAAGAGTGCTACGAGAGATCGATTGCGGGCCAATCCCTCTGCCATCAGAGACGTTAGGGACTCCTGGTCCTGACCTGTGAATTAGGGGCGTTTAGGGAAGTCCACTACAGCATCCCCGGTCTGTCGTAAAAGCCGCCTAATAGGGGCTATCAGGCGATCGTGGGGTTTCCCAAACCCATTATAACCGTCCACTCGGCCTTTGAGGTAACAATATACAGTCCAAATCCGACCCCGCCAGCAGGAGAGAAATTTGAGGCATAAGGTGGAGAACTGAATATTATCCGTCCTTTCGATGGAGATTTGCGGATCAAATGATTAGGCGCAAATGACCATGGGATCATGAAGTGGTCCCTAAAGCAACAAAGTACTTTGTTATACATTTAGTATGCCGTGGTAGTTTACAATGGCGGCGCTAGACCAAACGTGGACGTCGGTGACATCAGCTTTGTGAGACCCCTTTTATTTTCCACTTTTCTCTCGCCCGGGCCTAGCAGCGGCTGAGCCCGCGGTTGACAAAGGGCACAAAGAAAAACACCACGTGCAAACATCTGCCCCCAAAGCCCTGCGTTGGCTAAGGCCGCCACTATCAAGAAGTAATATTAAAAGACTAAAAGACTTGGTACAGCTTGGTGTGTCGCCCGATGCTTACCATCTCTATAAGTGGCGTAACGCTAGGTCGTAAAAGCGGTGATAATGGTATAACCGCGCAGTCATTTTTTATAACGGAATGGTGGTACCAAAGGGCGTTAATGGTCATTTCACCTACTCCGCGAAACAAGATGAAGACCCGCGAGTGCCATGGAGCATGGGTCTTTTTATTATTATTTTTCACAGAGAAAGTGACTTCTTACTACCGCCCAACCTTCAAGGGGGCGACTGAGCGGTTATATGCTGGGTTCAGCGTGCCTTACGACCCGACGTTGAGCCGCCCGGAGCGATGGGATCATGGAGTGACCGCCCAACGTATGTACAACGCACGGCATACAAACCAAAACTCTGCTGTGGCCATCTTCGGGGCATTAGGGACAGCTGCGGGCTTCCTCTGACGGAAGTGTCTAAGTTGTCCGCAACTGCCCCTGCGCGGTGCCGCCTAGTGCGGCCCGTCTCCTGTTGTGTTGGGCTCAGAAGCTCCCGTGCACCGAAGGATGCCCTCTGCGTCAACGGCAGCGTGAGGCCTACCTGCCACGCTGCCGTCCATCACGGGGGTCGCAGCAATGTGCTAAAAACACGCACAAAACTAAAGACGGACAGCCCCCTGCCGCCCGCCCACGACCCCCGGTGGCCCCTGTTAGTCGCCTTTTACGACAGGCAGGGGATACCGTGGTGAAATTCTCCAAACGCCCTCAAACCACAGGGCGGAAGACACCGGTCAGTCGTCCACCCGGCGCTTCCTACGTCTCGTTTGGCGGCGGGACGGATTACCGCGCCTTCGATCCCTCTCGGCACTCGCCTTTTACAAGAGGACCATAGAGAGGACCATATAGGAGGATCACAGAAGTGCGCCACCGCACGCCAAGACCTCCGGCTGTCGACCATGGAAGCGACCACGGCCGGCAGCGAGAGGTCTCCTCCGACGACTGCTCTGAGAGCGCTGCGCTCCTCATCCCAGGCTGGGCAAAACTCCAACGTATGCTGGGCCGTATCCAGCGGGCAGTTGTCACAATGGTGACACAGGGCCAACACCTCCTTCCTCACTACCCGCCACAGGTACTCGCCGAAGCAGCCATGCCCGGCACCTGTGTCAAGCGGTACGTTGCCGCACCGTGGCGCCTGTCCAGCCATTCGGCAAAGACAGGACGCACTGCCGCGACGACCCTGAGCCCCGCTGACGAGGCCTCTAGCCTGAGACGCCACTCCTCCACGGCGGCTCCCCGTAGGGAGCCCCTCATGGCCTCCTCCTCCTTCAGGGCCTGACGTTGCTTGCGACTGGACGCCTCCTCCCGCCAATGAAAGGCATCGAAGAGGGATTTGGCGTCCTGGTCCCAGGGCAGAAATCCGAACAACAAACAAACCGCCTCGAAAGAGACCGTGTAATATGCCCTGATCGCCCGCTGCGTCAAAGCCCTCTGCGGACTGCGTAGGAGGGCGACGCAGGGGCGGCTCAGGGAGTCAGCCCAAACGGGGCTGCCATACAGGGCCATGGACCGCACGACTCCGTGAGCTACCAACTATCTACGAATATGTAACTGAGGAATTTATATGTGGCCTATGTAGGTATACATTGAAAAATCCACGCCGCCGGCGCTACGCCGCCGCCGACTAAAAATTACCAGCACGCCGCCGCCGGCTTTTTCCTAGGCGGCGCCCATGTCTACGGGATATTCCCACATATTCTAAGACGTTGCGTATTTACAACAATGCGAAGCTTTCAAATAAGTATAGTAAGTAGTAGTTGTTGCGCGGGTGCAACGTTGCGCTTTTACTGACACTGGATAGGAATTACTTTATACTATGTTTTTTGAGATTATATTAATTTATTGGGCTATATTATCTTTTTCACACTATAATATCCCTATAATAAATCCAATACTTCTTGTTTGATTACTAAGATATACTGCTATACTTGATATTATAATAATTTGTTTGGTGTTGGGTGAATGTTGCATACCTTTTTTGTTTATTAATTAAAATGGGAAAAAACAAGAAAGTTTTTAGCTTTAGCCGCACCAGAAGTAGCCTCATCTTTCCTGAATTCTCTAATACGAGCAAAATTAAGCATGGGTGAAAGAACATCAATTCTAACGAAGAAGGAGATTGTTTTCAAACTGTTATTCAGTATAACGCACATATGATCGGGGTTGATCTCGCAGAGAATATATTGATCGCCTTATATCGAACCGCCTTCAAGACTAAGCGATGGTACATGGCTATCTCTTCACATTTCAATGATATCAGTGGGTAAAATACCTGGTTGCTGTATAGGAGAGACTGCTTAGCTAATAGTAACCAATGCATAACAATAAATATATTTAGATACATAGAATCAAAACAAAAAATAAATTTTGTTCATGGTTATCTTCTTTCGTTCTCTTTCAGAGGTTGAACTTCCACAAACATTAAAAAAAACAGTAAACCTACTTTACCATTACCTGGATAACATCACCTATTTCCTAGTTTTTGTACAATGCGGTTGGTTCAAATATTGTAAAACTGGGTATTTAAGTGTCAATTCTTTAAACTGTAATCAACAATCGTGTTTGGTTCCCTAAAAACAATGTTTTGTTAATATTCATAATGGCAAATAAGTAATTCTTTCAAATTTTGAGTTTAATTTCTTTAATATGTCTTACTTCCTATCAAGTGCAATGTTGCAAATACGCTAAATTGTGTTCAGAATGTCCTTAATTCTATATTTCGCAAGGTAGCATATTTGCAACATATAGTATTCACATATGTATGCATAGCAGATTTTTTATATGAATTAACTCTGAGTTAACTGCTAACTGAGGGTTAAATAAATAATTTACCTAGCGCCATCAAAAGTTAAGAGTAAACCTAGGGTTAATTTTCTAAATATTTAACCCACCAACTTGGGTGCATTAAATCGCTAACACTGGGTTAATGAAGCATAATGTAAAATAAGTTGAGGTTATGTAACCACAGATGACAGAAGTGACACGAAATTAATACGGTTAAATTAAATGTCATCAAATGTCACAGAATGAAGGGTACACAAGAATGTTTATATACATTGTATTGTAGTGTAAAATAGATAAGACATATGTTTCGATTTTTGTTTATTCATCCCTCTTTGTTCGGATTACAATAGAAGCGAATAGATATTGCAATGTTTCCGTTACAAAAAAAGAAATGTCAGGTTAGTCAAGGCCCGCTTATATATATAGATGTATGAGAAAACCCTATGTATATGGACACCGGTGTCCGTCACAGGCCTTGACAGACTGCCCCAGTGTTATTTTTAGTGCTGCAAGGCACGATGAGAGTTAAAGTTTAATTATCTAACCTCGAGTTCACAAACTCTGCATTTGTTTATTTAACCCAAATTTTGCGCGCAAGTGAGCCTAAGAGGCTTTGTCGCAAAGGCAACATCACACTTCCAGTCAGAAAAACACTCAAGCACACACCATATTCGCACTAAACTACCAAATAATTAAAAAATCGGAAAGTAAAAATGAGATTTTTGGTGAAAACATTCGTTTCTCATGAATGATTTTAGGCATAATGTTAGCAGAAGCAAAGACGAGTATGTGGTTTCATTTATAAACACAATGTCAAAATGACCCTGTCAACAGACATACATACACACATTGCAAGTTAAATAAAAGCTTTTAAAAACAACTGGTGTTCCTTTAAAGAGGACGTGAATATAGTGGGCTAATTCAAGCAGAATAAGTAATTTTAAATAAGTTGGAAATAAGACCTGTCACAGCGTGAATTGATGACTTGATGTGTAAAAGGTGATGGGTAAGACTTTAGAATAATATTAACTAAGCCCAGGTAAAACAATAAAAAATATTTGATCACTATTATGGTTGTTGGACCCCTGCACCCTCAGTCCCAAGAAGTTTATAATATATCTACTGGAGACCGCAGTACACACATTTTTTTGAAGACAACAAAATTACCTTTTGTGTTGTCTTCTATCTCACTCATTCTTTAACCTATGTTGCCAAAGTTTATGGATTATTTCCCCAACCATCAAAAAATATTAATACCGTTATTGTCGTCTCAATCATATATAATAGAATATTACCAATATATCTTATATAATGATGTAACTACTATTTTCATTTCAGAATTATTCCTGTTGAATAAGATATCCTTAAGGTTTTTATCCTTATTAACATTTTAGTTTAACAAAATCTCCTCATTTAATTGATAATTGCGAATACATACTTCGGCAACACTGTTATAAAACGTTAAGTTCGAATTCAATATAGTTGTCAAAAAAATGTTCACTTCGAAATTTTCTCTGTAATTATTTACAATAATAAGTGTATTTTAGTGATATTTTAATGTGAATTGTGTAGTTCATGGTTGCAGAAATATTTGGCATCCATCATTTAGTGTGAAATTCTACAGGTAAGTTCATTGTAATCAATATTTTGTAAATATTATAATTTTATCAATATTCATCCGAAATGTAATAAAATACGTGGATATTTTATAAATTAACTGTAGAAAAATCTCGCTTAATGTGATATGCTTTATATATGAGTACTTTTTTCATATTAACGTAATGTTAAATGTGATTTTTTGTATAGTAAATAGTGTATGTAAACAAGAGGCTAGGGTGACCATGGTGTAAGCTTTGGTGGACCGGTTTGACGATGGTGCTAGAGTATTTGTAATACTAGCGGCCTTACCAATTAATATTATAAAGCTTATTAATCTATAAATAATCATCGTAAATAAAAACTGAGGATCAACAGTTACAATCGAGTTCTCAGTGTATCCAGCATTGACTTATTGAAACTTTTATTTAAAATAAAATCGAGTTTGTATTTCTCTTTACAGATTTCTTAAAGATCTAGATAAGCAAAAACGTGGTTAAATATAATACCATTAAAAGGTCAATTTGATGCCTGCAAGAATTACTAGTCAACATTTAAAGACAGAAGATTATGATTCTGAATGTGATAATGTGTCTTCTACTTCCCGGAATATGGCAGCAGATGTCAAAAATAATTATTTAATACCAGAAACTCATGCTGTAAGTATATTATTTTTTTATTATTTCACGGGTCTAATTATGATCCACTTAGACTTTATTTACTAGCTTTTGCCCGCGGCTCCGCCCGCGTGAATGTGTTTTTCCGGGATAAAAGTTCCGCTTTATATTTTCCCGTGATAAAAAGTAGCCTATGTGCTAATCCAGGACATGATCTACCCGTGTGCCAAATTTCATCGAAATCTGTTCAGTAGTTTTTGCGTGAAAGAGGAACAAAAATCCATACATTCTTACAAACTTTCGCGTTTATAATATTAGTAGGATAGGGCATTAAGCTTGCGACCTACCAAATTTTATAACGGCAGTAAGTTGGGTGATATCTGAGTGAACTAAATGGCACCTCTGCCTCTGTCTAAAATGTATAGGTACTTAAATATATTATTATTTATATTATTATATATTATTTTTTTGATTATTTATTTACTTTTTACATTACATGTCAGCGAAATGAATATGGACCACCATTGAAACGTCAATACTTGAAAGATTTCAATATATCAGTAAATGTGAAGACATTCCGTCATCATCACAATAAATTTAAAGAAATAAAAGAAAGTATTGCAGCACAAGATGAAGAGATAAAAGAAGAAAATTAATAAAATGTTATTTCTTACTTTACAGTCTGAAATTGAAAATGTTTTGCAGTGAAATTTTGCTAACATTTGAGATTTTTTCAAAAAGTATATTCCAAATAGTAAGCAAAGAAAAATGACATATAGTGATGACATAAAGACTTTTGCTTTAACGTTACACTTTTAGTCGCCGAAAACATTTTTGTTTTTATAAAATTAAAGATTTATTTGCCGAAAGAGAGCACATCATGGTGATCTTTAGCAAACTTTAATTGTTTTGTTGGCTTCTTGACAGAAGTTTTAGAATATTGAAAAATAAATTTAAGGACGAAACCTCACCTGCAGAATGTAGCGTTAATTTTTAATTCCATGGCTCTCAAACAAGAATTTATTTTGTACTGTAATTTATAAAACATCCACGTGTTTATTACTTTTGCTATAAATATCTACACAACTTTGTTTACAATCAACTTACCTATGGAATTTCACACTAGATGTTGGATTGCAAATAATTCTGCAACCATGAATTACACAACTCATAGTAGAATATCTCTAAAACACAATATTTATTATAGTGGATAATTACAGAAAAAAAGTTCGCAGAATAGTCGCAAAAATTGTAAAATCACACAAAATAGATATTCGTAATATTTCAAAATTACTCACTGAAAATTAGGTTATTAACTTCCTAAATGTGCATTATTTTTTCATGTATGATTGTTTACTTTTATGAGTATGTTTTTTATTTTTTTTGTTATGTTTAAATTTAACAATAACCGTAGTTTTCATTTTTAAATATCCCAATGTTTTTCTGTCTAACCTTACAGTCTCCATATTTGGTTATAAAGGCCGGCAAACAACGTGAACATATCCAGTCGTGGGGGAAAGTAAAACATATCTAAAGAAAGGGGAAAGTAAAACAAATATAATGCGAGGCTGTGTGCCGAGCAAAAAAAAAGCACGCGGGGCCCCGTGCGAAGCAAATAATTTTTTTTAACAGCTTTGTAGGTAAGGTGCTAAAAAACGGCCCCCAAGGCGCTGCAAGATGCCCCTGTAACTGCGAGGCCCCAGGCGGTTGCCTGGTTCGCCCCCCTCCTCCAAGGCCGCCACTGAATACACCACCGCGTGGTGAGGTATTTTTTATGTAAGTGGAACTAGTAGTTCCAAACTACATTTACCAAAAAAGTATGTAAATATGCCAATTTTGTTTGGAATAAACTTTCTAACTCAAATTATATTTTTTAAATATCAACTATTACTAGCCGCTGTAGTTGGTTTTCATAATTAATTTAAACTGCATTTCTTTATAGAGATAAAAATAAATATTATGGTGCGATATCATATTATTACACACTCACACACTCACGCCTCTTATCCCCGAAGGGGTAGATAGAGGCGCAATTAGTGCACCCACTTTTTCGCCGTTATTCAGTTCCATGATGTGATGGGGGCGAGCCTATCGCCTTATCGTATACAAATTCCAGACTCCGAGCTGATACTGAATAGAAAAAAATCACTTTGCCCGACCCGACCGACCCGGGGATCGAACCCGAGAACTCAGTATTGCAGTCGTATGGTACGACTGCAATGCTGAGGTCTGAATACAACTACGCCACCGAGGCAGCCATATCATATCATACCATATTATTATGGACAGTTAATTATGTTATGTCCTGGTTTTGAAAATAAACCTTTGTCACTCTAAAGAAAGAGACAGCAGATAACTGTGACGTCACAATTCACATTTTATTCTTCAGTTTGTTAAACGGAATGAAGAATCCATATGGGTATAAAATTCTTGCTCAGTCCCGATAAATTTAAATTGTTTCCTTGTATCTTGCCTTGTATTGGTTTTTGTCCGTGGTTTTTCTTGTAGCGCAAAAGCAAAGAGTATTATAATACTACGGAAACGAAAAAGTTTATAATATCGTCATAATCTAACTTATTTTATTTAATTCATTAATGTCAAACTAAAAGAGTCATTTAATTTATTATCTATACCAGGTTACACGTGGCGATTTGGGAATATTCGCGGATGTTTTACATTTCATTTTATACATGAAATTTTCAGTTATGTACATAAATTATAACAAAATGAATTCAATTTTGACGTATCTAAAATATTTCGCTGTGTTTGTAATGATAGCCGCAAACGTGTGTTTGATAATGTACCAACGAGTAGCGTATGTACGGGAGCAGAGAAGACAGTTCCTGCAAAATTATTACGACGAGAGAGACAACAACCTCACCGCCGAGGAATTCCTCGACGAACAGTTCAAGGAGGCGTTGCACTTGGTGGACAACATATTACACTACAAGTATCAGATCAAGTTGGTGAACGACAAACAAAAGATACTCAACACGCATTTGTACGGACCTGTTCGAAAGGGTACCACTGTCATTGTGATACAAGTGCACGACAACGCAGAGTACTTAAAAGCTTTGGTGGACTCATTGCGGAACGTGGCGGGTATCATGAGGGCTCTTCTGATATTCTCACACGATTACTTTAATTATGATATCAATAAAATAGTAAGGAATGTGTCATTTGCCAAATATATGCAGATATTTTATCCATACAGCGTTCAGTTGCACCCAAAAATATACCCTGGCCCAGACTCGCAGTTTTGCTCCGAGGGTTTTCAATGCAAAAAAAATCAAAATCGTAGAGACGAGATGCTAGCGCAAAAAAAATTGCGCTGGTGGTGGCAAACTCGCCAAGTATTCGAGGAACTTGGAGCGCTGGTAAACTTTAACGAAAGCATTATATTTCTGGAGGAACACGACATCGTTACCGAGGATTTTATTTACGTGTATAAATTTTTAAGAAAATTAATGTTGGAAAAGTGTCCGCAATGTGAAATGTTAAGCTTGGGTGCATATCGACCTCTACTCACACACTATCACATTCAAAACGGCTACGTAGTGGTATCAGGATGGAACTCCGCCATTCGAAATCTCGGCATGGCTTTCAACAGAACTGTTTGGAATACGATAAAGCTATCAGCGATCGACTTCTGCTACCACAATGATTACAATTGGGACCGCTCTCTGAGGCACGTTGCGAGCCGTAGGAGTGACAATCCGTTTTGGATCATGAGCATCACGGGTCCACGAGTGTTTCGAGTGGAGGAGTGCGACATTGACGACGTGGCGTGTAACATGCACTACATGATAGAAAAGGTTCAGAGGTATATTAAAATGATCAAGAGGGCTTTGTACCCAACGAACATGATAATAACGTTCGCGCAGGCCGGCGTTGGAAATGTGACCGGTGCGGGGGGGTTCGACGACATTAGGGACCGGGAGCTGTGCATGTACCTCATTAGAGACAGGTAACATTTTGTAGATAGGAACAATAAATATGAAATTTACTTGCTGAGAATAAATTTTAAATAATGTTATTCCATTATTTTCCGACAGAACTAGTTCGTAATAACCTATTCGGCTGTTATCGGCTAATTTTTGCCGGAGGCCCGGCCGTAGCCAAGGATGTCATTCGCATACATTTTTTTTGTTTTCTCAGTCTCCCACGAGGCGGCTTGTGTCTTGGTTGGTCTTCTGCCATGGGATTTGGATGCCAATACCTCTCGTCAGTATTCTTCTAGCGTGAGCAGGTATCCCATCTCGGGCGGAGACTGGCCCCTAGAGAGCTCACGGCCCAATTGGCCTCCATCCGCTGTGGAGTGGCATACCCGGCTGGAGAGCCCGAGTGCGGGCTTGAGGACCGTGGCGGCAGTGCGACCTGTCTTGTTAAACTAGCTTAAAAGACGCCACGGTGCGCCGACATCCCGTTTAACACAGGTGCCTACGGGCCATGGGTGTTTCGGCTCGTTTCTGTGTCGGATAGGAAAGGAGGAGTCCGCCGTGTGCCACCATTGTAGCAACGACCGCGAGGACACGGTCCAACACACTCTCGAAGAGTGCCCAGTTTGGAACCTACAACGCAGTGTTCTTAGAGCAGCCGTCGGAGGAGACCTCTCGCTGCCAGCCGTGGTTTTCGCCATAGTCGGCGGCTGGAAGTCATGGCGCGTGATGGCTTCCTTATGCGAGTGCGTCATCTCGCGGAAGAAGAGCGCCGAGCGGGATCATGAGCAGAACGATCCCGCCCGCAGCCAGAGGAGACGAAGGAAGCGCCGGGTGTACGACTGACCGGCGCCTCGTGCCCTGTGGTTTGGGGGCATCTAAAGAATTCACCCACGGCATCCCCTCCCTGTCGTAAGAGGCAACTAAATGGGGATTGAGAGAGTCGCGGGGCGAGCAGTGGGGGGCTGCTACTCTAGTTTATGCGACTCCAAGGTGGACGACATTGCGTGCGGTCGGCCTGCTGCAGTCGTGCATAGACGTGCTTTAGAGTTTGGGGGCTTCTTAGCCCCCTCAGTTAGAGAGGGGCCGCAATGCGGCATTGCGCAGAGGCGATTCCGTGCAGCTATCTTAGCTCTCACCATTTCAGAGATATACGCAAAAAACTAAAAGTTAGGACCTTTAAGCTCGGATAAAAACAACGCACAAGCGGGATCGATGGGACTTTTGACATAGCATTTGTAATAACGTATTTAAGGCCTACAAAAATCCAGCTTGTTAGGAATTAATGCAAGCTCAGCACGTTTTTTGCATAACTTGACTGGAGTAAAAAAGCGGTGACAAAGTTATCTGACACCATTATACAAGCTTTTAATAACTAAAGGTATCAACTAACCCTTTTTAATAAGTTAAATAAGGTTTTAAGCTGCAAATCATTTTTAACTAACGCCATCGTAACGTTCTTTGCTCTATTCGAATTTTTTTAGGCACCTAGGATATTAGACGATCTGACTGTATCACTGACGACTATATAACTGTTCTACCAGTCAAAGCAGTAATTGAAGCTTTTTTAAATATCTTCTGCAGGCACAGTGACATCATTATATCTTAATTGTTAAGGCTTTATTTAGCCCTTACCTGTAAATTCGTGGGCCTCTTTCGTGGGTACAAGTGTGTTATAGCATGCTATAACTCAATTATACAGCAATGCTTTAACACTGTAAAATTTGACTACAGCCAATATGCAGTACTTAAATAGCTATTTTTTAGAATGTTAGTTGGGCAAGCTTCTAGAGAGCGCCTAACTCAGATGATTTACAAGAAGTGCCGTACATTGTACATACATACACATTCACATCTTTTATCCCCGAAGGGGTAGGCAGAGGTGCAACTAGTGCACCCACTTTTCGCCGTGCGTATTCCATCCCATGATGCGACAGAGGCGAACCTATCGCCATTCTGGGCACAAATTCCAGACTTCGGGCTGATACCGAATAGGAAAATGCAATACCAATTGTGCCCAACCCGGGGATCTAACCCGAGACCTCAGCATTGCAGTCATACCGTAATACAAGTGCGCCACCGAGGCATACATGAGGTACACATTTAAAATTAAGCAAGCGGTTGAGGTCGATCCGTGAGGCGGGTCTTTGTTTGAAGTTATCATAGCTCTTATGCCGTTATAAGGAACTTTGTTTTATTAATATGGTCGTACGTCTGCAATTTGATTATAATCTATGAAGGCAGAGTTGCTCGGTCAAGTGTGCGGCCGTAGAGCTTGCATTACAAAATATAAGGAGCTTGCGAATATCTCCGAGTTGCTATATTTAGTTGGCGACGTCACTCGCTGAGCTAGGAGTCGTTAAACTGTTTGAGAAACCAAATATAATAAAAGTAATTGTGTCGGGTATTCCACGTGTGAACGCATCTTGCTCGCGCGGACGTGTCTCTCTCCCACTTGGCTTCTCTTAAAATTGATAAATATTTACTAATTAAGAGATATCAGAGTTGGTTTAATAATTTAACTTAAATTATCAATGAATTATAACAGGCTCCTACGCGAAATCACAAACATTTGGACTTTTGAAGATGGTACGGAAATCTAAAAAGCTGTTAATACTCATAACTCATTTCATATTTTAGAAATGTTTACAGTAATAGCTAAAATATATTCTCAATAGAATAAGTGTATGCAACGGCATGTCATGTATCTTGGGCCTCACAGTCATAATTAATCATCAACGATAAAATTGCGACGAAAGTTGGATTCTTGTGATTTGACTCATTTGAACCTCACGCACCGCACGGATCCCAACAGTAAAGCTATCCTGGCGCCGTCCGCCTCCTTTTTTGTGGGACAGCTCACAGTACCTAATCAGTATGTAACAACACATAGCAAAGCTGATTCTACTCGAACTAATGAATGAAAGCGGATGACTAGTTATAGTGCGTGGAATTCCGACTGCAGCACAATACACAAGAGATCCATTCGCAAAATATACTTAGTTTTCTTGTATTGTAAAATCTATCGGCATGTAATAAAATGGTGATAAATTTTAGCGACGTGTTCACTGGCAACGAATGAACAAATTTTTTTTTATTAAAAAATAGGTATAGACAACAAGATACATTATAAATAAAAACACAGAATAAGTCATGGTGCATAAAACATTGTTGATATAATTACAACAAATAGCGTGATTACATTTCATGGTAGGTGCGCTGTGCGCTGCAGTTCAAAGAAAACATCTATAGACTGTACTCCACGACCGTCACTCCGTTTCTCAACATTCTACGAAAAGAACTTTTTACTATTGTTGATAGATTGGTAGTTGCCTACCTATTTTTTTATTTTCATTTTTTTTTACGCGGAGATAGTGAATTATTACTACCGCCCAGTGTTCAAGGGGAACGACTGAGTGGTTATGTTGGGTGCACCGTGCCTTACGATCCGGCGTTGAGCCGCCCGGAGAGATGGAAAACGTCGGGCAACCGCTGGGCCGAGTCCCTAACCTATGTACACCGCACGGCATACCAACCAAAACTCCGTGGTGGCCATCTTCGGCGCATTAGGGAAGGCTGCGGGCTTCCTCCGACTCACGTCTAAGTTGTCGTCCGCAACCGCTCCTGCGCGTACCGCTATTGCGGTCCGTCTCCTGTTGTTAGGGGGGCTCAGAAGCCCCCGCACACCGAAGGACGCCCTCGGCGTCAACGGCAGCGTGAGGCCCTACCGCCACGCTGCCGTCCATCACGGGGGTCACAAAAGTTGGCTAGACTAATAGGTGGACGGCCCCTTCCGCCCACCCGTGACCCCCGGAGGCCCCTATTAGTCGCCTTTTACGACAGGCAGGGGATACCGTGGTGGAATTCTCCAAACGCCCCCAATCCACAGGGCGGGAGACGTCGGTCAGTCGTCCACCCGACGCCTCCTACGTCTCGTCTGGCGGCGGGAGGGATCACCACTGTGCTGGCGATCCCTCTCGGCACTCTCCTTCCACGAGAGGACCACCTCGCAGAAGCGGGCCACCGTCTGCCGAGCATGGAAGCGACCACGGCCGGTAGCGAGAGGTCTTCTCCGACGACTGCTCTGAGAGCGCTGCGTTCTTCGTCCCAGGCTGGGCAAAACTCCAACGTGTGTTGGGCGAGTTCCTGTTTCGGGTGGTATTGAAGGAGGAGTCGGCCGGTAGTTGCCTACCTATAATTTCATACCCGAAGTTAATACGTGCAGTGAGTGGGGCGCACGTGTTTATCGGCATATGACCGCAGCAGTGATGCTGATAATAAATGTAGTTCGAGCTGATAGTTCGTATGTGGAACGATGATAAATCGGG
Organism: Lapara coniferarum; assembly: GCA_949316025.1. NCBI lineage: Eukaryota > Metazoa > Arthropoda > Insecta > Lepidoptera > Sphingidae > Lapara > Lapara coniferarum. Next base: position 224,244 of record OX438929.1, on the reverse strand, counting down.
CTTATCTAGCGTCCCTTCGGGCGTGCCAGTAAAAAATATCTAAACGCGGCGGAGCGCGGGCCTGCGTTCCTACTGGACTGATGACGCCTACCACGACGTGCTCACTGTTGAAAAGCATTGTAAGCGCAGTTTTTATAATCAACTAGTGGGAGTGGCAGATGGTTATCCTGCCTGGTCCATAGACCGCCTTCTACGTAGATCGTATTTAATGTGGACTACTTTTCAACTTCAAGTATCCTATCTTGAAAGATATTTGACGCCTTCTGTGCCTTAGCTTGAAAGCTGGAACCAAGCAACACATTCACAAATTTTTATTGAAATCGGTTAGGCCACATTTGCGGAGACGGGTGTCACGCGTGGCGGTGGGCGGGGTGGTACGTACGCACTAAATTCAAACATATGACGTTGTATGCGTGTTTACGGAGAAGCGATTTTACACGTGTTTGCGCGATATTTGCTGCGGAGCCTGCGGATGGCAACGACGTATCCCACGTGGTGGCGCACGCGGCGACGCACGCAGCGGAAATTCTCCACGCCCTGTCACTACAACCGAATCGGTGCCTGCCGCGTGCACCGCAGCGGGCAACGCCACTTTTCCACGTCGCGCATCTTTATAAGCAATATCGTACATTGCTATATATCTGTGTTTACGCTCGCGATGACGCGGGACGATGCACGCGCCGCTTCTCTATAAACGAAAATATCGGCCGACGCGCCGCGGCCTGCGAGATTCCACGACACACGCGCCGGGCGACTCCTTGCGTTTCCGAAAACGAGGCCTTAGGCGGTTTAGATAGCGTGGAGGACACGAGCGCCACTCATTGTAAGTTAGTTGTGTCGTAGCACTATTCTGTAGTTATACTACTTGTACACCTACAACCATCCCTCAAGTGCAAGTAAGAACTTGTCAAGTTTTATCGCGATTGGATGAACGGGTGATATTTTAACATATGAGTGGGTGAATGAGATACGAAGGGCAATAAAGCGTACGAGAAGAGGAAAGACTGCAGGTTATGACAGGATTTCAGCTGAAATGCTGAAGGGAGGAGGAGACCTCATTGTGCGCCTTCTGTGCCTTCTCTTTAACAAATGTAGGCGGTCCGGTCGAGTTCCAAATGGTTGGTGCAAGGCCGTCATTGTGCCCTTGATTAAAGGGAAAGGATCACAGCAGGAGTGTGGGAACTATCGAGGTATACCCCTCTTCAGTACAGTCGGCAAGTTGTATGCTACGATATTGATTGAAAGAGTGGTGTAACAGAGACGAAAATTTGGGATGTACAAGCAGGTTTTAGAAAGGGGATGGGATGTATGGATCAAATCTTTTCCCTAAGGTGCATAGCTGAGAAGACCTTAGCGAAACACTAGAAGGTTTTCTGCGCCTTTATTGACTTGGAAAAGGCTTATGATCGAGTGGTGAGGAATAAACTGTGGGCAACTCTGCCCATGTATGGCGTAGAGAGCAATCTGATTCGGGCGCTCAAATCCTTATATGAGGGCTCGAGTGCCTGCGTCAGAGTAAATGGAGCCTGCACGGACTGGTTTGACATCGAACGCGGTGTCAGACAAGGTTGTGTAGCATCACCATGCCTCTGTAATCTCTTCATGGACAGATGTTTGACCAATTTGAGAGGGTCTGTTTGTGGATTAAGAATGGGAGGATCAGTGTATAAGTGTCTTTTGTACGCCAACGATCAAGTACTCCTTGCATCGTCGGTGTGCGAGTTAGAACATATGGTCACTATTATGAATGAGGCATTTGAGAGAAAAGTTATGAAAGTGAACGTAAAAAAAACGAAAGTAATAGTTCTGGAGAGGGATGAATCGAGAACCGAGTGTAACATAATGATAGATGAAAGAGTGGAACAAGAGAACGAATTTGTATATTTAGTATGTATGTTCGCTCGAGACGGAAAGTGAGACGGAGATATTGAAATAAGAGTAAAAATTGGGAATAGTCTTTATGGCGCCTTGTACTCGATTATGGCTAACTATGGCTCGTTGAAATTAAACTATTTTTACGGATTTTATAGCGGTTTTTTACTTTATTTTCTCCCGACGTTGCGAAGGCTTTTCAGCACTTCGTGGTCACGGGGCAGACTGAGGTGTAGGTGGTCCGAAAAGTTAGTGTTACCTTCAATTTACAATTATACAACATTCGCGTAAACGTAAGGAATCTTTATAATAACGCTCGGTTAGCCATTCACCAAGGAGTCCTGGCGCCAACACTAGTGCATGGGAGTGAGTCGTCAGTGTGGCAGAGCAAGCATGTAAGGCGTTGAGAAGTATTTGTGGGCTGAAAGTAAGTGATAGAATGAGAAATATCGTGATAAAAGAAAAATGTGGATTGAAAGAAGATGTAGTGACTAAGATTGAGAAAGGAATGCTTCGGTGGTTTGGCCATATTGAAATGATGGATGAAAAGACAGTAACGAAAGAAATTTATGTCGCGAAGGTGAGTGGTAGTGTCGGACGGGGACGTCCTAGACGTACCTTCATGGACCAAATTGATGACCACTTGAGAAAGGGTCAAATAAGGAGTTCTGAGACTGTGGAAGAAGAGAAAGAGGTATGCTTGGATCGTCCTGAAGGAGGTGGAGGCCAAGAGGGCCTCCTTACGGCGAGCCGCCGTGGAGGAGTGGCGTCTCAGGCTGGAGGCCCCGTCGTGGGGGCACAGGGTCGTAGAGGCAGTGCGTCCTGTCTTTGCCGAATGGCTGGACAGGCGCCACGGAGCGGCAACATACCGCCTGACGCAGGCGCTCACCGGGCATGGCTGCTTCGGTGAGTTCCTGTTTCGGGTGGTGGGGATAGAGGAGTCGACCGTGTGTCACTATTGTGACAACTGCCCAATGGACACGGCCCAACATACGTTGGAGTGTTGTCCAGCCTGGGATGAAGAACGCAGCGCTCTCAGAGCAGTCGTCGGAGAAGACCTCTCGCTGCCGGCCGTGGTCGCTTCCATGGTCGGCGGCCGGGAGGCCTGGCAGGCGGTGGCCCACTTCTGCGAGGTGGTCCTCTCGCGGAAGGAGAGTGCCGAGAGGGATCGCCAGCGCAGTGGTGATCCCTCCCGCCGCCAGACGAGACGTAGGAGGCGTCGGGTGGACGACTGACCGACGTCTCCCGCCCTGTGGATTAGGGGCGTTTGGAGAATTCCACCACGGTATCCCCTGCCTGTCGTAAAAGGCGACTAATAGGGGCCTCCGGGGGTCACGGGTGGGCGGGAGGTGCCGCCCACCTATTAGTCTAGCCAAAAAAAAAAAAATTGTGACTGGGTATTTTCATCTTAAAATTTACTCAGTCGCAGCTCGGAGTCAGGAAGTTGGCGGTGTGATACCCCCGTGCCTCGGAAAGCACGTAAAGCCGTTGGTCCTGCGCCTGATCTCTCTCCGGTCATGTCGGATTGCCGTCTCACCGGACTATGAGAGTGAAGGAATAGCGAGTGCACCTGTGTATTGCGCACACACTTGTGCACTATAATATCTCCTGCGTACCAGGCTGATCTCCGTTGAGATTGGCCGCCGTGGCCGAAACTGGCTAGGAGGATTTCATTTCATTTCAGTCTAGCCAACTTCTGTGACCCCCGTGATGGACGGCAGCGTGTCTCACGCTGCCTCGGACGCCAGGGGCGTCCCTCGAAAAAGGACCGCAACAGCGGTACGCGCAGGGGCGGTTGCGGACGATAACTTAAACGTGAGTCGGAGGAAGCCCGCAGCCGTCCCTAATGCGCCGAAAATGGCCATACCAAAAAAAAAAAAAAAAATGCTTGGATCGTAGCACTTGGCGTTCCATAGTCTCTGCCTACCCCAATGGCGAAGGACGTGAGTTTATGTATTATGAATAGGGATGAACGGTGTGGTTACGCGATGCATATAAAATATGCACAAAAAACAACCGTTGATTTTTATATATTAGGAGAATCTATTTAAAACAAGGACGTGTAGGACGCCCTCCGGCCAGGTGGGATGACGATCTGCGAAAGACTGCAGGCAGATGCTGGATGCGGCAAGCTGAAGACAGGGCGCTATGGCGCTCATTAGGGGAGGCCTATGTCCAGCAGTGGACTGATAAAGGCTGATGATGACGATGATGATGATGATTTAAAACAATATTACCCATTTTACAAAATATGATGTATAAGTAATAGTAGCTTACCAGCAGTCTTAATGAGATTGTCCAAGACTTCTTGCGCGATGGGCTCCTTGCTGAACGCTCTGACAGTCCTTCTTTGCGCCATCAGCTCGTAGTACTCCCTGGAACGGCGCAGCACCTCGTCGTCAGTCCTGCGCGGTGCCTGGTACACAATGTGAGGAGTGTCCTCAGGGATGGCCGGTACCAGCAGCTCGGAGTCTTCATCGCTGTCTTCGCGGAAATCACGCTCTGAAATAGTTGCAGCGGATACCTAAATACCTATCATGAACCGCAGATATTTATTTATAATTTTTAGTGCTTCCGAGTCGAGTCCCTTTAAGGCGCTGTGAATAGGCGACTTTGATGTATTTGAAGGGGTGACTCATATGAAGTGGAGGATTGCGGGGGATCGTCTACTGCGGGTACAACGCACCATTTGACAGATGCGTGATGGGCATTTTAGTGTAGAAGGGATTTTAATACATCAATGGTGCAGAAGCATAATTTCACATGTATTAAGTAATGTACGCTTCGCCCAGTGCGCTGCTGTTCGTCCCCGAATCGCGCCAACGCTCAAAACGGCAAATTGTCATAATTGTGAAAATTTATAAATTGATGCTTTATTACACACTTATAGCTTTAAGCGATTTCCCCCAGACAACCTTTGGATGTACAGAACAATTAATTAATTATAATGATGATGGTGCCCAAAGAAATTTACATACATAATATGATTACTTAAGATAAATAAATATATATTACATACATACACACATACATATACATACTTAAATTATAAACATGAATTACATAAACATACAGCAGCGACTTCGTTTAAGATAGACAAAGAAAGTAATTTATTAAAAGCTTTTTAAAAATATAGAGGGATTTGGCTTGCCTTATTGTAACAGGCAAACCGTTCCAGAGTGTAATGGCCTGTACGGTAAAAGGTTTATCGTAGAAAGAGGCAGTGTGTATTAGAGTTTTAAACTTGTAAGTATTTGCAGAGCGAAAGAAGTGGTTATTGAGTGAGTATAGAAAACTAAAACGTTCCTTAAGATATGAAGGGATAGTAGGATTAAAAAGGATTTTAAATAGTAGGCAAAGAGCATGAGTCTTTGGGCGAAGGCGTATAAGCAACCAGTTGGGTATTTTGCGAAATTCAGAGTCATGGTCAAATTTCCGCAAACCATATATGAACCGAATGCAGACGTTCTGGAGACGCTCAAGTGTGTGTAATTGGTTTTCAGACAGATCCAGATTGCAGGCATAATCAAGTAAAGGAAGTAGTAAAGATTGTGCAAGGTTAATTTTAGTGGTAATAGGTAGGAAATTATGCAGCCGTCGGAGGGATGCAATCGAAACAAATAATTTTCGGCTGACTTGAGTCAACTGAGGACTCCAAGAAAGTTGTTTGTCAAAGAAGACTCCCTGATCTTGGTGGCCTTTGTTATGTTACGATTCCTCCATATTTTCTTTAGTTTGTCCATTGCCCCTCTAGCCATCGCCATGCGTCGTTTCACTTCGTCGACGCTACCACCATTGTTTGATATCAAAGCACCCAAGTAAACATACGACTGAACTACGTCGCAATTCGCAATTTGTGTTACTCCTAGTGCACTGACATTAGCGCGGTCCACAATCATAACCTTGGTCTTACTCCGATTAATCTTCAATCCAAATTTAAGACTTATGCGTTCCATCTTGAGCAGTAGTTCTTCCACGTGGCTCGCGCTAGTCGCAAACAAGGTTTTATCATCGGCGTAGCGCAGGTTTGCGATTTCGTAACCACCAATCGCAACGCCATCGGTCCAGTCTTCGAGAGTTATGTGCATCGCAAGTTCTGTGTAGATGTTGAATAGGATTGGTGATATGATATAGCCCTGGCGGACACCCGCACTGGGGTGAAAGCTATGTGAAAGAAGGTCATCCGTTCGTACAATTCCTTCTTCGTAGAGACTCCTGAGAAGGTGCACAAGATGTTTTGGTGTGCCCATTTCAAGAAGCTTCTTCCACAATATTGGCCATTTCACAGATTCAAACGCCTTTGAGAAGTCAACAAAGCATATGTAAGTTGGCTTATTGAATTCTCGAGCCTTCTCGATGATTTGACGAACTATCAGAATCTGTTCTCAGGTTCCCTTTCCCTTCACAAATCCAGCTTACTCTTGCGCGATTTCTCGTGTCAGGTAAGCTTTCAGCCGTTCATTTAAAATGTGTAGCAGAATTTTGCTGATATGACTAATTAGAGCAATGAGGCGGTAGTTGCTACACTTCTTGGTTGAACCTTTTTTATGTAGAGGAATTAAGACCGTATAGGCCCATTCTTTTGGCCATTTTCCTGACACCCATATCCTATTGCAGATTGTATGAAAGATATGAACACCGTGTTCTTCCATAGCTCTGATTGTTTCTACAGGAATTGCATCAGAGCCGGTAGCTTTCCCATTCTTCAGGTGTTTGATGGCAGCTCTGATCTCTGACTCAAGGATGTCAGGTTCTATACTATCTTCTCCAGGTTTCGTTGACTCGAAGGACTGTGACAGTGGGTCTTCAAACAGTGACTGGCAGTAGCATCTCCAAACTTCTGCTATTTTCTCCAATTTGCCGATCACTTCACCATTACAGTCTTCAGGCGTCTTCACGTTTTTGCAATGAGACGAATTTTGTGAAGCAGGTTACTGAGTTCATGCCTTCCTGCATGAGCTTCAATCTTCTCACAAATATGACGCAAGTAGGCGTTATGATCTTGTCTGCACAATTTCTGGATTTGGGCAGACATTTAGTTGAGAGCCCTGACAGTTGCACCGGATGCTTTCTTCCTGCGGCGTTCTTGGATAAGTGCAAAAGTGTTTTCAGTCATCCAATGCTTCAGTTTTTGCGCTGCACTAGGTGGTTTGGATCCTGAGACGGCGAGTTCGATTATGTGTTTGGCTCTGCCCCATAACGACTCGGGGTTTCCACGGGCATGGCTGCTTCGGTGAGTTCCTGTTTCGGGTGGTGGGGATAGAGGAGTCGGCCGTGAGTCACTATTGTGACAACTGCCCAATGGGCACGGCCCAACACACGTTGGAGTTTTGCCCAGCCTGGGATGAAGAACGCAGCGCTCTCAGAGCAGTCGTCGGAGAAGACCTCTCGCTGCCGGCCGTGGTCGCTTCCATGGTCGGCGGCCGGGAGGCCTGGCAGGCAGTGGCCCACTTCTGCGAGGTGGTCCTCTCGTGGAAGGAGAGTGCTGAGAGGGATCGCCAGCGCAGTGGTGATCCCTCCCGCGGCCAGACGAGACGTAGGAGGCGTCGGGTGGACGACTGACCGACTTCTCCCGCCCTGTGGATTGGGGGCGTTTGGAGAATTCCACCACGGTATCCCCTGCATGTCGTAAAAGGCGACTAATGACGGCCACCGGGGGTCACAAGCCAACTTTTGTGACCCCTGTGATGGACGGCAGCGTGGCGGTTAGGCCTCATGCTGCCGTTGACGCCGAGAGCCCCCCCATCAATAATACATCAAACATTATATATATATACACGTCACACGCGCATCAAGCACGGATCAAAGTATATCAGTTTGCGAGACTTGGAGCTGAGTAAACAGGCAAAATAGGTGGATCAACAATTGTTCTAACTTCACACTGGAGCAACATTTACCGTAAAAGGGTCATTATATATATATATTGTTGATCCACCTATTTTGCCTGTTTACTCAGCTCCAAGTCTCGCAAACTGATATACTTTGATCCGTGCTTGATGCGCGTGTGACGTCGGTGGATCTGCACTCACAGGTTTTCAACATACTCGTCGACGTTTTGACCAACATTTGTGGATCCATTAACGGTCAAAAAAATGATACTGAATGTGATTACTTTGATCCAGAATATATTTAACTTATATGCGACATTTACTTTGACTAAGTTGATCCGGAGCCAAAATTGACGAATAGGTACTGAAACACAAAGCGGCAAAATCTGTTTTACTGTTTTCTCCTGTTTTTGAAGTTATACTTCTTTAAGCGCGTTATGAAAAATTTATGGGAGTGAAGTTTTACGATGCGCGCGCATGTGTGACACAAAATTTTCTCTCGGGAGAATTATCATAAAGGGCAGATTTAATGTTAGATTTCAAAAAAATGACCACCATTGTGAATTTCTTTGTTTTAAGGCCAACCGACCTCAAAATCGATCTGGGCATGGCTTTAGGTACAAAGGGCAGATTTAATGTTAAATTTTAAAAAATTCGCCGCCATTTTGAATTTATAATTTTTAAGGACAATCGACTTCAAAATCGATATCTGAGCATGGCCTTAGGTACAAAGACTTGAAAAAAATATATATATATGTCGGAGACATAGTGGCGGCCGATATAGGTATACGTGGGCACACATAGTAAAAGTCACAAATGAATTATCTTCAACTCGCTATTTATTGTTCGTTCGTTAATTATTACGTAATCGAATGTTCAATACCACGTCAGGAATAGTTATTAACTTTGGTTATTATAACACACTGCATATCGAGACAATTACTTAACCGTTTGGTTAAGTGATTATAATCAACTCACCTAGTAACAACTCGAAATAACATAGTAACCGCTTTACTAAGCACTGACCGATATGAACACCACCATAGTTACCACATAGTATTGAACTGCACCGAATTACTTGCAACACAACCGAACTTAATGACGACAGACTAAGACTGTTCCTTCAAATGATTGCGCACCCCTTTTATGCACCCAACTGTCGCTCCGAGAATTCAACACGATTTTTATTTAGTCTTACCCGACGTAATATATTCAGACACCCTCAATGAGATTAATAAAAATGACAATTCCTTTTTATACTTCCTTCCTGTCCCGACACGGCCATTCTGGCAAGACACACGTCCTCGTGTGTTACTCTGAATGACACAAAGTACGATCATCACGTAAACTTAACAACACTCTTCAAAACAACATAGTTAGTACCAAAAATGTGATTAATAAAAATGATAACTCCCTTTTATACTTCCTTCCTGTCCCGACCCGGCCATTCTGGTAAGACACACGTCCTCGTGTGTTACTCTGAATGACACAAAGTACGATCATCACGTAAACTTAACAACACTCTTCAAAACAACATAGTTAGTACCAAAAATGGATGAAGGTCCGTCTCGATTGCCAAACGCAAACTACATAATCTAACCAATTAAGCCCTGCATGTGACCTCTGCCAGTAACCTCTAGTTACTCTCATCTCTTCTGCACTCTATGGCTTCCTTTGAAACCAAACCACCGCCAGAACTACCCGCGCAACGCACAACTACGGATTGCTTACACAGTAAATACCGACTCCCAACGGACTACTAAAGTCCACTCCAGATCATCATGCAAACTTAATTACTGCCATTTCCACTTGTCTCTGCTACAATTTCATTGATTATCTTAAAACTTAACCTTCAGGCATTTTTCGCTAACGCACGCTTCATGAAAATTTAACACCGAATAATTAAATGACAATTTAAAATTCCAATTAAAGTGTAAGAACCCAACCAAAATTTTAAAACTTAGGAATTAATGCTGTCATGAATTTAGAATTATTTCTGCAGTCATACCAGTGACCATAATCGATAGGCAAAGAAAGTTATCGCTGTAACCATTTACACAAGTTACTGTAGTCAGTTGCTTCCATTGTTCAAACGTTAAGGAAAAGCTCGCAATGTGTCTCCCTAAGTGCAAGGGATTTAAGAAACAAATCTAATTTTAAAATTCAGTTAAATCACGTATAGTGACATGATACTCCTGACATGTGATCGTTCTCTTACGTATGTTTTACAAAATAGACAGCACCCCCAAATCGCCCTTCCGCCATCACCTCCTAGTACCTCCTAACAAGAGAGAAGAAGTGACGGTAACAAACTCTCAAGGATACAGCCGTCCAATAGTTACTAAAACTGTATACAATGCAAACAATTCTTATCTAAACGGAGATCAGTGCCACTGACGATCAGCAGCAATCTTCCCTCGGAAGCGGCTCAGTAGCTGCACTGCACTGCACACTGTCTTCGAACCGGAATAGACACGTCACACGCGGCACCACCAGCAGTAATTTCCAATGCCTGCAAACAGAAAATATACGCAGCAGCATCACATCGCTCGGCCTATTCTGACCTTACATTAAGACTCTTCCTAACTACTACAATCACTATTTCAGTTATGCTTGTTTACCATCAGGACCAAATTTACTACAATGATTCAGACCCAGTGGAGGATGATCACGCTATAGTTACAACACAATACACAAGACATAAGACACATATAGTGAGCAGATTGTAATTTATTTACTATTTTCACAATATAAGACTGGTCGAAGTCACGTCATCGATTTGATCACACAGCCATTCTTAACCACATGGACTTGATCACACAGCCATTCTTAACCACATGGACTTGATCACACAGCCATTCTTAACCACATGGACTTGATCACACAGCCATCCTTTACCACATGGACTTGATCACACAGCCATCCTTTACCACATGGACTTGATCACACAGCCATTCTTAACCACATGGACTTGATCACACAGTCATCCTTTACCACATGGACTTGATCACACAGCCATCCTTTACCACATGGACTTGATCACACAGCCATCCTTTACCACATGGACTTGATCACACAGCCATTCTTAACCACATGGACTTGATCACACAGTCATCCTTTACCACATGGATTTGATCACACAGACATCCTTTATCACATGGACTTGATCACACAGCCATCCTTTACCACATGGACTTGATCACACAGCAGTCCTTAACCACATGGACTTGATCACACAGCAGTCCTTAACCACATGGACTTGATCACACAGCAGTCCTTAACCATATGGACTTGATCACACAGCCGTCCTTAACCACATGGACTTGATCACACAGCCGTCCTTAACCACATGGACTTGATCACACAGCCGTCCTTAACCACATGGGCTTGATCACACAGCCGTCCTTAACCACATAGATCTTGTACAAGATTTTAACCACAAAGATCCTTTTCGAGATATTTTACTGGAACATTCAGCACACAGATTTATTGCGAGAGCAGGCTCATCTACTTTGTTCTAGCGTTGAACGTTTCAATCACTAATTCACTTTCAGGCTTTTCCACAATCAATCGCAGGGACAACTAAAAAAAAAAACTCAACACAACAAAATGAAAACTTCTCACCAAAGTGCAAGAATCTTCAAACTCCTGATGTCCAAATCCTCTATCACCGCAGTTAATGTCAGATCCACCAAAGGATCCCGCAGAGGCTCTTCAGTAGTCACAGCTTACGGCGTCTTCTAACGCTGAATACTTTAAGTACTCCCTGCAAGGATCTCCAGTTCCTGCAATCAAAAATATCGCAACAGCATCAAACCGTTCACCCTATCCTGAACTTAAATCAAGTCACGCATCAATCTTTGAGCGGGAATTCAGTAGTTATCTTAATATGAGGACAATCACAAAATTATCGCACGTCTCGGTCTTAATTCAAAAATTTTAAACAATGGGAAACATTGACCATGGAAGGCTAGCAATCCTTCAGACCCAACACTATACACCTAGATCACTTTTGTAAACCAATGCTATGCACAGTCATAGTTTCCAACAACAGGTACCTACTTGTCCTTAAGTTTAAGGACGGTTCTGTACTAACATAAACCACGAATAGCTCGTTAATCCATGGCTGCACATGCCCTATTAAACAAGATCTCAACATTTGTAAAGGTTACCAAGAAATAAAAGAAATCACATAAGTTGAATTACGGTAGGACTTCCCTTTAAGGAATCTTTTTATGCTAAGTAGTTAGTAGTAGAAATTAAAAGTTTTACCAATTGAAGCCATGAACGATATTTTGTACTTAAAACTGTCATTTAACGGAAAATATTTGAACCTTCATAAGTACTCAACAAGTCAAATATCACTAACATTATATCTGGACAGCAATCTTATTGACACAAAACACATCCACTATGCGAATTACACAAGAAAATGGCTATACTTTTCTTTTTACACTATACGGTACTTGACTTACATCCACAAATAGATTGTAACGTACAAGAACTAGGTACATGACTACTAAACGAAATTCCAATATTTTTAGAGATAACCAAAAAATAATAATAAAGGAAACCATAACCTTCAAATAAGGATTATGGGTCATACGATACCAAACTTCCTGTAGTGCTGCAGTAAGCATATCTGTCTTCATCTCCACACATGATACGCGATGCAATAGTTAGCATCACCCGGTACTAGACAACCGTACAGTCATGTCTGGGACACCAACTACGACGCACCATACAGCAGCACATCTACCGGAACGCTTGAGCACCAACAGGAACGTTTGAACACCAACAGTTCAATCGCGGTACACACGCGATTCTCTTTCATTCGAAGTCGTATGCACATAAAATCACAAATGACCATGCGATAGTTATATTTCACACGTTGTCACTATTCACGTTGTAGTCTTGTTCTTATTCCGACATTACTCAATGCAATTTTTTTCTTCATGTAAATTGCGGGTACTTAAATAGCTTCTCCATAGTACCATTAATTGCATTTCACATATCTGCGGGAATAGGCTCATCCCACCTTCTGATGTCGGAGACATAGTGGCGGCCGATATAGGTATACGTGGGCACACATAGTAAAAGTCACAAATGAATTATCTTCAACTCGCTATTTATTGTTCGTTCGTTAATTATTACGTAATCGAATGTTCAATACCACGTCAGGAATAGTTATTAACTTTGGTTATTATAACACACTGCATATCGAGACAATTACTTAACCGTTTGGTTAAGTGATTATAATCAACTCACCTAGTAACAACTCGAAATAACATAGTAACCGCTTTACTAAGCACTGACCGATATGAACACCACCATAGTTACCACATAGTATTGAACTGCACCGAATTACTTGCAACACAACCGAACTTAATGACGACAGACTAAGACTGTTCCTTCAAATGATTGCGCACCCCTTTTATGCACCCAACTGTCGCTCCGAGAATTCAACACGATTTTTATTTAGTCTTACCCGACGTAATATATTCAGACACCCTCAATGAGATTAATAAAAATGACAATTCCTTTTTATACTTCCTTCCTGTCCCGACATATATGTAAAGATTCAATGGACAAATGATGACAAAAAAGTAAGCCCGGAGTTTCTTTCTGCCTTTCTTCTTCGGGTAGTCATCGCTTAGGTAGCTAGTGAAAGGCTGGTAGGTTAGCTAGGCTAGGGCCTGTAGTGTCCTCACCGGTGAGGATCGCGACGCGTTCCTCCCCTAATTTTTGTAATAATAATGATCTTCTTTTTTTTTTTTTTCTTTATATCCCCTTTCCTGCCAGCCCGAGCTGGCTTTTTAAATTTTAATTTTCATCATTATTTTTAATCTCAATAAAATTGTCGGTAGTTATATAAGTGATCTTTTGTATCAATAATAATTATTGCAATCAATTTAATGTATGACTTATCATAAGTGCAACCATGTTCGCCTACGTGATGAATAAAGTATTTTTTTTTTTTTTTTAAAAAGGGCAGATCCAATGTTATAATTGAAAAAGTGGCCGCCATTTTGAATTTCTTTGTTTTAAGGACAATTGACGTCAAAATCGATCGACTTGGGCCAAGAATTTTATACCCATATATGGATTTTTCATTCCGTTCAACAAACTGAAGAATAAAATGTGACGTCACAACTGTCTACTGTCTCTCTCTTTAGAGTGACAAAGGTTTATTTTCAAAACCAGGACGTAACATAATTAACTGTCCATAATAATATGATATGATATAATATGGCTGCCTCGGTGGCGTAGTTGTATTATGGTACGACTGCAATGCTGAGATCTCGGGTTCGATCCCCGGGTTAGTCGGGTCGGGCAAAGTGATTATTTTCCATTCAGTATCAGCTCGGAGTCTGGAATTTGTACACGATAAGGCGATAGGCTCGCCCCCTATCACAGCATGGAACGGAATAACGGCAAAAAGTGGGTGCACTAATTGCGCCTCTGTCTACCCGGGGGATGAGAGGCGTGAGTGTGTGAGTGTGCAATAATATGATATCGCACCATAATATTTATTTTTATCTCTATAAAGTAATGCGGTTTAAATTAATTATGAAAACCAACTACAGCGGCTAGTAATAGTTGATATTTAAAAAATATAATTTGAGTTAGAAAGTTTATTCCAAACAAAATTGGCATATTTACATACTTTTTTGGTATGTGTAGTTCGGAACTACTAGTTCCACTTACATAAAAAAAATACCTCACCACGCGGTGGTGAATTCAGTGGCGGCCTTGGAGGAGGGGGGCGAACCAGGCAACCGCCTGGGGCCTCGCAGTTACAGGGGCATCTTGCAGCTCCTTGGGGGCCCGTTTTTTGGCACCTTACTTACAAAGCTGTTAAAAAAATTTATTTGCTTCGCACGGGGCCTCGCGTGCTTTTTTTTTTGCTCGGCACACAGCCTCACATTGTATATGTTTTACTTTCCCCCGCGACTGGATATGTTCACGTTGTTTGCCGGCCTTTATAACCAAATATGGAGACTGTAAGGTTAGACAGAAAAACATTGGGATATTTAAAAATGAAAACTACAGTTATTGTTGAATTTAAATATAAAAAAAAAAAAAAAAACATACTCATAAAAGTAAACAATCATACATAAAAAAATAATACACATTTAGGAAGTTAATAACCTAATTTTCAGTAAGTAATTTTGAAATATTACGAATATCTATTTTGTGTGATTTTACAATTTTTGCGAGTATTCTGCGAACTTTTTTTCTGTAATTATCCATAATAATACATATTGTGTTTTAGAGATATTCTACTATGAGTTGTGTAATTCATGGTTGCAGAATTATTTGCAATCCAACATCTAGTGTGAAATTCCATAGGTAAGTTGATTGTAAACAAAGTTGTGTAGATATTTATAGCAAAAGTAATAAACACGTGGATGTTTTACAAATTACAATACTAAATAAATTCTTGTTTGAGAGCCATGGAATCAAAAATTAACGCTACATTCTGCGGGTGAGGTTTCGTCCTTAAATTTATTTTTAATATTCTAAAACTTCTGTGAAGAAGCCAACAAAACAATTAAAGATTGCTAAAGATCACCATAATGTGCTCTCTTTCGGAAAATATATCTTTGAATTTATAAAACAAAAATGTTTTCGGCGACTAAAAGTGTAATGTTAAAGCAAAAGTCTTTATGTTATCACTACATGTAATTTTTCTTTGCTTGCTACTTGGAATATACTCTTTAAAAAAATCTCAAATATTAGCAAAATTTCACTGCAAAATATTTTCAATTTCAGACTGTAAAGTATAATCATGAACAACTTTAATAAGAAATAACTTGTAATTAATTTTCTTCTTTTATCTCTTCATCTTCTGCTGCAATACTTTCTTTTATTTCTTTAAACTTATTTCACTGGATGTCTTCACATTAACTGATATATTGAAATCTTTCAAGTCTTGACGTTTCAATGGTGGTTCATATTCATTTCGCTGACATGTAACGTAAAAAGTAAATATCAATCAATAATAATATATTTAAGTACCTATACATTTTAGACATAGGCAGAGGTGCCATTTAGTACACTCAGATATCACCCAATGTACCGCCGTTATAAAATTTGGTGGGTCGCAAGCTTAATGCCCTATCCTACTAATCTTATTATATTATAAAGGCGAAAGTTTGTAAGAATGTCTGGATGTATGGATGTTTTTTTCATGCAAAAACTACTGAACGGATTTCGATGAAATATGGCACACGGGTAGATCATGTCCTGGATTAGCACATAGGCTACTTTTCATCCCAGTAAAATATAAACAGTGACTTTTATCCCGGAAAAACACATTCACGCGGGCGGAGCCGCGGGCAAAAGCTAGTAAACAATAAAGTCTAAGTGGATCATAATTATACCAGTGAAATGATAAAAAATAATATACTTACAGCATGAGTTTCTGGTAATAAATAATAAAATTATAATATTTACACTATATTGATTACAATGAACTTACCTGTAGAATTTCACATTAAATGATGGATGCCAAATATTTCTGCAACCATGAACTACACAATTCACATTAAAATATCACTAAAACACACTTATTATTATAGATAATTACAGAGAAAATTTCGAAGTGAACATTTATTTGACAACTATATTGACATCGAACTTAACGTTTTATAACAGTGTTGCCGAAATATGTATTCGCAATTACCAATTAAGTGAGGAAATTTTGTTTAACTAAAATGTTAATAAGGATATTAAACCTTAAGGATATCTTATTCAACAAGAATAATTCTGAAATGAAAATAGTACTTATATCATTATATAAGATATGTTGGAAATATTTATATATAAATGATTGAGACGACAATAACGGTATTGATATTTTTTTATGGGTGGGGAAATAATCCGTAAGCTTTGGCAACATAGGTTAAAGAGTGAGTGAGATAGAAGACAAAACAAAAGGTAATTTTTTTGTCTTCAAAAAAATGTGTGTACTGCGGTCTCCAGTAGTTATATTATAAACTTCTTGACTTGGGCATGCCATTGATAGTAAAAGACAAATCTAATATTAGACTTAAGAAAAGAGGTCGCTATTTTGAACTTCTTAACATTGAGATTTCAGTCTCTTATAAGGTAAAGTTTAGTATAATACTAGGTAACACATTTATAATTAAGCGTTTTCTGTTTTGCAAAAATGTTTTATGAGCATTTAACACATTTTCAAGTCTAAAGCGAATGGGTCCGCCCTGTGGATTGGGGGCGTTTGGAGAATTCCACCACGGTATCCCCTGCCTGTCGTAAAAGGCGACTAATAGGGACCTCCGGGGGTCACGGGTGGGCGGGAGGTGCCGCCCACCTATTAGTCTAGCCAACTTCTGTGACCCCCGTGATGGATGGCAGCGTGTCTCACGCTGCCTCGGGCACCAAGGGCGTCCTTCGGTGTACGGGGGCTTCTGAGCCCCCGCAACAACAGGAGAAGGACCGCAACAGCGGTACGCGCAGGGACGGTTGCGGACGACAACTTAGACGTGAGTCGGAGGAAGCCCGCAGCCGTCCCTTATGCGCCGAAGATGGCCTTACAAAAAAAAAAAAGCGGATGGGTATTAAAACAACTTACTGTGATAGAAAGGGACGACTTTTCGTGGGAGACAAAAATGAAACGTCCATTCTCATGCAGCAAATTTGTGAGTCCATTTCCACAGAACAATCATCGAGGTCTATCATCCGGTATCGTCATCATCATTATCAGCCGTATGGCGTCCACTGCTAAACATAGGCCTCCCCCAAAGATTTCCGGATGGACCTATCAAAAGCGGCCTGCATCCAGCGCGTTCCTGCAGCCTTTAACAAGTCATCGGTCCATCTTGCAGATGGACGGCTGAAGCTACGCTTGCCAGTACGTGGTCTCCACTCGAAAACTTTTTGTCCCATCTGCCGTCAGTTCTTTGAACTATGTTCCCTGCCCATTGCCACTTCAGCTTGCTTATCCGTTGGGCTATGTCAGTGACTTTCGTTCTTCTACGGACCTCCTCATTTCTGATTCGATCGCGTAGAGAAACACCTAGCAAAGCCCTTTCCATAGCTCGCTGAGTGACCGTGAGCCGTCTTAGGCGGCCCATAGTCAGAGGCCACGTCTCAGTGCCGTATGTCACCACTGGTAACACACATTGATTGAAGACTTTTGTCTTCATGCACTGAGGTATTTTGGACAAGAAGACCTTGCTTAGTTTCCCGAACGTTGCCCATCCGAGCTGGATTCGCCGATTGATCTCTTTCTCAAAGTTGGACTACTTGACCTAAATAGACGTACTCGTCTACAACTTCGAGAATTGAGCTCCCAACGATAATCGGGGTTGGCACAACATGAACATTCGACATGATCTTGTCTTGTCCATGTTCATCCTGAGACCCACCCGTTGAGAAACTCGGTTGAGGTCACTGAGCATTGTGCTCAGACCCTCCAGCGATTCTGCCAGTACACCGATGTAATCGGCAAAACGAAGGTGAGTGATGTATTCGCCATTGATGTTGATGCCGAGTCCTTTCCAGTCCAAGAGATTGTAAGCATCTTCCAACGCGGCAGTGATCAATTTCGGAGAGATAACATCTCCCTGTGTCAAGCCTCTGTGTAGTGGAATAGCCTTCAAACTCTGTTCTTGTACTCGGACCTACATGGTGGCGTTGTTATACAAGCACCTCAACACTTTGATGTACCGATGATCAATGTGGCACCGCTGTAGAGACTGCAGGACAGCCCAGGTCTCGATCTAATCGAAGGCTTTCTCATAGTCCGTGAACGCTAAGCAAAGTAGCAAGTTATACTCCCCAGTTTTTTGTATAACTTGCCGCAGATTATGGATGTGGTCTATGGTACTATAACCTTTCCGAATCCAGCTTGTTCGAGAGGCTGGAAGTCATCTAGCCTGCGCTCGAGACGATTCGTGATGACTCTTGAGAACAGCTTGTAAACATGGCTCAAGAAGATGGGTCTGTAATTCTTCAAAAAGGCGTTATCACCTTTTTTTTTAAGAACAATACCACCACACTCCTGATCCATGCCTCGGGCGTAATACCCTGGAGCAGAACGAAGTTGAATAGCTTTTGAAGGAATGTAAGAGTCCGGTATCACAGAGTAAAAAATACAGTAAAAAAATATAGATAAATTATCACTTTCACATGGAGTATAAAACAATCTACGACTCTTTAGATAGCATCACTTTTTTATACTTTGACTAGTTGCGCTCCGCGGTATTAGTCGTGGACTAAATTACCGCAGGAATACTATTAGGAATAAAAGTTAGTGTAGGTTTTAATTCAGGGTGTCAACTACCGCTATATAAAATTTCATCAAAATTGGTCCAGCTGTTTGAGCGTGAAGACGTAACAAACATGCACACACACTTTCTCACAAACTTTCGCCATTATAATATTAGTGTGATTACCAATTGGGCTCAGTGACACCGTATTAGTAACATGTTGATACTATGAATAAAATATCATTAATTGGATGTGTATAAAACGCCGCGGCTGCTCTCAGCCAATCTGATCTGAATCTGACTGTTTGCTGTGCTCTGATTGGCTCATTTAAATCGGATCAACATTTTACAACAACCGGTAAGAGATCTATATATATATATATATAGAGATCTCTTACCGGTAAATGTTGATCAGACGCGACTTCACGCGAGCACTTTGTTGATCCAAAAATCTATGTTGATCCGGCGCCTTTTGTTGATCCAGTATGCATTTCTGGTAACTAATGTGGCTCCAACCGGATCAACATCTACACTCACGGGACTTCTTACTAACGTTTGCCGAAGTTGATCCGATATACAAATCCACCTTGCGATAGTTACGGAAAATGTTGATCCGATATGAATGAGCCAATCAGAGCACAGCAAACAGTCAGATTCAGATCAGATTGGCTGAGAGCATCCGTGACGTTTTATACACATCCAATTAATGATATTTTATTCACAGTATCAACATGTTACTAATACGGTGTCACTGAGCCCAATTGGTAATCACACTAATATTATAATGGCGAAAGTTTGTGAGAAAGTGTGTGTGCATGTTTGTTACGTCTTCACGCTCAAACGGCTGGACCAATTTTGATGAAATTTTATACAGCTGTAGTTGACACCCTGAATTAGAACTTAGACTAACTTTTATTCCGAATAGTATTCCTGCGGTAATTTAGTCCACGACTAATACCGCTGAGCGCAACTAGTCAAAGTATAAAAAAGTGATGCTATCTAAAGTGTCGTAGATTGTTTTATACTCCATGTGAAAGTGATAATTTATCTATATTTTTTTACTGTATTTTTTATTCTGTGATACCGGACTCTTACATTCCTTCAAAAGCTATTCAACTTCGTTCTGCTCCAGGGTAATACGCCCGAGGCATGGATCAGGAGTGTGGTGGTATTGTTCTTAAAAAAAAAGGTGATAACGCCTTTTTGAAGAATTACAGGCCCATCTTCTTGAGCCATGTTTACAAGCTGTTCTCAAGAGTCATCACGAATCGTCTCGAGCGCAGGCTAGATGACTTCCAGCCTCTCGAACAAGCTGGATTCGGAAAGGTTATAGTACCATAGACCACATCCATAATCTGCGGCAAGTTATACAAAAAACTGGGGAGTATAACTTGCTACTTTGCTTAGCCTTCATGGACTACGAGAAAGCCTTCGATTAGATCGAGACCTGGGCTGACCTGCAGTCTCTACAGCGGTGCCACATTGATTATCGGTACATCGAAGTGTTGAGGTGCTTGTATAACAACGCCACCATGAAGGTCCGAGTACAAGAACAGAGTTTGAAGGCTATTCCACTATACAGAGGCGTGAGACAGGGAGATGTTATCTCTCCGAAACTGTTCACTGCCGCGTTGGAAGATGCTTACAAGCTCTTGTACTGGAAAGGACTCGGCATCAACATCAATGGCGAATACATCACTCACCTTCGTTTTGCCGATTACATCGGTGTATTGGCAAAATCGCTGGAGGGTCTGAGCACAATACTCAGTGACCTCAACCGAGTTTCTTAACGGGTGGGTCTCAGGATGAACACGGACAAGACAAGATCATGTCAAATGTTCATGTTGTGCCAACCCCGATTATCGTTGGGAGCTCAATTCTCGAAGTTGTAGACGAGTACGTCTATTTAGGTCAAGTAGTCCAACTTTGAGAAAGAGATCAATCGGCGAATCCAGCTCGGATGGACAGTGTTCGGGAAACTAAGCAAGGTCTTCTCGTCCAAAATACCTCAGTGCCTGAAGACAAACGTCTTCAATCAATGTGTGTTACCAGTGGTGACATACGGCACTAAGACGTGGCCTCTGACTATGGGCCTCCTAAGACGGCTCACGGTCACTCAGCGAGCTATGGAAAGGGTTTTGCTAGGTGTTTTTCTACGCGATCGAATCAGAAATAAGGAAATCCATAAAAGAAAGAAAGTAACTGACACAGCCCAACGGATAAGCAAGCTGAAGTAGCAATGGGCAGGGCAAATAGTTCGAAGAACTGACGGCAGATGGGACAAAAAATTTCTCGAGTGGAGACCACGTACTGGCAAGTGTAGCGTCAGCCGTCCATGAGCAAGGTGGACCGATGACTTGGTAAAGGCTGCAGGAACGCGCTAGATGCTGGCCGCTTTTGACAGGTCCATCTGGAAATCTTTGCGGGAGGCCTATGTTCAGAAGCCCCCGCGCACCGAAGGACGCCCTCGGCGTCAACGGCAGCATGAGGCCTACCTGCCACACTGCCGTCCATCACGGGGGTCGCAGCAATGTGCTAAAAACACGCACAAAACCAAAGGACAGCCCCCTGGCGCCCGCCCGTGACCCTCGGTGGCCCCTATTATTCGCCTTTTACGAGAGGCAGGGGATACCGTGGTGGAATTTTCCAAACGCCCCCAATCCACAGGGCGGAAGAAGCCGGTCAGTCGTCCACCCGGCGCCTCCTACGTCTCGTTTGGTGGCGGGACGGATCACCGCGCCTCCGATCCCTCTCGGCACTCTCCTGCTGCAAGAGGACCATCTCACAGAAGTGCGCCACCGCACGCCAAGACCTCCGGCTATCGACCATGGAAGCGACCACGACCGGCAGCGTGAGGTCTCCTCCGACGACTGCTCTGAGAGCTAGTATTATACTAAACTTTACCTTATAAGAGACTGAAATCTCAATGTTAAGAAGTTCAAAATAGCGACCTCTTTTCTTAAGTCTAATATTAGATTTGTCTTTTACTATCAATGGCATGCCTAAGTATCAATTTTGACATCAATTGTCCTTAAAACAAAGAAATTCAAAATGGCGGCCACTTTTTTCAATTATAACATTGGATCTGCCCTTTGTACCTACGGCCACGCTCAGGTATTAATTTTGAGGTCGATTGGCCTTAAAAATAAGAAATTCAAAATGGCAGCCACTTTGTTCATTTTTAAAATTGGATCTGCCCTTTGTATTTAAAGCCATGCCCAGATATCGATTTTGAGGTCGGTTGGCCTTGAAACAAAGAAATTCACAATGGTGGTCACTTGTTTGAAATCTAACATTTAATCTGATCTTTATGATAATTCTCCCGTGAGAAAATCTTGTCACACATGCGCGGGCATTGTGAAACTTCACTCCCATCAATTTTTCATAACGCGCCTAAAGAAGTATAACTTCAAAAACAGTAGAATCAGGGATTTTGCCGCTTTGTGTTTCAGTACCTATTCGTCAATTTTGGCTCCGGATCAACTTAATCAAAGTAAATGTCGCATATAAGTTAAATATATTCTGGATCAAAGTAATCACATTCAGTATCATTTTTTTTGACCGTTAATGGATCCACAAATGTTGGTCAAAACGTCGACGAGTATGTTGAAAAACTGTGAGTGCAGATCCACCGACGTCACACGCGCATCAAACACGGATCAAAGTATATCAGTTTGCGAGACTCGGAGCTGAGCAAACACGTGAAATAGGTGGATCAACAATTGTTCTAACTTCACACTGGAGCAACATTTACCGTAAAACCGTCATTATATATATGTATATATATATATGACGGAGCGGCGGGTATTTTGAAATAATAATCGTGCAAAAAACTAGTCGAGATGTCAAATCGTTGGTATAAATAGGGTGCCTCGCATTTGAAACAGCAGTCTCTTGTGAGACTCCCAACTGTTCGGAGCTCCAAAAATAAGTTTGGAACATCCAGAAATAAAGGATGCAGAACAATTTGGAATTTTACTCTCACATCATGGGTTATGATGATGAGGTGGAACCCTGTGACGTCGGCAGAGCTGACGTCACCTCTTTTTAAAGAGTTCTAGACCTTCTCCTCCGTCATCAGAAGTGGGATCGAACTGTCGGTCCTCAAGAAATATTGGTGTTCAAACGTTTCTGTTTGAGCTCAAGCGTTTCTGTAGACGCACGGCATATGGTGCGACACAGTTTGTGTCCTGTCAAAGTGTCTGGCTGGTGATGCTAACGGCTGCACCATGTGCGGCTATCTGTGACGATATGACGCTTGCTGCAACGGCAAAGGAAGTTTGGTATCGTATGATCCAAAATCTTTGGTTGAGGGTTCTGGTTTCTTTTATTAGTAATCCAGACCAATATTAAGATCTCGTGTGACAAGCCGAGGCAACTTTACATTAAGAGCGAGTCTTACGATGAATTTGAGGTTATTCTCTGGTCCCTGTAACTGTTGTGGGGCTCCTTTTTCCGCACTTAGCCCGTAGAAAGTGGCCGTTGTGCGAGATGTGCCAGCTAGCAATCTAGCCAGCTCAACTCCTCCCAGAAGCCCAAGATCTTCCTGGTTCCTTCAGTCTTCCCGAAGTGACCCCGGTGTGCCAAGGGTTTCAGCCCGTTGTGCAGGAGTTAGTCCTGCTTATAACCTCCAATGTCAGGTGGCACTCAAGTATGAGCCCAAATTGGTTAGTTGCACTGTCAAGGGCTCGTAGAACCACAGCACTGTCTGACACTATGCGTATCTTTTGGGCGGTTAGACCGCGCTTGTCCACTGCGTTGGCAGCCTGTGTGATGGCAATACATTCGCATTGGTATATGGAGCTGTGCTCACCTAAGGCCATTGATAAACTAGTGTTGATATCCATTTGAGCATCCATCCATCCATCCTTTGAGCCATCGGTGTATACTCTCAGTTCATGTGTTTCAGACCAGTCATGTTGTTCTTCAACATGGTGGACATTGTAGCTTTTGTTGAGGATATGTTGTTTGGGTACTCTGTCGTTGGCGGCGACTATCAGTGATTGATAGTTTATTAGCCTCCTCAAGGTTATCGCTGTGAACCCCTTTCGGTGAACCCTAGAGCTTTAATGTATTTAGTCTGATAGCTGCTGAGCCTGCTTCCTGTCGGATAAAAAGATCCAAGGGTGGAAACCCCAGCAGTACCTCTAGTGCTACTGTGGGTATGGTTTTCATGCAGCCCGTTATAGCTGTACAAGCTAATCTTTGGAATTTCTGCAGTTTGGTCAGTTCAGTTCAGTTGTGGTGAGTTTGGTTCTGGGCTACCATACTACGGCTCCGTAGAAGATGATTGGCTGTATCACTGTTGTGTATAGCCAGCTCGTGATCTTCGGGCGGACTCCCTAGGTTTTTCCGAGGTGTCTCTTGCATTGCTAGAAGGTGATACAGGCTTTGTCTAATAACAGCTTATCATCCAAAATTATGCCTAGATATTTTACCTCCTTCATGAGGTTCAGTGTGGTACCTAGGAGTTTAGCATGCTCCGCTACTTTTAACAAATAATGTATTAATTTCGACCAAATTTGATTACCATAAAAACGGTTCTAGAGAGTTAATCTTAAAAGATAGACATATACTGTCCCGTACATTTTTTTAGATCATTTCAAGAGGAATAATTCTTTCATACATATATTTTTGGTATCTTGGACCGTTTTCGCAGCGCACGCAATGGAAGCCCTCAAGGATGAATAATTTTCCCCGTTTTTTTTTTCACATTTTCCATTATTTCTTCGCTCCTAATAGTTGCATCGTGATGTTATATAGCCTAAAGCCTTCCTCGATAAATGGTCTATTCAACACAAAAAGAATTTTTCAATTCGAACCAGTAGTTCCTGAGATTAGCGCGTTCAAACAAACAAACAAACTCTTCAGCTTTATAATATTAAGTATAGATAGTATAGATAAGTATAGATGGGGGCCAAGGGTCGAAAATGGGTGTGGGTGTCAAAGGGGTTAGGGGTCGAAAATGGGTATGGGGAGTTAAGTGGAATCAGGGGGTCAATTGGGTTGAGGGGTCAAAATGTGTTTGGGGGTCAAGGCGGGTCAAATTTGGTTTGGGGGTCAGGGGGGTCAAAGGGGTGTGCGGTGTGGAGGTGGCACAGTACAGTAGACCCCCCACTCTAGAAGCCTTACCCTATCCTCTAAGGTAAAGTTCCTGATAAAATAAAGATCCTGATAGAATAAGTTGAGAACCTCCTTTATTGAAGACGGTTAATACGAGGGCGCGCTGCGCGCCCATAACCTGTAACTTTTGTGTTACATAATGCCCGCGCATCTTAAAACCTACCTCTCATTATTTTTTTTCATAACGAGCCTAAAGAAGTAACTTCAAAAATAAGACATGGTCGACCCCCTCCCCCCCTAAATTATCTTACGTAATAAATTAATGGCCCCTTTGGAATCTGTTTCGGCGAATATTTTTTTGTGCTGTAGTGTAGGTACTTACCGATACAATCATAAAATTCTAAGTGAATTCCGTAACAGATGCCGTCAACAATACACATGTAGCCTGCTTTATTTATATGCTATAGGAATCTGGATTAAACTAATTCAGGCTAGAATAGACATAGCTGCGTTCAGTTCCTCGGCGTCTGTCTCATTAAAATAGATCTGCGTGCAAAATCATCAATGCGTCAAGTCATAGACCAAATTTACAAATTCAAATAGTAGGTACCAATTGGAAGCTATTCGAAATCTAACGCGAAATGAATTTTACAATTTGGTCTATGACTTGACGAAAAAAATGCGTTACAAAGTAATACGAAGTAGCGATTGTCATACAAGGTTTTCATTTAGAACTTCTAGACTTCTTCTAGAGGTCTTCTAGACTTTCCTGATTATTTTTGCTCATAAATCTACCCTGAACTGTCTCGAACAAAACAATCAAATGATTATTTAAATCGGTTTTGCCGCTTTTGAGTTTTAGCGACATTAACGAACAGCAAATCTTTTTTTTATATACTATAGATAGATATTGTCCTATTAAGTTTCCTCGTTCGTAATATACCGGGTGGAATGGAAACGCTCTCTATACCGGAACCGTAAGAGAGAAGAACCATAACATTAACGAAAAACTATATTCATTTGCAAAGCTAAGCGATAATACTTTTGATTTTAGTATTTCCGTAATTCATGCGCGCGCAATGTAAAGCGTACAAAAAATTGGGTAGGGTACAAACTACAAAGCAAACGCCGACAAGGCGGCGGCCGCCGCGCTGCGCCGGCCACGCGGTCGTTAACCCGTCAGCTGATGTACGTGTTTCATTACGATTTTTTTGAAATATTGACCTTTTTTACTATGTTTTTCAGAATAATAGTTTGATTTATCTATCCATACGTGAAGCTGTACAAAATTTTGAGAAAATCCTACTAAAATTGTAACAATGCGATCGCGATTTTTTTAGTGCCATCACGTCAGGAATCACCAATACTATCACCTGTATTCGTTGCCGAGAGCGTTTCCCTTCCACCCGGTATATTATAAAGTGTTCCTACTGTGGAAACCACGTTAAAAAAGCGCCAAGTGCACTACCTCAGAGGTGCTTTGGAAATAGGTGAATAAAATAGAAAAAATTGAAAATACGACTAAAGTTCCTATGGTCTGAAATCGCGATTACTATAAAACAGTGTTTTGTAAGAAAAAAGCATTAATACAAAGGTATACAAAAAGTTGTAGACAATTTTACGATCTATAAACATTTTCTGAATCATTTTCCGATAGCCCTCACCCAAACTAAAAGTTAGGACTTTTAACCTCGGATAAAAAACAACGCACAAGCGGGATCACAAGCGGGATCGATGGGGACTTTTGACATAGCATTTGTAATGACGTATTTAAGGTTTGTACAAAAATCCAGCTTGTTGGAAATTAATGCCAACTCGAATGTTTATCTTGACCGGACTAAAAATATTTATAACTATTGACATCATGCACCCCACGCTTTTTTTTATAACAAAATACATTTTTTTCTTAGTTACACTATTCTTAGTTCAAATTTATTTTCTATTTTTTAATTGAATTTTCAATAAAGCGTGTTTTTAGTTTTTTTAAACTATTATTTATTTTTATTTTTTTGAGTTCTGTTCTACTATTGTCCAACAGATGTCACTAAAAAGCAAGTAAGATTTTTTTACACATAAGAGTAGCCAATTTAGTTATAGTTCTATTATGGTTCAACAGATGTCAGCAAAATTTAGTTGGATTTTTTTTAGTTGGATTTTCTGTGAAAGTGTTTTTGGTTTAATTTATTTAATTGTCATCGGTTCTTGATAAGTATGCCAAATTTCGATTTAATCCGACCTTTTGAAGGGGGTCAAAATAATGCATGCGAATAGTGCACCCACTGTTCGCCGTTATTCCGTCCCATGATGTGATAGGGGGCGAGCCTATCGCCATATCGGGCACAAATTCCAGACTCCGAGCTGATACTGAATAGAAAAACTCAATATCAATTTGCCCGACCCGGGAATCGAACCCGAGACCTCAGCATTGCAGTCGTACCATAATACAACTACGCCACCGAGGCAGTCCTAAAGATATTAAAATTTCAAAATGCCTTAAGAACAATATCCGCAAAAATAACACTGTATTAAAGAAAAACAGATTACTTAAGACCTGCAACCCTTCAGCTAGGTCTGCACTATCGTATTCAGGTATAACTGGAAAAGTTTTTGATAAATTAAAACATTAATACAAACACCTTCCTAAAATGTTCTGCTAGCTCTTATGACTATTAACATATTTCCCATCTATAGGTACAGCCCAGCGGCAAACTCATAATTATATGAGTTATTACACATAGTACGGGCTGGTACACGAGCCAGGTGGTGCGCCTACCTACAGAAAACCCGGCCGCGGCGTCACAAAACACCTTTATAGTTGCTTTACGGCCAACGGAAGCCAGCTTCAAAAATATTCCTCCCGCCCATCCCGGACCTTCAATTCGGCATTGCTCTTAAAATAAGATCTTGGGGTGTATATCGATGTAAATTACCATTACTTAACGTCTAGGTCGTATATGTCGGCTCTGGTGGCGTGGCTGATTCAGGATTTCGGGGCCTGGATCCTGACGACCTCAAAACGGGTGAAGTGGATCCCACCGCTGCTGTCGGCGATACATCGCCAGATTTGTCGTAGGATTGGTCCATGACGTCACCACGGTTAAAACACCAATAAAATACAGTTTGTATTAAGTGATGTTTATTAGCTCACGGTCACGCACTGAATGCCCCCCTTACTTTGAACGGGTATTTATAACAAAACTTCTTAAGGAATGTAATCAATACAATTCCTTTAATAATCAGATGCAATAGTTATAAAAACGAAATAATAAATACTATAAACATAATAAATTATTTCATATTTTTTTATAATAATTCGCATACTTGTAAAAAAAACATGTTATAGTAATTAATTAACATTAATCAGTTTTACGTCGGTACCGACAAAACATGTTTCTATTAAATATTAAATAAATTCATTTTTAAAATAATTATGCGCCCACATATACCTTGCTCGTCGTAGGTTTTCTGCTATATAAAACCAAAACACCATATCAGACCTACATTCCAATTACTTAGTACGAAAGATAAGTTATCGGCTATAATGGCTATCGGCGGTCGCGCGCACAGCGCACCCACAACACAGCGCTATTACACGGCTCGGGGCACTTATTACAGTATAATTGTCGCGTTTCCTGATATTTTATTGATATTGAAGCATGAGTTACGCTGTGTTTCGGTTCATAATATTTTTTGTAAGTGTGCAAACAGGATTGTTATAAATTCGATATTCATTTGTAATTTCATGTGAAATAAAATCTACTTCTAGAGATTAGTATTAATGCATTTTTTATACTAAGTACGATACTAAGTTAATTGCATTAAATTTAAATATCTATGGGTACATTCACCAATTTGATGGCTCACACCAAATTATTTGACTCGTCAAGCCCCGCGAACGCCGGCGTCCATATACATATATAGGGCTTTTCCATACATCTATACCTATATTTAAGCGGGTCTTGACGGGTTAAAAACGTTGCCGTTTCAATATTTCTTTTTATGGCATCGAATGACGAGACGTGCATGCCGTTCGCCTGATGGTAAGCGATACGACCACCCATAAACAGTAGAAACACAATCCAGCACCTCGAGTCATACTGTGTGGTATTCCACTGCGCTCGTCATCCTGAGACACAAGATGTATAGATTATAGACATTGCGGTGGTACCCACCTAGACGGACTCTTACATATGAGAGTCCTACCACCAGTAGTATTGCCAAGGGAGTTGTTCATGGGGCCATACTTAGAATAATGACATATCGCTGATAATGCGCGTTTATATTGGAGAAAAAATTTTGGAATCGATCCAGGGTTCTAATGGTTCGATATTTTTTTATCCTTTTAAGCAAAGGATGGATTGCTATCATAAAAGTTTTACGCTACTTGCCCATTTTCATAAGGACTGTATCTACATATAATGTGTATCAAAATCTGTGAGTGGAGAACTTAATAGCTTCAAAAATCACGGACAGTGTCCTATAAAAGTGGTCTTGTAGCCATAACGGTTAAGGTAGCTGCTCTTACTGCTGCGCCCCAAAAACCCATTACTAACATTCTTAGCAATTGTCCTAACAGTAATTATAAATGTCTTCTTCTTATATCGTTTTCTTCATCACTAAAGGTCGTGTTCGTCTGGGAATGCTTTGACGGTACATATACCAGAGTCCAGACGGTATCGATGACGAGCTGTTTCCATGCTCCCTCCTATCTTCGGCTTTCCTCAGGGCAGTGGTAATAGGAAGTCTCGTTATAGTTTTTGTTTGATGAGACCGGCGGGTAGATCACCCACGTGACTTGTTGACGCATCTTATGTATATTAATATAAACGATATAAATATCAACAATCACATTGGCTTTTAAATGTTATAAAAAAATAGATTTTTATATGCCACTTATTATTGTATTTTGCCACTAAATTTGTTATAATGTGTTTGTGTTTTATTAAGCGACTTCCAAAAGGAGGAGGTTCTCAATTCATGTGTTTGTATTTTTTTTTGTATGTATGTACACTGATTTCTCTGAAAATTGTGAGCGTATTTCCTTGATTCCTTCTTTATTTAGTAAATAAGGGTCTCGAAGTGGTCCCATTTCAATATATCTTAGTTTAGGGTTCATCGTTTTATTGATCAGACTGAATAGACCTGAATAATACGAGTAATTTCTTCTAACTTCTAGTTTTGTTACGTTTCATTCTAAAGTAATTTATTATTAAAAATAGCTTGTTATTGTGAATATTCTTATATTTTGTAGAATTAATTGGTTGTTTACTCTCTGTAGATGTGGTGATGTTAACGTATCGTTGGTGAAATACCTACACCTGCTAGTACTATACTCTACTGTATTACTATTAGCGGAATTATTTACATTAAGGTTCAATTAATGTGGGCACTACAAACTTCAATGACGATCATAAATATATACTTACTTAAGAACATAAATAAATTTCCTTTAAACTCTGCTTAGATCACAAGAGTGAGGGCGCCTGCAGAAAAAGTATCACATCGAAGCAATACATTGTAAGGTATCTGAAGAGGCCTAATGATTAGCGAAAGCAGAAAACTCTTTCGAAAATAATACCTAATTACGTTACCCATAACTGCTTAGTATTGAGAAGCTTAAACAATATTTCGGCCTCGTGCTGAATAACAGCGAACTGCGTAATTTATCACAATAATAACAAACACGAGTCAGATCGGGCCGCGACACGATGATAAGGATATTGCGATTCACATAGTGAAATCAATTTCGCGACGAGTCGCGCCTCAACACGACAAAACTAATGTCAAAGTTCCTCTGCACCACGTTCACAGAAGCAAACATTTACGTAAAAGTACGTATAGTTGCCGACTTGTGGGGAACAAAAATATTAGAATAAAGACAAACTAATCACACAAACTGATGTGCTTTGAGATCACATAAGTTAAAATATATTTTGCTCACACACGCTTGCCTCGATGCAGGGATGGAACCTGTATCCCGTGTCACAAGTGCCAACTTGTTCATGCGCCGCGGAGACTGCGAGCCAGTCTGCATCTCCACCTGCACTCTTCGGTGTCTGGGCTTGACTAATATGAGTGAAGAATGAAGTGGGACAGGTATTTTTCAATAGAACTTAACGCAATCAAACTTGATGTATCGTGAAAGCTCGCGCTGAAACGATAAGGAAAATATATTTTGTTTGCACCGTTATGCACCGAGCGCTCGAGTACGAACTGCGACCAAAAGACAACACACAGTTTATAATAAAGCGTATTTATTTATTTTCGCAAATTCAGTATCAGCCCGGAGTCTGGAATTTGTGCCTGATATGGCGATAGGCTCGCCTATCACATCATAGGACGGAATACGCACGGCGAAAAGTGGGTGCACTAATTGCACCTCTGCCTACCCCTTCGGGGATAAGAGGCGTGAGAGTAAGAGTGTGTAGTTATTTTCGCCTTTTGGTCCACATTTATATTGTTTATTGATGCATTCTTTAAACGCATTTATTTATAATGTAGGTATTCTATTTGTCAACAACTCAGTTGTGACGCTATTTACTCGCCTGCGCGTGTGTCATGCACGGACAGTACATAATAACTATCAGACGATTGTCTCATGTACTGTTCTCATTTATTTTGCCTTCGTTCCCCTACAAAATCCGTAATACATCCAGCGCAAGTTAAAATCTTCTGTCGACGCCGTTCTCAGTGCTGCAGAAACAACCCGAAAGACTAACGATGTGTATGGATCTGGTGTCGTAAAAGAAAACACGGTATGTTTTTGGTTCCAACATTTTCGTTCTGGAAATTTCGACCTTCAGAACAAGCTCCGTAGACACGGCCGGAGACCAAGGTGGATATTTATTTTTTTATTTAACAAAAGGCATAATACAGAATACAATCACCAATCAGTAACACTTAAGTTCTAAACTACATTAAGTCTAGATTGCCTTCCTTAGACCTATGCCCTAATTGAAATTAATCTGCGGAAGCGAAATCTACAAGAATCAATTAACAAAGCTTACATCTGCTTATACTTATGTGAATTATATAAAAAAAAAATTATATGGAAACTAATTGTACTACTTATATACTACTTAGTTTTCAAATACTACGTAAAAATGGTTCGGGCCTGCTTTTCATTATGTCAATGAATTAAAGGCTATTGTGGAAGCTGATCCATCGCAAACCACTTCAGAGTTAGTGGCAGACTTCGGTGTGAGATTTGCTTCTAGTGGAATAATACTGTTTTATTCCACTTGAAGCAAATCGGGAAAGTAAAAAAGCTTGAAAAGGTGGGTACCTCATGAATTGAGTGCATCAAACTAGCACACACGCGTCGAATGCTGCGATAAATTGCTCAACCGACATAATAATGAAGGGATTTTAAATCGAATCATAACCTACCTGTGATGAAAAGTGGATCCTGTACGATAATTGGCAGCGCCCTATGGTTTTTAAGTAAAAGGATTAATGAACTCTCTATGAAATGGCAAAAGTGCAAAAAAGTGCAACAACTTTGAATAATTAATTATATGTAACAGAAAATAGATAGCGCTTCATTAAAACCAATAAGTTTGTATCAAATTACAACAGATGGCACCATGTTCGAATTGATTGTTAACGGAATTAAATGTTACCTGAGGCATATATAAGGTCTAGCTCTCAAAAGAAATAATTAATGAACGAGCAGGGGCCCAAGAGAAAACATTGGCTTGGCCTGTCTCGTGACGAACTTGCTACGTTATTCGGCCTACGTCCTGGATGAAATTGTCTTAGTACCAGCGTTCTTCGATATATATATCTTACAAAGAAAAAAAAGCTACTTTGTAATCCCTCCATACAAAACGCCAATTTCATATTATGTAAAGACCTAATATTTGTAATTTACACAACTGCAATAAATAAAGGCCAGTAAAGAGACGCTACAATCCTTCTCATCGACGTGTGTGTTTCATGAAACCATTTTGTAATGTGCGGGCCTTTATTGGGTTTGCCTCAGTAATATGTAAATAGTCAACCAAGGCGAAGTACTACACAGCCAGTGGGATGTTCCGTCTTGGTGGAACTATATCGTACATATTGTCCTACTAATCTAGACACGCGGCAGTGTGTCAAGCCAAGTTCAAGCAAAGGAACTGGCTAGCCATCGCCGTGTGTAATATTACACGAACCACTTGGTGCTACTTTTGACCCTTCTATAACTCCAAATCTCTTTAACGCAAACACATAAAACTACGTGTGTTTAATTATATCCATAAGGACATCTGGAAACCTAAATTTCATGAAGCTAGCTCAAACGGTTATAAAGATATGAAGGTCAAAAATTATTTATGAAGGTCGTAAATTTTAGCACTGACTGACTGACTTATAGTACCTAAACCTAACCTACTTCCAGATGACCTAGAAGGATGAACTTTGCTCGATATTTATTTTTTTTGTTTAAGATCAACTTTATTTCTCATGAGGAATTGCCTACATAATTCGCTTACTGACAACCAATGTTTAAAACTAAGATTATATCTAGAGCGCACATAGGTACGTACGTAAACAGAAAATTATTACAAAAATTTGGGTAAGCAATTAACAAACAGTGAGAAACTCGATCCTAGCTAAGCGAGGCATGGGTGTTTGTATATATAAATCACTAGCTTTTGCCCACGGCTTCGCCCGCGTTAATAAGTTTTTCCGGGCTAAAAGTACATAAAAACCTTTCCGTTGAATCACTCTATCCAACACATTTATTTGGATAAAGATTAATATTATGACGTTGATACAACTCTTAACAAATAATGCATTAATTTCGACCAAATTTCATTACCATAAAAACGGTTCTAGTAAGTTAATCTTAAAAGATAGACATATACTGTCGCGGACATTTTTTTAGATCATTTCAAGAGGAATAATTCTTTCATACATATATTTTTGGTATCTTGAACCGTTTTCGCAGCGCACGCAATGGAAGCCCTCAAGGATGAATAAATTTCCCCGTTTTTTTCACAATTTCCATTATTTCTTCGCTCCTAATAGTGGTATCGTGATGTTATATAGCCTAAAGCCTTCCTTGATAAATGGTCTATTCAACACAAAAAGAATTTTTCAATTCGAACCAGTAGTTCCTGAGATTAGCGCGTTCAAACAAACAAACAAACTCTTCAGCTTTATAATATTAGTATAGATAGTATAGATTGGTACGTGAACTGATTTTACTAGATGAGGCATTGATGGCATAGTCTCTTATCCAACATATTAGTTTGTGTTTAATTTAAGAAATCCTACTAATATTATAAAGGCGAAAGTTTGTAAGAATGTATGGATGTTTGGATGTATGGATGTATGGATGTTTGTTCCTCTTTCACGCAAAAACTACTGAACGGATTTCGATGAAATTTGGCACACGGGTAGATCATGTTCTGGATTAACACATAGGCTACTTTTTATCCCGGGAAAACATAAAGCGGGACTTTTATCCCGGAAAAACTGTTTAACGCGAGCGGAGCCGCGGGCAAATGCTAGTTATTAATATATTTTTAGTTTAAAGGTATATACTTAATCTACTGTTCTTTTATATTAATTATTATTATTTATTTATTTATATGATATTGAGTTTTTCTATTCAGTATTAGCTCGGAGTCTGGAATTTGTGCCCGATATGGCGATAGGCTCGCCCCCTATCACATCATGGGACGGAATAACGGTGAAAAGTGGGTGCACTAGTTGCGCCTCTGGCTACCCCTTCGGGGATAAAAGGCGTGAATGTGTGTGTGTTATTTATTTTATTTTATTTATTTAGGCATAGCTACAGAGTATAAACTATAATTATACAAAAGAGATGCATATAATAGTATTTACAGTGCTAAATTTAAACTCCGATAAAAGCTACGCACAACATTACAATTAACTATCTTACAACGCTAAACACTAACTTAAAATATATAGTATTTGAGCGCCATACAATCACTCTAGTTAAACATTTATTAATATAACTATTAAGACTTAATGAGAAAATATTTGTATGTATTAATTGTATTAATTTTGAGTAGCTTTCTGACTCGGACATAGCTCTTTTCTTTTTTATTTGCGTTGGTAGTTTATTGTAAATTTTAACACCCTCAAACTCCAAATTTCTTTTCCATTATTAGTTTTAGATGGGCGTGTCACAAGTAACTAGCACGTCTTAAATTAATCTTTCGTGTTTGTTGTTTTGTTACAAACTTTCAATTCGAATGGATTTCCTTATTATTAATATTTCACGAATAAGAATACATGTGTAGTATAATATGTACCTACGTGTGTTTTATATTCATTATTTTTGTTTCAAAAATTACATAATTTTTTTAGTTATAGTAATAGTTAAAAGATTTGACTGAAACTCCTCATTTAGCATTCTGAGCGTTAGCTATTATTGCCTCGACTGAGCATCCAAAGTAAAAGAGACTCGTACCATCTGTACAGAGGGAGATTTCGACGCCGAGGATCCCAATACACTCGGACACTTGGAGAGTGACTCCTTGGAATTGTGGCGCCGTGACAAAATGGTCATTCTTTGCAGTAAACGCGCAAATTTGTGCCTTCAAGGGGTTAAATTGAACTAAGTTCATTTCACCCTATTTGGAGGCCCGCCCCAGAGAACTCTCGATTACAGACACAAGTTGAGACCGTCTTTCCTCAATGGAACTTCCAGGGAGATTCTGTTGGCCGATGTATGCGGACTGCTTAACGCGTGCAGCAACGGCACAGGCACGATTGAACCACTGTCGGCTGCGCCACCCTGCGGGTATTTTTGAGCTGGGTATGAATATTTCCATACCCAAGCAAATTATATCCGCGACACAGTCCACATAGGCGTCAGGATCATCTGAGGAGAAATACAGCCGTCCTCATGGGTAGGAAGCGAAGAATTCTCGAATGCCGTCCCAATCTACAGACAAATACCGCCACATTGTGCGAATTCCAGTTTTTGGAGAACAATTGGAACCCAACACAGGGGCCCATGATCGGACCAGGCAGTGGTCTGATAAGAGGGGAGACGAAAAAGAGGGAACGGCTATCCAGCCATTCCACCGAAACGCATTTCTACTTGGTGGTAGAAAAAGACTGGACGGTGTACCAACCCGTTCGGATTCTACATTGAGAAACTTATCTCAATGCAGAACCCTATCTACAGTCAAAAGGAAGGAGAGGACACCAAAGTCGCGGATTAGGAAATGGGATGTGGCAATGGTGGCTCGAAGGGCCGAGAGCTCGTGCCCGTGCCGCTCTGTAAAACAACCGGACAGGTTGCCAAAAAAACGACTCCTCTGAATCACCATAAAAATCATATTCAAATTCATCGTTGGCTTTATTTGCCATTACGCAGTCCCTCGTGTGTTTAATCGGAGTTCCTGGAAGGTCCGACCTTCCAGGAACTGCGGTGAGGCCTGCAGTCTACCGTCGTATAAAGCCGTCAAAAGCTCAGGAAAAAAAGGTTGTTAGCCCTGGACATAAAATATACCTTGATATAATCCGACTTACGTATATAACGTCCGGATGACTGTGCCTTAAGCCTTACTATAATCGCCCAACGCAGAGGACAAAACCCTCGCTGAGTTCGATGTCCAGTCAGGATTTTTTTGTTTAAACTTAAAGGCATTTTGTTTGGAATTTATGCAGTCTGTGTCATCCTCTAATGTACGCCTCCTTTCTACCATCTCCTCAGAGGAATCTGGCATGAAGAATGGGATGCGTAGGTATGTATATACATACCTAGCATTTATTTGAATAAAAAATTTAATAAAATAAAATACTTTATTCATCACGTAGGCGAACATAGTTGCACTTATGATAAGTCGAGACACATTTAATTATTTATTATTAGTCACTTATATAACTACAGACATTTTTATTACGAGTAAAATAAATGATGAAAAATAAAAAATAAAAAGTAAGAAGCCAGCTCGGGCTGGCAAGAAAAGCAATATAAAACAAGAGATAAATTTGTTAACAAAAAAAATAAAATAGTAATGATAATGGAAGGAACGCGTCGCGATCCTCACCGGTGAGGAAACTACAGGCTCTAGCCTAGCTAACCTACCAATAGCTATACTACCTAGTAAAATTAAATAAAGTAGTAAAAGAAAACGGTTTTATCCTAATTGGGAGTAAAACGGACTGCCGAGACCAATGTCCTCAAGTTCAAAACCCAAGGGCATGCATCTCTGACGTTTCTAAGGTTATGTGTATATTCTTTGTGAATTATCGCTTGCTTTAATGGTGAAGAAAAACGTCCTGAGGAAACCTGCACACCTGAGAAGTACTCTGTAAGAATTTCGAAGATATGCGAAGTCTGCCAACTCGCACTAGGCTAACATGGTGGACTAAGCACCAAACCCTCTCAGTTGTAGGGGAGGGTCGTGACCAGCAGTGGGATAGTATATAATGAGGGTTTGTATTATATTATAATAATATATAATGGTAGTAATCTTCACGCGCTCGTAAATAATATACCTATTTGATGTTGAGTGCAAGTACTATTTTGCAAAATCTACAAAGTAATGACAAATTCTGTGCATTGGTATTGGCAATGATATTATGATTAATGGTAGTGAAACACGGCCACAAGCACAGCATTGTTAACAAAGCAAAAACATCGAGTTGCCCGAGTCGACCTTAGCTCCCAGAGTCCCCGGCACAGTCTTCAGATTCACAGTTCATACATGCTGTCATTATACGAATGAGGCGATTCATGAATAAAACATATCTACCAGTTACCACAACAAATGCCTTATAAATAAGCTTTGTTTAAACATAGATAATTATTTAAAGTATTTGTTAAATCAAACAATTAAGTCCCGTTTGTGTACACAAGTAATTTATTTCGATTATCTTATTTAGTGCGTCTGTAGTCAATCATATTATGTCTTTTCTATAGTTAATTTTCTGCCTAATAATATAATTAACGTGTGTTGTGTGTTTTGATAAAGATATAGGTATACAGTGAAGGTGCAATAGAGCATCGGCGCGGCGCGGCGGGTGAACGCCGAACATGTGCCTACCTACTGTTCGTGCTCTAGTCATTAAAATACTTATAATAACATTATCAACGCTGTGTCGTACTGTTCTACGGCTGGTGGTGACGGAGCCCTCTGCGATCAAGAGGTTTTGCCCTTCTAGGCCACCGCGCAGCTGTGATACGTGTGGCAACTGGAAACACTTCACATAATATCTTGGATATCTTGGATCATGACTCTCAAATTTGAATATTCGCAATGATTTCTTTGACGTAACCACCAGGGCCGGTACGGATATGAATTTTCGGATCTGGATACGGATATGTATATAGGAATAAATTTATATCGGTTTCGGATACGGATATAAAGTTATTTCGGATTATCTGTTAGTTTAGGATAGTTTCAGTTACGGATATTAGATTAAAGTAACATAAAAATAGTAAGTATGTAATAATTTGGTTTTATTTTTAGGTTATATCTAGTCAAGGTATACATTTTGCAGAATCTACATTAACTTGATCAAAAAATGTCCAAATTAAACTTGGCTTTGGACGCATTTTGTCCAAATAAATCAATTTAGTATGTAACACAACATTTTCCTGTACTTTATTAAATTAAGTACCTACTTGTAAAAAAAAATACTAGTTATGAATGAGCTTATGTTATGATTATCCACTTTCTGGCAGAATGCTCAATGTGCTCTCTGCCTGGAGATATTAAGAACAGACAGACTGAAAGCAACACAATTACAGGAGGTAAAGCTAGGAGACATTATTAGGTTCAGTAGAGCAACAAAGAGCACAGTCATACTGCAGGATCGCCAGTGAAACCAGTGTTCTAGAGTGGAAGCTGTCACGAATAGCCAAGTTAAGGCAAGCGATGCTGTATCCAATTGGGGGAAGCCGCCTCGGGGGTGGGAGAGTATGTGGGCAGACAAGGCCTGGCAGCTTGTGCGTTTTTTTCAACGCACAAGCTGAGCTTGGCTCCCCTATTGGCTTCCGCCACAATCGGCAATCAAGATCAAAGTGGCGGAACCGTCAGTGGAGGACAGTGCTGGGCAGTGATCGGCAACCTGAAAGTTTTACACCTGGAAGGCAGCCACGATGCCTCTAAGGTTTAGCTGAGCCACAGCCGAAACTCCTTATGGTGTATGCGGCTCCCGGGCATGATACCGGTGAAGCGGGCCGAACCAAAGTGAAAGTGGCAGCGCCATCCAAACTGGGACTAAGGCTGAACTAGTTCCTATAAGACGAACTGATCACCCGTCTGTGCGACTGCATACCTCCCCACAAAACATACATACATGTTATGACTGGAAATAACAAAAAAGCTATGCAAGATTCACGTGGCGCGCGAGCGATAAAACAAAATCTGTCGTAGCATGCTACATTTAGACTCCACCCTTATCCGAAACTATCCGAAAGTTTTGTAACGGATACGGTTACAGTTACCGATATAATTTTATTTCGGTTATCCGATAGTTTTGGTTGCAGTTATGGAGCTCCATAGCATCCCTGCTTTTTATTGCTATTAGTTTGTTTGCAGCTTACACTTTTTTATTTTCATTTGATACTAGCTTTTGCCCGCGGCTCCACACGCTTTAAAAAGTTTTTCCGGGATAAAAGTCCGCTTTATAATTTTCCCCGAATAAAAAGTAGCCTATGTGTTAATCCAGGACATGATCTACCCGTGTGCCAAATTTCATCGAAATCCGTTCAGTAGTTTTTGCGTGAAAGATTAACAAACATCCATACATCTACGCATCCATACATTCTTACAAACTTTCGCCTTTATAATATTAGTAGGATCTATTGTTAAAATAGGAAATAAATATGTGGTTTCATTTATTAACGCAATGTCAAAATGACCTTATATAAATAAATTTAGTATGAAACACAACATTTTTCCTTTACTTTATTAAATTAAGTATCTACTCGTAAATAAAAAATTGACTAGTTATGAATGAGGTTATGTTATGTCTAGAACTTAGACTAACATAGACAGAGCAATGCGAACATGCAATACGCTTCGCAGCCTGTCACAACTCACACAGAGATGCACGATGTGTGAGTGAGCGTCGTGTAGTTACTCGCCGGCAAACTGTCAAATTGTGTGCGCGTGTTTTTTTTTTTTTGTTGACGCGGAGAAAGTGACTTATTACTACCGCCCAGTGTTCAAGGGGAACGACTGAGCGGTTATGTTGGGTTCACCGTGCCTTACGACCCGACGTTGAGCCGCCCGGAGAGATGGAAAACGTCGGGCGACCGCCGGGCCGAGTCCCTAACCTATGTACACCGCACGGCATACCAAATAAAA
Organism: Lapara coniferarum; assembly: GCA_949316025.1. NCBI lineage: Eukaryota > Metazoa > Arthropoda > Insecta > Lepidoptera > Sphingidae > Lapara > Lapara coniferarum. The sequence goes on along the minus strand of OX438929.1, from coordinate 183,957 downwards.
CTCCGCGGTGGCCATCTTCGGCGCATTAGGGACGGATGCGGGCTTCCTCCGACTCACGTCTAAGTTGTCGTCCACAACCGCCCCTGCGCGTACCGCTGTTGCGGTCCATCTCCTGTTGTTACGGGGGCTCAGAAGCCCCCGTACACCGAAGGACGCCCTTGGCGTCAGAGGCAGCGTGAGGCACGCTGCCGTCCATCACGGGGGTCACAAAAGTTGGCTAGACTAATAGGTGGACGGCGCCTCCCGCCCACCCGTGACCCCCGGAGGCCCCTATTAGTCGCCTTTTACGACAGGCAGGGGATACCGTGGTGGAATTCTCCAAACGCCCCCAATCCACAGGGCGGGAGACGTCGGTCAGTCGTCCACCTGACGCCTCCTACGTCTCGTCTGGCGGCGGGAGGGATCACCACTGCGCTGGCGATCCCTCTCGGCACTCTTCTTCCGCGAGAGGACCACCTCGCAAAAGTGGGCTACCGCCTGCCAGGCCTCCCGGCCGCCGACCATGGAAGCGACCACGGCCGGCAGCGAGAGGTCTTCTCCGACGACTGCTCTGAGAGCGCTGCGTTCTTCATCCCAGGCTGGACAAAACTCCAACGTGTGTTGGGCCTTGTCCATTGGGCAGTTGTCACAATAGTGACACACGGCCGACTCCTCTATCCCCACCACCCGCAACAGGAACTCACCGAAGCAGCCATGCACCTGCGTCAGGCGGTATGTTGCCGCTCCGTGGCGCCTGTCCAGCCATTCGGCAAAGACAGGACGCACTGCCTCTACGACCCTGTGCCCCCACGACGGGGCCTCCAGCCTGAGACGCCACTCCTCCACGGCGGCTCGCCGTAAGGAGGCCCTCTTGGCCTCCACCTCCTTCAGGGCCGGACGTTCCCCGCGACTGAACGCCTCCTCCCGCCAATGAAATGCATCGGCAAGGGATTTGGCGTCCAGGTCCCAGGGCAGAAATCCGGCCAATAAGCAAGCCGCCTCGAAAGAGACCGTGCGGTACGCCCCGACCGCCCGCTGCGCTAAAGCTCCCTGCGGAGCGCGCAGGAGGGCGACGCAGGGGCGGTTCAGGGAGTCAGCGCAAACGGGGCTGCCATAAAGGGCCATGGACCGCACGACTCCGTGATACAGTCTCCGGCAAGGGAAGTCGGGACCTTCCAGGTTGGGCAGCAGGCCGGAAAGAGCGCCCGCTGCCCGGGACAATTTCGTCCTCAGCTCCTTAAAGTGGGTGCGGAATCGCCATCGGCTATCTAGGACTAAACCCAGATACTTCATGCTAGAGCCGATGGGGATCCGCACCCCCCCCAACGACGATGCGGGCACCGGCCGGTGGCCCTCTCCGAGGTCCGTGAAAACACACGGCCTCGGTTTTCTCGAGGGCCACCTTCAAACCTAAACGTTGAATTCTACCAACTACTTGGCCGGTGCCCGCCGCCGCCAGAGTTGCGGCGTCCCGGAAGGTCCCAGCAGTCGCTGTGACTAACGTATCGTCGGCGTAACATGTCACGCCGACGCCCCGGAGATTGGAACCACGGAGCACCCAGTCGTACCCGATGTTCCACAGGAGAGGGCCCAAAACCGAGCCCTGTGGAACACCGCACGACATCGCTCTTCGGTGCCACCCATCGGCGCCCGGATACACCACGTGCCTGTCAGACAGATACGCGTGCACCAGACGCCGGACACGGTACGGTGTTTCGGTGGCTTCTGAGCCCCCGCAACAGGAAAAGGACCGCAACAGCGGTACGTGCAGGGGCGGTTGCGGACGACAACTTAGACGTGAGTCGGAGGAAGCCCGCAGCCGTCCCTAATGCGCCGAAGATGGCCATTTAAAAAAAAAAACGAGGACTCTCCAGTCCCGAACATGGCGTGCGACGGCGGAACTCGCGAACGACAGGTCTACAATAGACCCGCCGTTGTGCCGCACGCACGTGTCCACCGACCCCCTGTTCAGGACGACCAGGCCGACAGAGATCGCCCATTCCTCCAGGACCCGACCACGACCGCCGGGTGAGGTTGGCCTTGTTCCACCAAGGCCCCCAGCCGAACCAGGAAAGACTCAAATTCGGCGAAGGGTCTGTTGGGAGAAAAGTACACTCCTACTATCCAAATGTCTCCCAACAGAACCGCCACGCATCCCCGGTCCGTCGCTACTTTTTCGAAGGGTGGGGAGCCAGTGGCGCCCCGGCTGATGATGGCCACCAAGCCGTCAAGGTCCCCAGTCCAGTTATCCCGGGGGGGACAAAATACGGCTCAGCGACCACGGCCACTTGCACCGACCACTGCGCCAGGCTTTGGGACAATAGGTCCTGGGCACTGGCACAGTGGTTGATGTTCGCCTGGAGGAACTTTAAATCCATTATTGGGCGATCTCTACCACTACGTCCATCGCGGCCTCTTGCGGTAGGCTCGCTGTCTGCGACTGGGTGGAGGCCCCAGCGGCAGCAGCACTGCGTCGCATACCGCGACGCCTGTCACGACGGGAGAGGGCGGGACAAGCCTTTCCCCCCACCTGGTGTTTAGCCGGCTTACCTGCGGCCGCGCAGACAGCGCAGTTCGGCGCGGCTTCGCACTCGCGGGCTTTGTGGCCCGGTTTGCCGCAGCGATAACACAGACTACTGCGGTCCGGTCCTCCGCTGCACATGCTTTTGGTGTGACCAAGCTCGAGGCAACGGAAACAACGCATGGGGCGTGCCCCGAGCACGGTCACCCGGGCCACAGTCCACCCTATCTTTAGGCGGCCCGCCTTTATCTTTTGTGCCACCTTAGTCGGCACCTTGGCCCAGACGGAGCTCAGGCCGGAGCGGTCGGGCCGGATTTGCCCCACCTTTACGGCGTCCGCTGCACACTCGCCAGCAACGCAGAGGGCCGCTGCGACCGTCTCGGACGTGGCTGCGGGGTCCAGTTCCGACAGCCGCAGCTCCGTGCATTTGGTGGGCCGGGAGATTTGGACATCGTCCGACCTGCCAAAGCATTCCCTCAGCCTTGCGGCGAGGGAGTCCGCCTTCCGCTCCGACTCAGCCCCGGGCACCTCGTACAACATGGCACCCGTGGCTGCCACCTTGGGCCTCAACCTGTCGATGTCGAGGCCGGCGAGGTCTACGCGGTGCTGGGCATCCGTCAGCACTTTGGCGTAAGTGAGCCCCTTGGCCACCGCCGCCGGCGTCAGCGACAGCACTATGGCCGCCGAGCGTGGCTGACGCAGCCTGGGCTCCTTACGCCTCTGCCTCCTCTGCTGCGGCTTCACTGCAGGCGCCGCGGCGGGGCTGGGCTTCCCCCGCTTCTTCTTACCCACCACCACGGTCCATTCAGCGTCCATGGACGCTGGGGCCGGTGGCAGTGGGCGGGGCTCCCTCGGAGCGGACTTCGCGACGGGGGTAGCCGGAGCACCACCTTTCCCCCTCCCCTTCTTGGGCACCCCAGACGGTCCAGCGACCGCCACGGCAGCTGAGGTGGAGGGCCCGGCCACGATGGCAGGAGCCTTGGGAGGAGCAGGCTGCACTGTTCCTTTCCCCTTCCCCTTTCCCTTCCCCTTAAAAGGGGAAGGCTGGGGAGCGCCCCCCACGAAACCACCCTGGACGGGGAGTGGTATGTTCCCGAGGTTGGACCTCCTTTCATGGGCCAGTGCAGGTCTCTGGGCCGGCCCTGCGAGCGCCGAATCCAGTTTGGCCTGCAACTTGGCCTCCATCGTGGCCAGCATTTCCGCTGTGGGGCATTTGCTGGCCTCTGCCTCCAGCTCTTCCCGACGGCGACGAAGGGAGGCGTTTTCGCTTTTCAGCGTTTTTACCGCCTCCTCAAGTTTGGCACACTTGTCCCGCCACTTTTCTGCCTCGCCTTTTGGGCGAGCGCTCGGCTCCGCCACGACAGCTACCTCCTCGGCGGGCACTTTTGCGTTGGCGGAGCGAAGGACCATTCCTTCCCCGCTCTCCGCCCTTCTCGCCCTTTGGCGAGCCTCCCTGCGCAACAGGACATCGCGCACCCTCTCCTTTGTCTTCGGTTCGACGAAACCGTCGACCGAAGATGGGCCTCCTCTGCCGCGGCCAGCTGTCGTCTGCGACTTCGGAGCCGGCTCCTCCGTGTCGCTCCCCAAGGACGACCTGCTGCCCTTATCTAACTCGGAGCGTTTCCTCCAGAGCCTTTTTTTTTTCTTTTTTCCATGGCCATCTTCGGCGCCTTAGGGACGGCTCCGGGCTTCCTCCGACTCACGTCTAAGTTGTCGTCCGCAACCGCCCCTGCGCGTACCGCTGTTGCGGTTCTTCTACTCCTCCAGAGCCTGCGGCTCCGATCAGTGGAAACGCTCCCACTCGACTCCGAGTCGACGCCTGTGGACATCTTGTCCGCGCCGACTTTTCGTCCGCCATCAACGGGCTTTCGCCCACCAATCTCCGCCTCTCCAGCCGAAACTGGAGTAGGCACCCTCGTCAAAATAATTTTTGGATTAAGACTCATAACTAATCCCACGAGTATGGGGGAAATCAAGAGTCCACCCAGGCAGTGCCCCCTGTACCTGGGTAAGCCTAGCGTAACCCGCCAAGAAGGTCGGCCGGTACTCTGGCCCCCCACTGCCTGCTCGGGGCAGTATGAGCGCACACCGAGCTCGTCGACACCGTCGCCCGGATGAACCAGGTGCCGCCCGAATAAACGGGCCCACCATCTAAAAATACGGAAGCCGCAAAAAAAAAAAAAAAAACCTCGACCGACGCTCCGTTGCCCAGGGTGCACCACGTGGAGGTTTCCTGACTTCGCGCGACCAATATGTGCGCGTGTAGGGATACCTACTCTAAATAATTTACCCAAGTTTCTTTGCATTTTTGTTGAAAGAATTGGGCAAATAAAACAATGATTTTGTATATGTTCTCAAATCATCTATGTTTTTATGGTTTAAAAAATCTGTGAAATTCTGAAAATTCTGCAAATTAAAATACAAAAATCTTGGCCGTAGCTAAGAGTCGTGCGAATGCAGTCAAAGTGTTAAAATATTAAAATCCGTCTCTTTGTATTTTTTTTTTTTTTTTTTTTAAAAAAGGCCATCTTCGGCGCATTAGGGACGGCTGCGGGCTTCCTCTGACTCACGTCTAAGTTGTCGTCCGCAACCGCCCCTGCACGTACCGCTGTTGCGGTCCTTTTCCTGTTGCGGGGGCTCAGAAGCCCCCGAAACACCGTACCGTGTCCGCCTTTTAGTGTCCGAGGCAGCGTGAGACACGCTGCCTCGGACATGTCCATCACGGGGGTCACAGAAGTTGGCTAGACTAATGGGTGGGCGGCACGTCCCGCCCACCCGTGACCCCCGGAGGCCCCTATTAGTCGCCTTTTACGACAGGCAGGGGATACCGTGGTGGAATTCTCCAAACGCCCCCAATCCACAGGGCGGGAGACGTCGGTCAGTCGTCCACCCGACGCCTCCTACGTCTCGTCTGGCGGCGGGAGGGATCACCACTACGCTGGCGATCCCTCTCGGCACTCTCCTTCCGCGAGAGGACCGCCTCGCAGAAGTGGGCCACCGCCTGCCAGGCCTCTCGGCCGCCGACCATGGAAGCGACCACGGCCGGCAGCGAGAGGTCTTCTCCGACGACTGTTCTGAGAGCGCTGCGCTCCTCATCCCAGGCTGGACAACACTCCAACGTATGTTGGGCCGTGTCCATTGGGCAGTTGTCACAATAGTGACACACGGCCGACTCCTCTATACCTACCACCCGAAACAGGAACTCACCGAAGCAGCCATGCCCGGTGAGCACCTGCGTCAGGCGGTATGTTGCCGCTCCGTGGCGCCTGTCCAGCCATTCGGCAAAGACAGGACGCACTGCCTCTACGACCCGGTGCCCCCACGACGGGGCCTCCAGCCTGAGACGCCACTCCTCCACGGCGGCTCGCCGTAAGGCGGCCCTCTTGGCCTCCACCTCCTTCAGGGCCGGACGCTCCCCGCGACTGAACGCCTCCTCCCGCCAATGGAATACATCGGCAAGGGATTTGGCGTCCAGGTCCCAGGGCAGAAATCCGGCCAATAGGCAAGCCGCCTCGAAAGAGACCGTGCGGTACGCCCTGACCGCCCGCTGCGCTAAAGCTCTCTGCGGGGCGCGCAGAAGGGCGACGCAGGGGCGGCCCAGGGAGTCAGCCCAAACGGGGCTGCCATAAAGGGCTATGGACCGCACGACTCCGTGATACAGCCTCCGGCAAGGGAAGCCAGGACCTTCCAGGTTGGGCAGCAGGCGGGAAAGAGCGCCCGCTGCCCGGGACAATTTCGTCCTCAACTCCTTAAAGTGGGTGCGGAATCGCCATCGGCTATCTAGGACTAAACCTAGATACCTCATGCTAGAGCCGATGGGGATCCGCACCCCCCCAACGACGATGCCGGCACCGGCCGGTGGCCCTCTCCGAGGTCCGTGAAAACACACGGCCTCGGTTTTCTCGAGGGCCACCTTTAACCCTAAACGTTGGATTCTGCCAACCACTTGGCCGGTGCCCGCCGCCGCCAGAGTTGCGGCGTCCCGGAAGGTCCCAGCAGTCGCTGTGACTAGCGTATCGTCGGCGTAACAAGTCACGCCGACGCCCCGGAGATTGGAACCACGGAGCACCCAGTCGTACCCGATGTTCCACAGGAGAGGGCCCAAAACCGAGCCCTGTGGAACACCGCACGACATCGCTCTTCGGTGCCACCCATCGGCGCCCGGATACACCACGTGCCTGTCAGACAGGTACGCGTGCACCAGACGCCGGAGATAGGGCGGCACCACGTGGTACCGCAGTGCCTCGTGGATGCAGGGCCAGGGCAGCGAGTTGAATGCGTTGGAAATGTCCAACGACACCGCTATCACTACACTGCCTCTGGCCACTGCATCCTCCGCCTGTGCCTTCACCCGCAGAATCGCGTGGACAGTGGAACGTCCCCTCCTAAATCCAAACTGCTCGTCGGCCAGATTTGGTCCGACCCTATCAAGGTGCTCGACGAGGCGGGTATGAATGATGCGCTCGAAGAGCTTTGCCACCTCGTCGAGCAACACGATGGGCCGGTAGGCCGACGGCGACTCTGCGGGTCGTCCTCCCTTCTTCAGCAGGACGAGCTTCCCGGTTTTCCAACGCACCGGGAAGACGCCCTGCTCCAGGCAGGCGGTGAATAAGCTGCGGAGCCTCGGGCCCAGGTACTCAACGGCTAGCACCCAGGCTTTCCCGGGGATGCCATCGAGCCCTGGGGCCGTGTTTTTGCTCCGCAGCCGAAGCACTGCCGCCCGCATTTCAGCGGGCGAAACCTCCGGGATATCCCTTGCCGGATTCTCACTCGACGATGACGCCACATCCGGTGGCGCCATCGGTGGAGGAGTGAACTCCTCGGTGGCCGGGAACAAGGCCGCGACGACGTTGGCCAGTAATTCTGGCCGGAGACTCTGCGACAGCGGGGGCGCCGCTGGGCGAAGCTTCTTCATCACCAGACGGTAAGGGCGCCCCCACGGGTCCCTGTCGAGAGTCCCCACGAACGCCTTACGTGCCGCGACCTTGGCCCCATGAATGGCCACCCGCAGCGCTCTCTTTGCCTCTTTGTAGAGGCCATAGAGCTGCCGCTCCTGGTCTGCGTGATTCTCATCTCTTAGCCGGCGACGACGATGCCTGGCGTATCGGCGGCGCGCAGCCACGCACGACGCGCGCAACTGCGATAGCTCCGCCGACCACCAGTACACCTGTCGCACCGGCGAACGGCGGAGAGCTCGGGGCATGCCGGCGTCGCAGACATCCGACATTGCCACCCCGAACCACTCCGCCTCCTGCTCAACCCGTACCGGCGCGTCCGGCACGGGGAGCCACGACATGACCAGAGCGGCCAGCACTAGGGCCTCCCCATCGAGGCGACGAAGCGCCCACCGCGGGCCGTCCTGATTTGGGGCACTCGGTACACCACCGGACTGGACACTCGGGGACGCGGAGACGCCGAACCTGACGTAACGATGGTCCGACAACGTCTCCACGCCCACGAGGACTCTCCAGTCCCGGACACGGCGTGCGACGGCGGCACTCGCAAACGACAGGTCTATAATCGACCCGCCGTTGTGCCGCACGCACGTGTCCACCGACCCCCTGTTCAGGACGACCAGGCCGACAGAGATCGCCCATTCCTCCAGGACCCGACCACGACCGTTCGTCGCCGGCGAACCCCAAGCCACGGACTTGGCGTTGAAGTCGCCGGCGACGACCGCCGGGTGAGGTTGGCCTTGTTCCACCAAGGCCCCCAGCCGAACGAGGAAAGACTCGAATTCGGCGAGGGGTCTGTTGGGAGAAAAGTACACTCCTACTATCCAAATGTCTCCCAACAGAACCGCCACGCATCCCCTGTCCTTCGCTACTTTTTCGAAGGGTGGGGAGCCAGCGGCGCCCCGGCTGATGATAGCCACCAAGCCGTCAAGGTCCCCCGCCCAGTTATCCCGGGGGGGGACAAAGTACGGCTCAGCGACCACGGCCACTTGCACCGACCACTGCGCCAGGCTTTGGGACAACAGGTCCTGGGCACTGGCACAGTGGTTGATGTTCGCCTGGAGGAAATTTAATTCCATTATTGGGCGATCTCTACAACATCCATCGCGGCCCCTTGCGGTGGGCTCGCTGACTGCGGCTGGGTCAAGGCCCCAGCGGCAGCAGCACTTCGTGTCCCGTCGCGGCGCCTATCGCGACGGGAGGGGGCGGGACACGCCTTCCCGCCCACCGGATGCTTGGCGGGCCTCCCTGCGGCCGCGCAGACTGCGCAGTTCGGCGCGGCCTCGCATCCGCGGGCTTTGTGGCCCGGTTTGCCGCAGCGATAACAGAGATCGCTGCGGTCCGGTCCTCCGGTGCAGGTGCTCTGCGTGTGTCCGTGCTCAAGGCAACGGAAACAGCGCATAGGGCGCGCCCCTAGCACCGTCACCCGGGCCACTGTCCACCCCACCATCAGGCGGCCCGCCTTTATTTTTTGTGCCACTTTTGTTGGCACCTTGGCCCAAACTGCGCCCAGGCCGGAGCGGTCAGGCCGGATCTGTCCGACCTTGACGGCGTCGACTGCGCACTCGCCAGCAACGCTGAGTGCCGCTGCGACCGTCTCGGAAGTGGCCGCCGGATCCAACTCCGACAGCCGCAGCTCCGTGCACTTGGTGGGCCGGGAGATTTGGACATCCTCCGACCCGCCAAAGCATTCCCTCAGCCTTGCGGCGAGGGAGTCCGCCTTCCGCTCCGACTCAGCCCCGGGCACCTCGTAGAGCATGGCACCCGTGGCTGCCACCTTGGGCCTCAGCCTATCAATGCCGAGGCCGGCGAGGTCCACGCGGTGCTGAGCGTCCGTCAGCACCTTCGCGTAGGTCAACCCCTTGGCCACCGCCGCCGGCGTCAGCGACAGCACTATGGCCGCCGAGCGTGGCTGACGCAGTTTGGGCTCTTTGCGCCTCTGCCTCCTCTGTTGCGTCTGCGGTATAACTGCGGGCGCTGCGGCGGGGTTCTTCCCCCGCTTCTTCTTTCCCACCACCACCGTCCATTCAGTGTCCATGGACACTGGGGCTGGTGGTAGCGGGCGAGGCTCCCTTGGAGCAGTCCTCGCGACGACGGGGGCAGCGGGGGTGGCGACTTTCCCCCTCCCTTTTTTGGGCACCCCTGACGGTCCAGCGACCGCCACGGCAGCTGAGGTGGAAGGCCCGGCCACTATGGCAGGGGCCTTGAGAGGAGCAGGCTGCACTGCTCCTTTCCCCTTCCCCCTCCCCTTCCCCTTAGAGGAAGGCTGGGGAGCTCCCCCAACGAAGCCACCCTGGACGGGGAGTGGTATGTCCCCGGGGGTGGACCTTCTCTCATGGGCCAGTGGAGGCCTCTGGGCCGGCCCTGCGAGGACGGACTCCATCCTGGCCTGCCACTTGGCCTCCACTGCTGCCAGCTCCTCCAGACGGCGAAGGAGAGAAGCGTTTTCACGCTTCAGCTCCTTCACCGCCTCCTCCAATTTGGCGCACTTGTCACGCCACTTTTTGGCCTCGCCTTTGGGGCGAGCGCTCGGTGCCGGTTCCGCCGCCGCAGCGACAGCCACCTCCTCGGCGGGCACCTTCGGTTTGGCGGCAGAGCGAAGGACCATGCCCTCCTCGCTCTCCTCCCTCCTTGCCCTTTGGCGGGCCTCCCTGCGCTTCAGGAGATCGCGCGCCTTGGCTTTCTTTCTTTGGTCGACGGAATCGTCGACCAAAGATGGTCCTCCTCTGCCGCGTCCGGTTGTCGCTTGCGACTTCGGGACCGGCTCCTCAGTGTCGCTCCCTAAGGACGACCTGCTGTTATTCAGCTCTGAGCGTTTCCTCCAGAGCCTACGGCTCCGAGCGGAGGAAACGCTCATACTCGACTCAGAGTCGACGCCTGTGGACATCTTGTCCGCGCCGACTCTTCGTCCGCCATCAACGGGCTTTCGCCCACCAATCTCCGCCTCTCCAGCCGGAACTGGAGTAGGCAACCTCGTCAGTAAAATTTTTGGTTCAATTGTTTTATCCATTTTGAATCCCACGAGTGTGGGGGAAATAAAGAGTCCACCCAGGCAGTGCCCCCTGTACCTGGGTAAGCCTAGCGTAACCCGCCAAGAGGGTCGGCCGGTACTCTGGCGGGGGTCGCACTAGTGACCGAACTACCCATCAGCCATGCATCCCCTCGCGGTGCGCCGCCGCTTGGGATTCGGGGAACTTTTTATAGAGGTTTTCTCCCTCGTGGTCCGGGCGATTAAGCCAAGACCCTCGGTCCAGCAGGAGCGCGAGACATGTCCACGGACCTCCTTACTAGATTACGATCTGCAACGGTGACAGCGGAGAGGAAGGTTCCCCCCCGCTGCCTGCTCGGGGCGGTGTTAGCGCACACCGAGCCCGTCGACACTCCCGGATGAACCGGGAGCCGCCCGAATAAACGGGCCCACCATCTAAAGATGCGGCAGCCACCGCAAAAAGCGGCGACTACCGCCAAGACCACTATTCGTCAGGATATTGGCCGTAGCGCCGATCAACTCGACCGACGCTCCGTTGCCCAGGGTGCACCACGTGGAGGTTTCCTGACTTTGCACCCCCTCTTTGTATTTGCTTCCGAAAAATTTTTCTTTTAGATTTGATGTGATTTACATTTCAGCAATTAATTTACAAATGTATTAACATCTTACTTGGAATTTTTTTTTGATTATTGAAGTTATACTTCTTTAGGCGCGTTATGAAAAAATGATGAGAGTGAAATTTTACGATGCGCGCATGTGTAACACAAAATTCTCACGGGAGAAGTTGCCCGAAAAAGGTTGAAGCTGTTTAATGAAAACTTTTTGATAAAAATGAAAAGTAAATATTAAATTAAGAAAACAACAACATTAATATTTTTTACTAGCTTTTGCCCTCGGCTCCACCCGCGTTAAAAAGATTTTCCGGTATAAAAGTCCCGGTTTATATTTTCCCGGGATAAGAAGTAGCCTAGGGCCTTCCCAGGGTCTTAAAGTATCTCTTTACCAAATTTCATCGAAATCGGTCAGTGGTTTAGCCGTAAAGACTCGCGAGAAAAATAATCCGGGATAAAAGTCCCGCTTTATATTTTCCGGCGATAAAAAGTAGCCTATATGTTAACCCAGGGCATGATCTACCTGTGTGCCCAACTTCATTGATATCCGATCAGTAGTTTTTATCAGAATTAAATATATAATATTATTATGTTGAATAACTTTATAAAATGACATGTAATGAAAACTGGCCAAGTCAAATCTAACCTACTTTAAGATCTCACATTTTTAAATAACAGCAATTGTTATAGGTATCCAATAAAGCAAAGAAATAGAGTTTAATACTTGTTCATAATGTAATTTTGATCCTATAAATACATATTTGGATTTTGCATAGAGCTTGGCACTCATTTAGATCTCCATTCTTTTTGAGGCGAAGCCCACAGCCAAGCATAATTTTTGCATTGAACTTGGCTTTCATTTTTACATTTATGTTTTTGGTGGCATATCATTACTTTTTGTAAAGAAAACTAGGCAGGTATTGAGTTATAAGGTGCCGCGCGCCGCACCTCGACACATCGTTGCATTGGCCAGTTTAGCGCGTAATACAAGTTTTTTGTATGGGGACACCACTAATTTTTTGGCTTAACTTTATTTTTATATTTCTGTTGTATAACAAATATAATAATACATATATTGGGATAGTTTTAAATATTTGCTTTTAACGGTTCCAACGCTACCATTACATTTTTTTTTGTATTGGGGCCCCCCTATTTTTTTACTTTTTTTATTTTTAGATTTTTTCCTATGCTTACACGCAATTACCGAGCTGAATTTCAAATTTCATCCTTCTAGGTCATCTGGAAGTAGGTTAGGTTTAGGTACTATATATATGTCAGTCAGTACTAAAATTTACGACTTTTGACCTTCATATCTTTATAACCGTTTGAGCTAGCTTCATGAAATTTGGGCTTCTAGCTGTCCTTATGGATATAATTAAACACACGTAGTTTTATGTGTTTACGTTAAATAGGTTTTGAGTTATAGAAGGGTGAAAAGTTGCACCAAGTGGTTCGTGTAATATTACACTCGGCGCTGGCTAGCCAGTTAGTTCCTTTGCTTGAACTTGGCTTGACACACTGCCGCGTGTCTAGATATAATTTCAATAATTAACGTTGGCATGTCATCCTGATTCCGGCGCACAGTGGGTCGAAAAGGCAATTGTGACTTAAGAAATACTTACGTATTTTTCAATTGTTTTTAACGCTGATCGTTAGATACTATTAACTCTTATAATATCCATTCTTAGTAATTTTTTTGTTAAATCTTATAGTTTAGGCAAAAAAAAATTTTTTTGTTTTTGATGTATGAAACGCACTATAAAATCCTAAATTTCTACGAAATCCTAAGAGGCCTTGTTTCGAAATCTTTTTATTCTTAATCTTGGTCTGTTCTACTATACTTTTGCACTTCGAACGTCTGCATCAACCCGTCACTTCTCTAGTGATAAAAAAGAAAATTCGAACAAAAACAAAAACCCCGACTGCGTCAAAATCTGCCTGCCATCTTTATGAAATTTATTGAAGAACTGAAAAGGTAGAAACAAGATTTTAATTTGAATATTTTATTTTGGTTTTAAATAATCTTCGTTGACAGTATTCACAAACGCTGTCGGAGGCATAACACGCTCATTTCTCATAATTTGGTTGGTAATATAGGTAAAGCAACAAAGGCTCGGAGGGAGCAGATGCTTCCGACTGATAAACTAAATTTTTATATACCTAGTGTCACTCTCACGGATAAGACAAATCTATCGACACCACTCACATAAAAATACGACAAGCCGTTTAGACTCTAGAGCGTGCCAAAGAAATATACATACATACATACATACATACCCTCCTTCTTTCGCAGTCGGGTAAAAAGGTTTCGAAGCAAGACCTCTTAGGATTTCGTAGAAATTTAGGATTTTATAGTGCGTTTGATACATCAAAAACAAGAAATATTTTTTTTTCGTCGAAACTGTAAGATTTAGCAAAAAATTACGAAGAATAAATATTATAGGGGTTAATAGTACATAACAATCAGCGTCAAAAAAATGAAAAAGAACAAAGAAATTATTTCCTAAGTCACTAAAATTGCCGTTTCGACCCACCATGCGGCGCCCCTATTGCCTTGGCGCTTGTGTGCGCCGCACACTTCGCACACAGGGGCGGCGTGGCCCTGGCCATTACCCGAAACTATTCGAAACTTTAGTAACAGATACGATTACGGTTACGGATATATTTTTATTTCAGATATCCGATAGTTTCGGTTATGGTTACGGAGCTACATACATCCCTGATCAATATACGGGTATAACTTTGGACACGAAAGACTGATCCAACGTCAGAATCGAAAAAGTGGATGTCATTTAGATTAAAAAAGAAACTTGAAAACTTACGCGGAGGTTATGCTATTTCCAAAAAAAAAAGAAACACATCCCGAAACGGTATCATACCGTGGCCACTTAGCTCACCAGATTTAAACCCATGTGACTTTTTCTTGTGGGGATACTAATTAAAATCCGTTGTTTACAAAACAAATCCGAGCACTGTGACGTTACTTAAAAAAAGTATTCAAGCCCACGTTAGCAGGATTCCCCAGTCACTTTGTAAACGCATTTTTGAAAATATGCGTGCTAGACTCGAAGAGTGTGTCAGACTCGACGGTCGCCATTTAGAGAACGTGGTTTATAAAAAATAAAATTCGCAACTGTTGTTTTTAAACTGTAATAAATGAACTTTGTATGAAAGGTGTTTTTTTACAATTTTTCTAACTTTGAAATCTGCTACTGGACACCACTGGACATACCTAATAATGTTATTGTATTTTTATTTTGTTATTGTTATATTCTCTCGTTCTGTGCACCTACCTGCTTTAGTCACTGTACCACCTAAAGGTTGGATGGGAGAAAATGCCTTTGATATTAAGTTCACCTTTATACTTACCTATAATATATTATAAAGTGTATTAAATAAATAAAAAATAGAGAAATAAGAACTTGGCCATTGCCACGACGCGACACACATAAAAAAATATCAACTCTTTTTAAAATGGCAGCGCCTTTGGTTGCAGACGTACAAACCTACATATCTACCTAATTCGAAACGTTTTGGTTATGTTTTACTAGGATTTTTTTAAACTGGGCAATGTTCGACCACACTACCCTATATTAACTTATAAGTGACGGGGCTCCGGTCAAATAATTATGTTTACAGTATTTCGTGTGGATGGTTTTTATTCCTTTACTAACAATAATAATAGTATACATACCTACACATGCAACAAGTATTAAGATACGAAAATGTGTGGATTGATCATTAGTACACGTACCTTTTCTCACGGCAGTGGTTCGCGCCAATTTTTCCTTTTTCGCGGCACTTCTATAATGCGCCTCCAACTTGTTCTTATGAAATATGGTGAATCCAACGAAACACACGATCAGTGCAGTGTACACAGTAAAACAGTTTCTCTCTAACGTCCATACTACCAACGAAATAATATTCATTTTGTTAAAACGCGACACTGCCACCGGCCCGCGCTAGTTGACTTGTTCTGCGTCTGCAGTCTGCACACAGAACACTACACTGTACACGGGCCACGGCCGTCAGCCGAGTCCGGAGTCACCAAAACAATGAAGTACGCAGCAGGCGGCGCAGCGGCGAGTGGCGAATGGTCGTCAAAACTCAGAAGGATGGACGGAGGAATGTTCACTGTTTCTTATCAACGTTCGGCCATTGTATATTAAATCTTAACGGCAATGAAGTAAAGTACAAGTGATACAGCACATTAAAAGCTTGGCTATCGTTATCCGAAGAGCTATGGCCTTGGTTTTTTGTGGATGACTGTCGAAAACATTTATAAGTGATTTATAGAACTATTCTAATGCAAACACTAATTATTTATGAATGGTTACAAAAAAACTAACAGTAGTTGCATGTTTCATAGCATTAGTCCAACACCTCGTCGCGTCATAAACCGCGATGAGTTTTATTAAGTAGCACCTGACCTCATTTAGTTTTCTGCTACATACTGCAACCACAGAAAAATGAAATGAATATATTTTTATTGCAGTTAAATGACAAGGCGAGAATGCCGATCGCCTGATGGTAAGCGATACGACCGCCCATAAACAGTAGCAACGCCGCACATAGCATCGAATTACAAAGTACTACATAACACTCTACTGCGCTCCTCACCCTGAGACATAAAATGTTAAGTCTTGTAATACCCAATAATAACGCTGGCTACAATGTCCTTCAAATACAACACTGTATACACACTGCTGCTTGGCGGTAGAAATAGACATTGCGGTGGTACCTGCATACCCCTCGCATACGACTTACGAGAGATCACCACCAGTAAAATTACATTTAAAGAAATGTGATAAAAAAGACTATAGAAGAGTAATGGAACACGAATCAACGATTTTTGTAATTCTTTTCTGTTTGTTTGTACTACTGCATACATCCGAAACTACTGAACGGATTTCAATGAAATTCGGCACGCGGGTAGATCATGTCCTGGATTAACACATAGAGTACTTTTTATCGCGGGAATATATAAAGCGGGACTTTTCCCTGCAAAAAATCTCTCACGTTCGCGGAGCCCCGAGCAAAAGCTAGTTTATAATATTCATAATATTAGTAAGAAGTAAAATTGCCACCGACCCCTTGTAGTTCGTCTGCAATAGGCTTGTCGAATTATAAAGGGCGCCGATTTCCGCAGGACCACTGTATTCATAAAATCATTTCAAAACAAAAATTATAGCTATATAATTAAGAAATAACAAAAATAACTAACAAAAAATCGTAAATATAAATGAAATTTTAAGAATTGTAGTGGTGACTGGTGAGCCATTTTAGACTAGAATAATTATATCGTACCCTCGGTGGGTCAAGGGCACAATTGTAAAAAAATCATAAAATGAGTTAAGTATGCCAATTGGCCTTAAAAATATTATTTTATTTGGAGGAACGAAGACACTCATCAAGTTCAGTCTCATTTCGCCAGAAGGCCATACTGTCTTTGTCACATTATTGCATTTTTTTTAATATATTGGCGCGACAAAATCTCATTGGTCAGTTGTGGCGTTGGCCACATGCGGACAAGTTGTGTGATAGAGTGTCAAAGACCTAAAGGCAAATATGCCCTTTTTTGTTTCTAATTCTTGAAGAACCAAGTCACATTTTGTATACTTATGCGTAAATAATGACCACATAATTGGAGGAAAAAAGTAACTGATTTAATTAAGACAAAGATAGTATAAGAGTAGCGAACGGGGAATATAATTTTTAGCTTTTTTTATGTATAAATAGATAGATATAAGATTTTTTGTGATTTTTACTATTTCCTTCCTAAAAATACTACGAATAATAAGAACATAATATTTGTTGCAAAAAAGAGTATTATTTATTTTTAATAAATCATCTAAAAAGAATGTGTTACTAGGGACATAATGCCAAAGTTATTTAAATTTTGGTGCAATAAGGGCATAAGTGTACATGAGAAACATTATTTCTTTAAATTAATCATAATAACAAAAATAATTTACTCTCGTAAAGAACATATCTCAATTCACAAAAGTGTAAGGCATATTTTATGCAAAAGAAACTAAAACATTTAAGATTAATATAGGCAGAATAACACGATATGACTCAAAAAAAAACTTAAAATGTCTCTAGTGAGTCCAATTGTGCCCTTGTCTCACCGAAGGTACAATATAAGGTATCTTATAGTGAGCTAGCATAATATTTGGCAACAATGGTTTTTTTACATCAATCATCATAAATTAAATACAAGTCAGATCACATTATTCCATAATTACTGATTTTTTGTTACTTATCACAAAAACCGTAATAACAATAATAACCGTGGTTTCTCGTTTAACTAAAAAAAACTCGCTTTATAGAAAATCGAATTTAAGAATAGTGTAAATAAGAAAAAAGAATATTTTATTCTAAAAAAATCATAGGGTACATTAAGGTTTACAAATTTAGATACATAATATTTGGAAGGCCAAAAAAATGCTTTCCACAAACTTACAAAGGTAATACATAAATTACATTATATTATAATTATAATCCATCCATCCATCCAAATTCCAAGCGCGTACGCATGTGTGTGTGTGTGTGTGTGTGCGTGTGGGTGTGGGTGTGTATGCGTGCTATATATTAATACTGTTGATAATAAATACGAAATAAATAAACGTCAACCCGGTTGTACTTGTGTAATAAAGGTGGACTTTACCGCCGCTACAAAAGCAATTTTGTTCAGATGAAAAATGTCAATGTCAGAGAATCTTGTATTGTATGTTTCAACTATTCTGGTAAGAACAGTGTTTTGACCATAGTTTGTAGAATGAAAAGGTATTTTAAAAAGAGCTGTATGTCGAGTACGCCGCTTAGGTACATTAAACATGACACGTTCGAGTAGTTCAGGAGAATCTAATCGGCCAGATATAATGTCATGTAGAAACCCCATATCCAACATTACCCTACGTTCTTCCAAGGTAAGTAAATTGCTTAAGTGACAGTTATCCCGGTACGACAACGCGGACGGATTGTGGGTTTTGAAGTTCAAAAACTTTAGAAATTTCTTTTGAATCCGTTCAATTCCCATTTTATACTTGTCATAAAATGGGCTCCAAATCGGACTTGCGTATTCTAAGGTGCTACGCACATAGGCATAATACAGTACTTTAATAGCAAGAGAGTTATTGAAGGGTTGACATGTACGCATGACAAAGCCAAGATTACGAAAGGATTTATTGGAAATAATTTCAATATGATTCGAAAAGAGCATTTTACTATCCAGATAAACTCCTAGATCTCGTACGAGAGAGACTCTTTCGATATAAATATTATTGAAGCGATAATTGTAAACTATCGGTGTAGTTTTCCGGGTAAAACTAATACATTGACACTTACTTATACTTACTGTGATTCTATTATGTTCATAATAATTATACAGGTTATTAAGATTTTGTTGTAATAGTTCGCAATCAGTGTCGGTTCTTACACGCATGAAAATTTTTTGTCGTCGGCATATAGCAAATGCTTACAATTCACAAAGCAACCATCGATGTCAAAAAGGTATGCATTATAAAACAAAGGACCTAAGTGTGATCCCTGTGGGACGCCGGAATGAATAGATATGATGTCAGATCTATATCCCCCCAATACAACTGCTTGCGAACGGTTTGTGAGGTACGATTTAAACCATCTCAATAAATCTCCATGAATTCCAAGAGTTTGAAGCTTCATAAGTAATATTTCGTGATCTACACGGTCGAACGCTTTTTCGAAATCCGTATAAACCACATCAACCTGTCCTCCTTTTTCCATATGTGTAACGACAAAGTCAGTAAATATTGCAAGATTAGACACTGTAGAACGCCCTCTCATAAAACCATGTTGTGACTGCGGGATTCCTTTAGAAATTAATGGAAGTATGTTGATGTATACCAATTTTTCGAATAGCTTGCTTATACAGTTCAAAATAGAAATGGGTCTATAATTTTTGATAACACTTTTTGAACCCTTTTTATGAATCGGTATTATATGCGCCATTTTCCAGGTCGTTGGAAAAACACATTCGGATAAAGATCTTTGAAATAAAATACTTATAGGCAAAGCTAGACTTTCAGCACAGGATGCCAAGAATATAGGTGGAACGCCGTCCGAACCAGAGCCTTTACTTTTATCGAGGGATTGTAAAAGTTTACGTACTAATCCTACAGAGACCGTGATGGATGACATAGTATCATTGTTCTGTTGGCTAATGGCATGTGCACTTTGCAAAGGTTGTGTTTGCGATGGATTTACAAAAACAGTTTCAAAAAAATTGTTAAATGCGCTACAAATATCGGGTCCGCCAGAAAATTCATTATTATCTAGTGTGAATTTACTAGGGTACCTAACACTCCCCTTCTTAGATTTAACGTACGTCCAGAAGTATTTTGGACAGTGTTTTATCAACTGTTCTGCTTTCCTCGTAAAATGTTTGAAACATTCAGCTTGTACAACTTTTTCCCGTTTTCTCAGCAAACAGAACTCATCATTATCGCGGGGATTTCCAAATTTTTTCCATTTAGCATGCATTTTATTTTTCTCACGTATAATTTTTATAAGAGCTGGACTGTACCAAACAGGGAAATAACCCCCTAATGTGGATCTATACATAGGAACATACTTAGCGATACATTCATTTAATTTACTGTAAAAAATATTCACGGCTGCATCTACGGTCTCGGCCGACGACAGCTCACACCATGTTAATGTTTTTAGGTGCGCATTAATCTGCTTATAATCACACTTACGGAAATTAAAACGTGACTCTTTACATTCTTTTAGAGGAGCGACTTGTAAATCTAATAAGTTTATTATTAGCGAGGTATGAGAAGAGTCTTCAGCCACTAGAGGATGCAAAGATGTTTTCAATTCAATAGGAAAGTTACAAAAACAAAGATCCAGAATATTACCGTATATATTTGTAAAATAATTGTACTGTGTCAGTCCAGCACATGACAGGTCATTTAGAAATGAAACAACAGTATCGTAAATTATACTTGAGGGTGCAGGTAGTATACTAAAATTACCGTTGTTCCATTTAACAAAAGGCAAGTTAAAATCCCCTATAAATAAATAATTATCGTGTGGTTTATTATTTATAACACACAACAAATTTTGTTTTACGCGATCCAGGCGGTCCGACAAATGCGCGTGATCAGGTGGGATGTAAACTATAGCTATGTGTAGATCAACAGGTGACCGGAGCGCACACGCTTCGATAGACACACACAAAGATTCTGTATTAGCGTATGGCCAGTCGACTTTAATGCGAGCATTTAATTCCCGACGCACGCAAATCATAACCCCGCCGCCTTTCACTTTGTTAGTTAACATTAAATTACGGTCAGATCGAAAAATTGTATACCTGCTATCACATAATTCAGAATTATTGATATCACACTGAAGCCATGTCTCTGTAAGAACGATAATATCGTAATTACGGAGTAAAATATTATTAAATAATTCTAAACATTTTGTTCGTAGCCCGCGTACGTTCTGATAAAATACACTAAGTTTATTGTTTGCGAAAGAAGCGGCCATTATTATGACAAAGGCTATTTATGTTTAGACCTTGCAATATGTTACCACTTAAACAGTAATATGCTAATACATTTAAATATAAGAATTGATAACTATTGACAATAATAAAATATTTACCTAATGAGCTTTGCGAGATTATGGCAATTGTAAGATACACATAAATTGAGTCGTAAATCTTTAAATATATACGTTTCCCTTCACGTTTATTTATGTTATATATATATGTATATAAATTATAATAATAATATGATAATGTTATATATAGTAAAATGTGTCTTAATTTGTATAATGTTTGTGTAAGGTGTGTATTTAGGGTGTAGTTAAAGTGTATTGGATGGAGGGAAGTTTCCCAGAAAATGGGTGGCATACATAAGATTAAATTTATATGAATGCAGCTTACACCAATCACATTCCACGATGAAAGTCATTTTAAAAACTTTTTAAGATCTCTGCTGTCTCGAATGATGAAGGCGGGTGAGGTGTTGTCCTTCCTTACGAAGATTTTACAATTACGTATCCATACATAAGCGAAGTTCGCGTTGGATGCAGCAGCCTTAACTTCTTTAAGCAGCAATTTGTAATGACTCGTTAAATGCTCGTTCAGGTAAATGCTTGATTTATTGCCATCTATACCAAGGTCAAGTGTTGTAATTCCCTTCCTTTTACGAATTGCAGAAATGAGACTGTCCTTCAGAAGTTGTGTTTTTAGTTTAGCGACAATATTCTTCGGTTTGCCAGAAACACGTGTTTGCACCCGGTGGATGTGAATAATATCTGTGTCACTCATCGGTATCCCAAGTAGCTTAGCGATGGAAAGTAAATACTGGGTGACGTTCTCATTACGTTTTTCAGGAATTCCAATAATTTCAACGTTATTCATCCGATCTCGCTGCTGTGACAAATTTTGTTCATCCAATAATTTAGCCACCTGGGATTCCAAATCACGAACATTAGTTTCTAGGTCATGCATTTTTTTCATTTCTGTAGAGAGATTAGTAACACGAAGATCCAAATCCTCCTGTTTGTTGGAGAAGAAATCTAATGATTGAGTTAGATTAAGTATTTCAGACTTTATTTCATTTTGATCCATAACCAAACGGTCAGTTGTGCTGGTGATCGTAGTTAGCTGGTTTTTTATTTCAGAGATATTCGCCTGAACATTCATCGTTCCATCATGGGCCGTACGTTTAAAGTCCTGTAGAAATGACATAATTTCTATCCGAAACTTTTCTAAGTCGTTTCCATAATCTTGTTGATCGGGATGTTTTTTTCCGCGTTGATTTTTGAGTGAATCCGTTGAGGGTGAGTTGAAAATCGGCCTGTTGTCACAATCGTACGTAATTGTCGAAGCACATTTGTTTTTATTGCTAGACCGCGTAAGGCTCATTTTACGGTGGATGTCCAACGCAGGTACTCGCGATATGCCACGTGAAAAAGAGACGGAAATTATAGCAGTGCTACTTCCACACACCAACAGTACAGAGACAAGACAGCATATATCACTGAGCTGACACACAGGGAATAGAATTCACGCTGAACGTATTAAGACTGATATTAGCTTGCAGTTAATTTATTAAATTTATGCAGAGATTAGTAAGAATTACGTACACGTCTACTCAGCACGAGTGCCGGGCGACAACCAATATTGACAGATAACCTCACCTGAGTAGTATATAATTTTATAATTTTGGTAATATCTTAAAAAGCACCCCACGCTTTCTTTCCAATAAAATACTTTTTTCTTATTTACACTATTCTCAATTCAAATTTATTATTTTTTTTTAAATTGTAAACCATAGCGCGATCTAATTCTATGCTGGCGCCATCTATTGAACCACGAGGAAAACCTTGTGTTACAAGTATTATTTATTTAGTTGAATTTTCTATAAAAGTATGTTTTTAGTTTAAAATATTGTATTGTTATCGATCCGTGATAAGTAGGTATGCCAAATTTCGATTAAATCCGACGTTACAAAATGGGTCAAAATCATGTTCAAAGTGTCAGTTAATTACATACATACATACGTCTGAACTCTGAAGCTAGTAAAAGCGTGTTAAAAAAACCGACTGCAATCGCTTCAACCGTCACTGGACCAAAACGATTCAAAATGAACGCATACTTAATTAATGTAAAGAAAATAACGTATGATGGAAATAATTAAGTTGCTAAATAATACCCTGTCCCACTTCAAACAAGCCCCATCAAGACGTGCGCAGACTCGGCTATTACCCATACTTTAGTTTTTGCTCGACATTGTCAATTTTTCTCGAAATTTAAACCACTCGGAATTTACTCATGTCTCAAAAGAGGTAGAGATCAAACACGCCACGCCACTCCTCCACCATGGCTCGGTAGATCCCTCTACCGATCTACCGAGTCCTGATAGAGGAGTGGCGTCTACGACTAGAGTCCCATCACTGAGACCCAGTGCCGTCGCGGCAGTGCGTCCTGTTTTAGCCGAGTGACTGGACAGGAATGTTTCGTCTAGCACAGCTGCTCATCGCACGTGGCTTTTACTATCTATGTCAGATTGTAGTCATGGAGGTGTCGCCCGTGTGACAACTGCCTGTTCGATTGCTGGCACTGTCAACTGCCCTGAGCTCCTGTGTCGTATATTACGCGTTCTGCAACCTTACGCAAGCCAACATTATTACATGTTCCATGTGTTAACACTACATACAGACAAAATAGCTTCCTTATACGAGCGTGCAAACTATTTAATGATCTCTCACGTGAATTTGACTTTGACTTGTTTAATACTAGTGTTTCTCGCCTTAAAAGTATACTGCAAAAAAAATCTTCTGTCAAGGGCTGATTTGAAAATTACCAGATAGTATCAATTTATAATACACACACACACATACACTCACGCCTGTTATCCCCGAAGGGGTAGGCAGAGGCGCAACTAGTGCACCCACTTTTCGCCATAATTCCGTCCCATGATGTGATAGGGGGCGAGCCTACCGCCCTATCGGGCACAAATTCCAGACTCCGAGCTGATACTGAATAGAAAAACTCAATATCACTTTGCCCGACCCGGGGATCGAACCCGAGACCTCAGCTTTGCAGTCGTACTGTAATACAACTACGCCACCGAGGCAGTCAATTTATAATAATTATCATAAATTTCAATATCTGGTTTTAGAGTACGTTAACAGCAATTAAATGAAAAAAAAATATATTTATTTGTTTGATGGATAACTTTTGTCTGATGAATGTCAAATAAGCCCCTATACATTGCTTTATTTATAATCTAAAGTTTATATTTCACTAAGTGTATATTTGTGCTACCAACCCCTTAACTCTTGTACTTTAATCTACTTTTGAAAACTTTTAAATGGCCTTCTCGTATTTATGTTCCTCTAATATTATTTGATCTAGCTGTATGTTTTCCGAAAATAAGAAAATAAATAAAATAAATAAAAAACTTGAGAGGTGTCAAGGGACACCCGGATGGAACGAAGTTCTTTTCGATTAATTAGTGAAGATATTGTAATAAAATTTTATTTCTTTTAAGTTATTATAATAATTGTATATTTCATTAAAACGTTACCACATCAATGAAAACATTTACTTCTACCTACACAATAGATATATCATCGAATTACGATCATCACCTAAGCAAGCATTGACATTAAATTAACACACAACTAACGAAAAAAAAAAACTACTCTAAAAAGCATTTAAATTGTCTTTTTTTTTTTTAATTTCGACTGTCATTTTTACGGGCAGTTCTTTATTGTTACTGGCTGGTTTCACAGGCAAGTATAAAAGTGTCGTTCAACTTTTCGTGAGATTTTTTTTCCGTCTAGCTCCCTTTCACAACGCGCGATAAGGAACTTCGTTCCAATAAAATGATTTTCAGTACACTTTGCGATTATTTACAAACAAGTTTCAATTCAATAACCTAACGAAAATAAAAAGAGCTAAAAGGTTGATCAATGATCAGGATTGACTATAATAGCTGATCCAAAGTTATAATCAAATAATTTGTAGGTGATAGATACAAAGTTCACCGGGTCATTTAGTTTACATATTAAATATAAATATCTATGTATATGTGAAAGAAGTCTTGTAGGCTGTTACAGAGGTCGTGATTACCCTTGGTAGATGGCACGACAGACAGCAGTAATAACTATTCCAATTGTTTGTGAAGCAAAATACTTTAGATACCGTCTCTTCACTGGATCCACCACATACCACGCACAACATAGTGTTATTTATAGTTATCATAAAACATACTTGCTAGAAAAATATTATGTAGGAGGCACCAGTGTCCGCGTCCCACACATCCGCGGTAATGAGCTAATCTGTGGGACCTCCACTCGTCAGTCGCGTCGCGTCGCGCCGGCTCTCATGCCTTCCGTCCTGGCGACTCCACAGTCCTCACGCTCAGGTGATGCGTAGGCTGTAATTCAGACTAGTTGAAGTGTTTGAGCTCGGTTGTTTTAGCTTTATCTACATGCAACATTAATGTTATCAACCACGTTCAGTGATAACTGTTGTTGATGCGTAGTGATCGAAATCGACCTAGAGTAGCTGGTATTACGCACCGCGCGAATACGTTCATAGGTTAAAGCGTCGTACCGTGATACGAGGATTTAACACAACTCGACAAAATAAGATCGGCGGCACTGTCCACTCTACGATTAAAATAGCAAAATTTTATTGGGCTTACCTACATAAAATAATTATCGCTCGCTTTAACGGTGAAGAAAAACATCGTGAGGAAACCTGCAATCTGTTTTTTGTTTTTTCCTGCAATCTGACAGGATTGAACGCGGTCGTCTCCATTTGGCGCGATCAAATGGAGTATATATAGACGCTTTACGGATAAGCGTGCTCGGGTGGTTTACCGCCCTGTCGAAATAGCGTCTGCTGGCGCACTGCATAAAGTGCCTGATGATCGGCATATTGGTGTCCACGTGGAGGTTGCGATTGCGAACTGTTACAACCCTGCCTTATATGTAATGATTGAAACCTCAGCATTTGTCTTTGCATTGCATTGTTTTCTGTAATATTCCATTGCAATAATGCTGAGTCGTATTTATTTCAATATATTTAATCCTATTTAATTTTGAGCGGGCAGTCAGTCATGGCATTTCGCGACGAGTGGTACTCGCTTCTCAAGCAGTCACCATTACATTAGAAATAAGGAAGTCAGGACTCTTGTGTGAACATTGTAACAGTTTAATTTCTCTAATTAAACCTGTGAATTCGTGGACATTGTAGTTTCTTTTTAATAAGAAGGACAGTCAACATCGGTCGCCTAACAAACTGGTGTCAGAAGCGGAATGCCGGAGAGGTCTTAACAGCCACGTGGACCTTCTTGGCATCTGAATCCTCGACCCCTGTGAAGCTGTTTTTGGTCGACAGTAAGTCTCATTTACTTTGAGCCTGCGCTAAGCTACTCCGAGCCACAAAGGATTCGACGGTCAGTCTTCAACTTCTAGCTGGAGCCCGCAGTCCCATACAACTTGACTTCCCCGGACTTCAACCTGGTCGACGGTCAGCCTCATCTAACCAGCGTGAGCCCGCATCAGCAGTCCCCAGCCAGACTAACTCATAATCATCCCTGGTCGACAGTAAGCCTCAGTCGTCGCCTTAGCCTGCATCAGAACCCAGCACCACGTGTTCACCACTACACGAGCGCGTGACCCGTCCTTTGAAACACCGCTGTTGCTGAGTGTGCACTACAAACTTAAATTTTGATTACATTTTATACGTGTATTTTTTTTTACAATTTCATGTATTTTATGTTTTGAATTTTAATAATTGTGTTAAACATTTGTCCAACTTACATAGATGTCACTGCTTAAATCAGACCCTTCTGAATCAATTAAGCCTGAAGTCAGTGAAATGACCGAAAAAATTACACTAAACGTCTTGACCAAGTTTATTAAAGTTTATAATGGTGATAGAGAATCCCTCCCAGCATTTCTTACCAATTGCGATAATGCTATGTCCCTTGCGACAACCGACCAGAAAAATGTACTTTGTAAATTTATACTATCCCAACTTGAAGGCAAGGCTCAAGTTGCAAGTAGTTTAAAAACATTTTCTACATGGGATGAAATTAAGTCATTTCTTAAAACTACTTTTGGCGAAAAGAAACACGCCACACATCTTCTCGTTGATTTACAAAATTGTAAGCAGTCAGCTTCTGAGGACATCACTAAATATTCATTACGTCTCGAATCAATACTAACACGTATTCAATCTGATATACATTACAGTTGCAAAAATCCAAACGAACTTCCCGGCAGAATAGCAGCCATGGAAGATCTCGCTCTCAATACTTTTATGCTAAATTTAAATTCTGAAAACATTTCTAGTATTGTGAGATGTCGAAATCCTTCAAATTTAAACGAGGCGGTTCAATACGCTATCGATGAAGAAAAACTACATAATTTATCCAAAGCTAGTTCATCTCAAAAAGTTTTTAAAAAATGTTCTGTGTGCAATAAAATTGGCCACAGTTCATCCGAGTGCTATAAAAAGAGCAATTCTCATAATAAATCTAGTACCATATTCCGTAAATCTTATCATATCGATTCTACTAATAATTCTTCAAATTTTGCTAAATTTTGTAATTATTGCAAAAACATAGGTCATACCATTCAAGAGTGTCGTAAATTACAATTTAAAAATAACCAAAGTGCGCAAAATACTTCTAAAGCTCAAATTTCACGTGGTAACACCACATTGCAACATCATTCACATTCTAATGCGCATAACAATGTTAATATACACACATGTGATTCTAAGCATAATGAAAATTTAAACGACGAATGATTTCGGATGCGTGCCTGCCGAAATCTTATAATAGGAATGGCACAATTAAAAATTATCCTACTTCAAAATATAACGCTGATTCAAGTAATATTAAATACAATTGTTGTTATGATTGTAATTCACCTCAGGCTAAAGCCTCGAGTATAATTAATACATCTCGGAAAAATGAACCGAGTTCTTCATCTGAGAATTCTCTCAGTTTAAATAAAAATAAAAGGTCTCTGACTTTTAGTAAGGCACCTCTGTCTATAAATGACAAGAGTTTTTCTAATTTCTTTACACCTCAACCGTCCACAAAGGACGACAAGTTGAGTCATACTATTTTACAAAGTTCATCTCGGTATAAGCCGAGTTTTTCTAAGTCTATAAACGTAAAAAATTATACATCTCGAAAATCGAGTTCTAATTATACTATGTCTGACAAACCTCTGCTAAAAAAAGAGAGTGTTTTAAATCCTACTATACTATGTAGTGAACCTAATTATAAAAATATATCGCTAAGTTCTAATAGTGATAAAGGTAATGATATACCTACATTTTGTACTGAAACTTATAATAAAAAGATATCTTTACCACACACTTATTTAAATTCTAAATATTCTAGGGAACAAATATGTTTCCTTATTGACACTGGATCAAGTATCAGTCTAATAAAGCAATCCAGTTTAAGTGAAATTCCAGATCTTTCTTCTGAGATTGTAAGGTTAAAGGGCATAACCAATTCAAACACTATTGTCGAAACATTGGGTACTTTTCAATTAGAATTTAGTATATCAAGTGAAACATTTGATTATAAATTCCACGTCACAACGGATGACGTAAATTTAACAAACTACGATGGGATCATCGGTAGTGATTTTTTCGACTATTTTAATGCAAATATAGATTATTTGTCAAAATCATTGTCAATCAAAGGACATTCAATACCCATTGTTTATAATCAACCGACTTACATTATACCGGCTCGTTCTGAAGCGGTTATAGAGTGCGCTGTATCAAATTACTCGCACGAGCTCTATAAAAACAATGAAGCTCTCGTATTAGATCATACCTTCAGCGAAGGTGTTTATGTCGCAAATTGTATTGTCTCTATTAAGCCCAATAAAAAAATTAATATTTCTATTTTAAATACCACAAATTCGAATGTCGAAATTACAGATTATATTGTTCAATTGTCTCCTTTTATCAATACTTACTCTTATGAATGCGTTAATTCAATTTTTACGACTCAACCAGACCGTTTAAATAAAGTTATAAATTCTATACGCTGCTCTCATTTAAATTTTGAAGAAAAGAAGTCATTGTTAGAGCTATGTTCTAAATATACAGATATTTTTCATATTGATGGCGAGTCTTTGTCTTTTACAAATGCTATCGAGCATTCTATAAACTCAGGAGATACACCTCCTATACATGTAAAATCATATCGCTTCCCCGAAGTTCATAAGGAGGAAGTTGACACGCAAATTCGTAAGATGCTCGACCAAGATATTATTCGACCTTCAGTTTCGCCATGGAGTGCACCAGTATGGGTGGTCCCCAAGAAAATAGATGCCTCAGGCAAAAGAAAGTGGCGAATAGTTATAGATTATCGTCGTCTTAATGATGTTACTGTTTCTGAGAGTTATCCATTGCCTTTAATTACCGATATACTTGACCAATTAGGACATTCGAAATACTTTAGCACGCTCGACCTCGCAAGTGG
Source organism: Lapara coniferarum (assembly GCA_949316025.1). Classification (NCBI taxonomy): domain Eukaryota; kingdom Metazoa; phylum Arthropoda; class Insecta; order Lepidoptera; family Sphingidae; genus Lapara; species Lapara coniferarum. The sequence continues at coordinate 154,867 of OX438929.1, read as the reverse complement.
TTTTCATCAAATTAAAATGCATCCCAAGGACGCTTCTAAAACAGGCTTTACTGTCAGTACTAATTCAAGTATCTCTGGTCATTATGAATTTACGAGGATGCCTTTCGGCTTAAAAAATGCGCCTACCACATTTCAACGTCTTATGAACACGGCACTTTCGGGTCTTCAAGGTCTTCATTGTTATATTTATTTAGACGACTGTATTATTTATTCACATGACCTTGAGTCTCATATTTCAAAATTAAGTCTCGTTTTTGACCGTTTAAGAAAATTTAATTTAAAATTGCAACCGGACAAATGTGAGTTTTTACGTCGCGAAGTTGCATATTTAGGACACATTATTACCGACAAGGGTGTCTCACCAAATCCTGATAAAGTTAAAGCAGTCACTGAATTTCCGGTCCCACAAAATGTTAAGCATATTAAATCCTTTCTAGGATTAGTAGGCTATTATCGTCGCTTTATTGAAAATTTTTCAAAATTAACAAAACCTCTAACTTCTTTATTAAAAAAGGATGTACCCTTTAATTGGACATCTGAACAAGACGCCGCTTTCCAAATTCTTAAAGAAAAACTTACCACGGCTCCTCTCCTTCAATACCCAGATTTTTCGGCTCCGTTTATTCTTACAACGGATGCTTCAAATTATGCCGTGGGTGCAGTTCTCTCACAAGGCGATATAGGTAAAGATAAACCTATCGCATATGCTTCTAGGACACTTAATAAGGCAGAAGGTAATTACTCTACAACAGAAAAGGAACTTCTTGCCATCATTTTTGCAGTCAAAACCTTCCGTCCCTATTTATTTGGTCGCAAATTTAAGATTGTCACCGACCATAGGCCCTTGGTTTGGCTTTTTAATGTAAAAGATCCCGGTAGTAGACTTATTCGTTGGCGCCTCAAACTCGAAGAATACGACTATAAAATTATTTATAAACAGGGTCGTCTCAATTCTAATGCCGATGTCCTTTCTCGTTGTCTTATAAACGCAGTTGATATTGAAAAGTTAAATAATTTGTCGTATGAAAATTACTTTAAAGCTCAAATCTTAAATAGACTTCCAACTTCGAATACTGTTATAGAAGAACATTCTCAAGGTTTACATTTATCTAATTGCAACGCAATTGTTTGTCCAGTCTCTTTAGATTTTGATTATTCTTTGCCACATTGCGAAGAAATACTGTCGCAGCTTGACAATTCTGCTGACTTAATAAATTCCGAACGCGAACCTTATACTATTTACACTTTGAATGATAAAAATAAAACTTATTATTTTCTATTTACAAAAATTCACCATTATGAAGAAACTAAATATAATGATATTTTTAATTTGTTAATGAAACTTAGGAATTATATTTTAAATAATAACCCTGTCTCAGATCTAGCAATTTCTGATTTTACTGATCCATTCTCAAAATTAGCTTATACTAAAATTTATAACATGATTTCTTATATTTTTAATGAAACTAATATTAAAATACATATTTACAAAAATTCGTTAATTTACCCAACTCCTATTCAGATTTCCAAAATATTAAAAGAAAATCACGACTCCACTATTGCGGGTCATCCAGGTTCAAAACGCATGTATAATAGATTAAAAGCCTATTATTATTGGAAGGGCATGCGTTCTGATATTGAACAATACGTTAAGAAATGTAAATTATGCCAAATTAATAAACCTTTAAGAAAATCTAACAAAGCTCCAATGGAAATAACTTCCTCATCTACTAGGCCTTTTGAACGCCTAGCTTTAGACGTCGTAGGTCCTCTACCCGATGCAGGTTTCCAAAAGTTTAAATTTATATTAACTTTACAAGATGATTTGACAAAATTTTCTAGTTGTTACCCTATGATTTCAGCAACAAGCGAAGAAATAGCTCGAAATCTCGTCCATTTCATAGCGCATTTTGGGTTTCCAAGAACTATTTTAACTGATATGGGTACATGTTTCACCTCTGAGTTGTTTAAGCAATTGACAGAAATATTTAAAATTAAACCCCTATTTACTACCCCTTATCATCCACAAACAAATGGAGCACTTGAACGCTCTCATGCAACATTAAAAGAGTACTTAAAATCTTTTGTAACCGAAAATCAAAATGATTGGCATTGCTATTTATTTACCGCTATATTATCCTATAATACTACCCCTCACTGTACTACTGGATTCACTCCTTATGAATTATTATATGGTTATAAGCCAACTATCCCAAATTCGTCATATAATACATCCAATTCTCCTACTTATAATGAATACATTCGCGCATTACAATACAGAATGCGATTTAGTCGAGAAAAAGCTTTGGAGAATATTAATAATAGTAAGGAAACATCAAAAAGGTATTATGATTCTAATTCTCATGAAATAAATTATAGAACTGGAGACATGGTTTATTTAAAGCAACATCATAGTTTGCGTAAGGCACTCTCGCCTATATGGAAGGGACCTTACAAAATTTTAAAAGTTCATAATAAACATAATGTTACATTACAAGTAGGTCGTAAACATTTGAAATACCATACGAATGAAATTAAACCTGCTTCCCTTTAAATTAACACATTTTTATTAATTTCCAGTTCCATTAGACATTCATAATATTCATACTTTAATTGAAGTTCCTCCTCATATTTCTATAGTAAACATTAACAATAACATTTTTATTGCAAGTTCCGCTTAGAACTGCTAACAAATTAACTATTTATAAAAAAATATTCCTTTACTGACTCCTCATAATGAGTCACATATTCAAACCTTTGCATTAATCCAACCTTCTAATTCTTATACTGCTTTAAGTGATGACAGATTACGTTATACTATGTTGGACAATCTCGACAATTGTAAAATAATAGATAATAATTACAGTATCTGTGAGCAAATTTCTATATATTCTACAGTAACTAATCCTAATTGTGAATCAATGTTATTAACGGAAGTTACTTTATCATTGCCTTCTCAATGTAATTCAAAAATGTTATATGGTAAAATTGACATATGGCAAAAATTGAAAAATAATAAATGGATTTATGTACAATCTGACGAAAGTAAACTAACTGTTAAATGTCATGATAATGTTAATGATTATACAATTGTGGGTACAGGTATCGCAAAGTTGTCAGAAAATTGTATCGCTTTCTCTAAAACAATTCAATTAATTCCTACTAGTTCCTATTCATTTACATTAAAGTCGCCTTTAGATATTCAATTCGACATAACATCCGATGATTGTTGTAAAAAGGAAAATTTCAATCATACTTTGCCTCATCTGTCACCTATTTCTCTCAGTAAAATTAATTTGGATTGCTTAAAATATGCTGATCATGACATTGATAATTTACAATATGAAATAAACAAATTTCAAAAGGAATCTCACTTTATTAAATATGGCACATATTATTCCAGTTTTACATACTTCCTAATTGTGTGCATATTTTTGTATGTTGTTTATAAAGTTTATCGTTGTTGTATACCCAAGCATAATAATGTATGTTGCATACCATTTTTTAATCAATGTTGTAACGAAAAGTCTAAAAAAAGAAAATGTAAAAATGCCTCAGTCAATTGAATTACATGCAACGTCTGTCTCTGATGATGACAGATCAATCAAATCTATGCCAATAATTAAAAGTTATGATGAAAACATTAATAAGGTAAATTTTTCCCATTCCTCCAGAAGGAATTTAAATTTTTAATAAATGCTATTTAATTTTATATAACTAAAATTTTCGGTTTTACACCTTATATTATTCAATATTTTCTTGTTTTTACTTTGTTTTTGAATTTTTAATTAACAGATAGTTTTAAAATATGAAATACAGTTTTTCAATGTTAGTTTTAAGCTTTGAAAAATAATGTTCTGTTTTTATTTTTATACTCTAATCAAATTATCTGTATTTTTTTTTATTTGTAACTTGACTTCCTAATTTCTCTCGTATTTTAATTTTTGCTTAAATTACTTTTATGGACTTCGCTTCATTTTTTTTATTTATGAAGCTCCGTCAAAAAGGGGGAGCTGTTACAACCCTGCCTTATATGTAATGATTGAAACCTCAGCATTTGTCTTTGCATTGCATTGTTTTCTGTAATATTCCATTGCAATAATGCTGAGTCGTATTTATTTCAATATATTTAATCCTATTTAATTTTGAGCGGGCAGTCAGTCATGGCATTTCGCGACGAGTGGTACTCGCTTCTCAAGCAGTCACCATTACATTAGAAATAAGGAAGTCAGGACTCTTGTGTGAACATTGTAACAGTTTAATTTCTCTAATTAAACCTGTGAATTCGTGGACATTGTAGTTTCTTTTTAATAAGAAGGACAGTCAACATCGGTCGCCTAACAGAACGTACCACGGGGCACCAAGTGCATGTCGTAAAAATCGGTTTTGAAGCACCTGCATTCGCTGAAGGCGACGGGGCGGTAAATGAGCGAATACGGGCGACGCGTATGTCATTATCGGACGGATGCATGTTTTAAAGATCCTAATCTTGTTGCGGATTGCCATTTTACTATTTTTGTTTTGATCTCTCTCCGGTCATGTCGGATTGCCGTCTCACCGGACTATGAGAGTGAAGGAATAGCGAGTGCACCTGTGTATTGCGCACACACTTGTGCACTATAATATCTCCTGCGTACCTGGCTGATCTCCGTTGAGATTGGCCGCCGTGGCCGAAACTGGCTAGGAGGATTTCATTTTTGTTTAAGAGCCAGTGGAGCTGGCTCATCGCGAATGCGGCTCGCGCGCGTACCGCGTTTACGTGTGGCATGAAGGTCAACCTCTGATCAAGGGTTACTCCTAAATATTTGGCTTGGCCCTTCCAGGGGATTACCTGGTCGGACATGCGGACTGAAAAGTGAGGGATATGGACTTTCCTTTTCCGAGTGAAAAGGATGGCCTGGCTTTTGGTGGGATTGACGGTGATTCGCCATTTGCGGAACCACTCACCGAGTTCGTCGGCGGCGGTTTGCAAAAAGCGAACCACATCTTCGGGGTCTCTACGTGAAGCGTAGATTGCGGTATCATCCGCGAATAGTGCCAGATGGGCGTTTTGTGGTCTGGGGATGTCGCTCGTGTACAGCGAGAATAGAAAAGGGGACAGGGCGGAGCCTTGCGGGACTCCGGCCGTGATGGTGTGTCGGGAAGAGAAAGTTCCCTCCACGCGATATCTGAAACCGCGATTCGACAGGAAATCTCGTATGATGTGCACGAGTTGTGTGAGCACGTTGAGAGTGTACAGCTTGAAAAGCAAGCCGTTGTGCCACACCCTGTCGAATGCTTTTTCAATATCGAAGAAAATAGCACCGGTAGGCATTCCTTTACGGAATTGTTCGTGGACGTACTCCGTGATGCGGAGCACCTGATTGACACAACTGTGTCTAGCGCGAAAGCCAAACTGTTCCGGAGGGATCAAATTTTGGTTATGGGCTACTATTTTGAGGCGGTCGAGGACGATCCGCTCGTAGATTTTGCCCAGAGTACTGAGCAGACTGATGGGCCTATAAGAGGAGGGTTCGAAAGCGGGTTTCCCCGTTTTGTGGATACCTATCACAACTGCCTCTTTCCAGACCTCTGGGAAGAGGCAGTTACGAAACGCGGCGTCATAGATGGAGGTTAAAATTTGTACTAGATGCTCCGGGAGCATTTTAATCATACGAGTGGGGATTAGATCGCCCCCGGGGGCTTTCCTACGTTTGAGTGCCTTGATCAGAGTGGTGACTTCTTCGATCGTCACCGGCGCAAGGGGATCGGGCGGCGGGTCGACGTCCGGGTCGACGTTGTCGTATAACGGTCGCGATGTAGACTGGCGGTGGCCGGACCGCGTTCCTATCTTGGACGAACGTGTCAACCGCAACAAGAATGTCGTCATCTACAGGTACAGAGGTGAGCGAGCATTGAGACTCCAGGCTACCGGCCAGAAGTTCCGCTTTCTCGTCGTCATGAAACGCCGGGCGTTGATTCGGACGATTGAGCGGAGGCATGGAGGCCACATCGTTTCTCCTGAAGGAACGAACCAGTTGCCAAAAGGCCTGGTGTGTCGGATCGATGTCGGCAAGGCGAGTGTCCCACCTCGAATCGACGACCTCTTTTACGCGACGCTTAACCTCACGTTGGAGGTAGCGCGCAAGACGTCGTCGTTCCGGGGTGGGTCTCGTCGCGGAGGCTTTGAGCGTAGCGTTACGCAACCTCACCCACCACCGAACGTCTTCGGGAAGTTGCCAGTGACTGTGAACAGTCTCTGGCACCCTCTCGGAGCTTTCGCTCAAAACGTTCTGAAGGTGGTTGGTGAAGACGCGTATCGCGCTGGTCGTTTCCTCAGGAGTCACGATGTTGGTCGGGATCGCGGAAAGATCAGTGGATGAGGTGTCTGCGAGCTTGGTGCCTAAAAGACGCCAATTCGTTTTCACCTTCATCGGTATATTAGGACCTGTTTCTGATGGACTGTTTTCGGGGACTAGATCGAGGATCACAGGTCTGTGGTCAGAGTCTAACTCTTGTAACACTTGCGTGGAACGCACGCTAAGGCTTACGTTCCGTACAAGTGCCACGTCGAGTATGTCCGGTCGGTGGTCGTCGTTATAACTATAATGGGTTGGTTCTGAAGGAACCAATAGGCTTAAATTGATTGTGTCAAGACAACTCTCTAGGACTGCACCTCGCTCGTTGGTCGAGTTGCAGTTCCAGAGAGTGTTCTTGGCATTGAGGTCTCCGGCCAAAATGACGGAATCCCCTAGGTCAAATAATGTTTCAAGTTCATCGGAGTGAAGCTCCTTAGTGGGCGAGAGATAGGCCGATATGATGGTGATCGGCGGATGTCCGGTCATAGCTAGCCTGCAGACCGAAGCCTCAATGATGCTCAAGCTTATTGGTGACTCTAAAGGTATACAATGAAGGGACCTTTTATAATAAATGAGAGTGCCTCCTAAACGGCCACTGGTACGATCATTTCGCACCAGTTTGAAGTTTGGGATGTTGGGATCGCGGTGAGAGGGCTTAAGGAACGTTTCCTGGATGAGGAAAACGTTTATTTTGTTGTCGCGGACAAAGGAAGAAATTTCGGCTTTTTGGTCCCGAATGCCGTTACAGTTGAAAAACCCCACTCTGAGGGAGCGGGGTTTTGTCCGCTGGGGGAGTTGTGTGGCGTTGGTAGCCATTTATGAAGCTAAAGAGGGGAGGCGCACAGCGTTAACTGTGGCCTCGAATATTTGCTGCTGGATCAGAGCGATCTCAGCAATTAGCAGGGGGTCTTCTACTCCCGTACGGGTGAGCAGACGGGAACGCTCATAAAGTTTCCCGTGGAGAATCATAATCTCCGGGGAACCTAACAATGAGGCGACTGAGGAAGAGGCGTCGCTTGCCTTCGCCGCCACCGTCACCGACTGAGAAGGGGTGGGGGGGGGGGTGGGCTTGGGTTTGGGTTTGGGCTGGGCTGCCTTTGAAGAAGGAGCCACAGCTGGGGGAGGAGAGGGTCGAATAGTGGCCGGGGCAGCGGAAGTGACTCCGCTGGGGGCCTGTGAAGGGGGATCAGCGCGCGCCGTGGGAGGAAACCACGGGTTGCGCACTGGCGCAGGTGCCAGTTTGAATGTAGTGGCCTGAGGGGCCGAGGGGGCCGCAGCTTTAGGAGCTTTGGCAACTCGTTTGGGGGCGCAAGGGCATCCGCGATAGTTCGCTGGATGGCCGGTTTGCCGGCAGTTGGTGCACGAAGGCGGCTCCGTGCACTGAGGGGGGCGTTGCATTGGTTTGAGCGGCGACGACAGGCCGCTCGGGAGCCAAATGCATAGGCCCAGAATCAGCCATAATGGCGGCTGAGTCGGAGCCTACGATACAAATGATTTAGGGGGCCGCGTGTGTGTTCGCTAACCCCGGGTGTGCACCGCCTGTAAAGAACACACAAGAAACCAGGCGGGTTCACACAAAACGAGCGCGGATCGCGACGCGGTATGGGACGCGTTAAACTAAGTCCCCGGGTAGGAACGCCCGGGGGTGAATGAGTGCGTGTCCCTCCCCGCCGGGTATAGGCGAGGGGGGTGTACTTAAAAATAATGTGTGCCCTAAGCTTGTATCCCTTTTGCCAGTCTTATTGTGCAAAAGGGTTCCTAACAGTCCGTGTACCGTAAGCGATATTGGCCGGAGGGCCGCACGCTCAACCGATACACGGGATGGATTTATAGGAAAGGGTAGGGTTGGGAGGGTGAAATGCGGGGGAAACTGTGGTGTGTCTCCACAGCCTCCTCACCGCACCCGTCCGGCTTCGCCTTGCCCTGAGGGGGCGCAGCGCGGCCGGGGCACCGCTGACTCGGCTTGTTGACACCGTTAGGTTTACCACCGAGCCAATTCCCTGAAGGGGCAAATGTCGATCGAAACGTAAATTGGGCGAAACCCTGTCCTGAAAAGGACGCGGCTTGGCCCGAAATAGGTTAACAAGTAGCAAAAGGTTGCCCCTTTGCTACCTGTTTAGCTTTGACTGCAGCGAGGTCGCTGCGGACCGTGCCGAGCAGGTACCCGGACGGATCAATGGAATGTCGCAGCAGGTGCTACGACAAACAATAGGTCCGCTCAGGTCGGCTGCTCAGAACGGAATGCTGCAATCTGCATACCTGAGAACTTCTTTGAATTTTGAAGGTATGTGAAGTAGGTCAAATTCAAATTCAAATCATTTATTCAGTAATTAGGCCCCTAAGGGCACTTTTACACGTCATTTTTCATTTTTCACAGTGTTGTTATACTAAAAGATTCTACCGGTGCTTCGGAAAAGTCCACTGATCTGAGAAGAAGCAGCAAGAAACTCAGCGTAGGTCTTTTATATATTTTTTTAAATATATATATATTTTACAATTTGAAAATCACAATATTACTTCAATTTTAAAGATGGATATTAAATGCGAAAATTAACGGAGAGTACCTAAGTGAAACAACCACCTACATGTTTAATTTTAAGTAAAAAATAAAGTCAACCATCAAACAGAGCAGACCAGTCCACACAAGCAGCACCCGTTCACGAGTATGACGCATGTGCCAGCCATCGGCCTCCTCAACCATGTTACAGGGAAGTGACCGACCCGGCACACGACGCCGCCGCGAGCACAGACGTTAAAGCGAGCAAGACTACTCAGATTGTGGCTAACCAAGACAAAAGAGATGCAACAAAGGGGTATATCAAATGAGTAACGTAGTATGTTCAAAAATATACTCTTAGGACAACCCGGGAAAGTCGCACATATCCATCTGTCACAAGTCACTTAAGCTTTTTTTTTTTTTTTTTTTTTTTTTTATCCCGCAGGAAAAATCCTTCTTATGGATACTTATTCTAAGCCTGGGGAGGGGAAGAATAGTTATGTCGGACTCACCGGCCTTCCGAACCAGATGCCACCTAAGTGACCTCTGGAGCGGATCCCTCAAATCATGCCGGCATACCGACTAAAACCCGCGGTAGCCTCCTTCTGCGCATGTGAGACGGTTCCGGGGGGTCGTGAATACATCCGAATTCGCCGGCCCCGTCTCCGCGCAATACCGCTTCGCGGCTCATCTCTTTGGGCTCAGAGGTCCCCTTCTGTAATGGCAGCACGATGATTCCATGCTGCCGTGGACTTGAGACTGCGTATTCCCCGCTGCGCAGCCGCAAATCCCAATAGCCCCCTTTTAGTCGCCTCTTACGACAGGCAGGGAGTACCATGGCGGAATTCTTTAAATGCCCCCATACCACAGGGCGGGGGGCGCAGGTCAATCTTCAGCCCGGCGCCTCCTCCTTCTCGTTAGGCGGCGGGCGGGATCGGTTCGTTCTCGATCCCGATCGGCGCTTTCCTTCTGCGACATGACACGCTCACAGAAGGATTCTACCGCACGCCATGCCCTCCGTCTACCGATCATAGCAGCTACTACGGTCGGCAGAGAGAGGTCTCTACCAATGGCTGTTATGAGAACGCTGCGCTCTTCGTCCCAGGCTGGGCATACCTCGAGCGTATGCTGGGCCGTGTCCTCTGGGCAGTTGCCACAATGGTGGCACACGGCGGACTCCTCTTTTCCGATCCGACACAGAAACGAACCGAAACATCCATGATCGGTCAGGATCTGCGTCAGTCGGAAAGTGGGCGCACCGTGACGCCTGTCGAGCCACTGACCAAGGACAGGTCGCACTGCCGCAATGGTCCTTAAGCCTGCGCTCGGGCTCTCCAGCCTGGCCAGCCACTCCTCCACGACAGCCCCTCGAAGAGAAGTCAGTTGGGCCCTGACCTCTCTGGGGGCCGGCCTCACCCCGCGACGGAACACCTCCTCCCGCCAGAAGAATACTGACGAGAGGGATTTGGCATCCAAGTCCCAGGGTAGAGTACCGGCCAATACGCAGGCCGCCTCGCACGATATCGTGCGATAACCCCTGATCATCCGCTGCGCCACTAAACGTTGTGGTTTACGCAGTAACATGAGGCAGCGAGTGCCCAGGGACTCGGCCCAAACAGGACATCCGTATAAGGCCATAGATCGCACGATACCAGCATACAAGCTTCGGCAAGGGATGCCGGGACTTTCCAGGTTCGGCAGCAGGCGCGCAAGCGCACCTGCTGTTCGCACTAATTTTGGTGACAACGCCTCGAAGTGCGCGCGGAAGTTCCACCGGCTGTCTAGAATCAGACCAAGGTATTTCATCTTGGAGCCGATAGGAATCCGCACGCCCTCCACTGTTATGTGGGCTTCCCTAGGTGGCTTCATCCGAGGCCCATGAAAATAAAGGGCCTCAGTTTTATTTAAAGCCACAGAGAGGCCCAGGCGCCGTATCCTTCCCACTACGTGTTCGGTACCGAACGAGGCGAGCAGGGTGGCTTCCTGGAAAGTCGCTGCAGTCGCTGTCACAAGCGTGTCGTCTGCATAGCAAATAACAGCGACACCCCGGAGGTTGGTACCACGGAGCACCCAGTCGTATCCAATGTTCCACAGGAGCGGCCCAAGTACCGATCCCTGTGGAACACCGCACGACATTGCTCTGCGGTTCCACCCATTCAGGCCTGGATACACTATAAATCTTTCTGAAAGATATGAGTGTACCAGACAGCAAAGATAGGGTGGCACCTCGTGGTACCGCAGTGCTTCTTTGATGCAGGCCCAGGGTATAGTATTGAAAGCGTTGGCGATGTCAAGAGACACCGCCACGACCACTTTGCCCCGGGCCATCGCATCTTCCGCTTGAGCCTTGACCTGCAGAATCGCGTGTACAGTCGACCGGCCACGGCGGAACCCATACTGGCAGTCTGCCAGGTCCGGGCCAACCCTCTCGAGATGCTCGACGAGACGAGCGTGCACGATTCGCTCGAAGAGTTTACACACCTCGTCGAGCAACACGATAGGCCGGTAGGCCGATGGCGACTCAGCAGGTCGACCCTCCTTTTTGAGCAAGACCAATTTCCCAGTTTTCCACTGAGAGGGGAAAAGGCCTTGCTTCAGACATGCGGAAAAAAGGCTACGGAGCCTCGACCCCAAGTGCTCGACAGTAAGCACCCACACACGGCCGGGTATACCGTCAAGTCCCGGGGCCGAGTTTTTGCCCCGCAGCCGATACACTGCAGCCTCAAATTCATCCTGAGAAACCTCCGGAATCTCCCCTGCCGAGGTCGGCGGCGATGACACCGACACGTGTGGGGCCATCTGTGGAGGAATAGCCTCTTCGGTGGCTGGGAATAACGTCGCGACCACATTCTCCACCAATTCTGCCCGGAGACTCTGCGTCAGCGGAGGCGCCCACGTACGAAATTTCTTCAATGCCACGCGGTAAGGACGCCCCCACGGGTCGTAGTCCAGAGTACTCCGGGACTCCTTGTAGGCCGCGGACTTTGACTTCGCCATTGCCACTTGCAGCGTTCTCTTGGCCTCTTTGTAGAGGCCGTGAAGCAGGCGCTCCTGGTCTTCGTAATCGGGTTGACGAACCCGGCGACGATGTCTGGCAAGACGGCGACGTGCGGTAACACAGGAAACGCGTAAGTGCGTTAACTCCGCCGACCACCAAAACACTTGGTGTTTTACAGGCAGGCGAGTGACTCTGGGCATAGCCGCATCACAAACACGTGACATCGCTACACCGAACCACTCTGCCTCTTCCTCAACCCCTACTGGTCTGTCCGGTAAGGGGAGCAACGCCTGTGCCAGAGCGGCCTCCTCCAAGACCTCCTTATCGAGGCGCTTTATTGCCCAACGCGGACCATCCCGATGCAGGGTGTTTGACACCCCATCGAGTTGGGGGACAGGGGACGCGGAGACATGAAACCGTATATATCGATGATCCGACAATGTCTCCTCGTCCACCAAGACCCTCCAATTGAGAACACGTCGGGCAAGTTCAGGAGTGGCAAACGAAACGTCGACCACTGAACCGCCATTATACCGCACACACGTGTCCTCAGAACCCCGATTTAAGATGGTCAGCCCGGACGCGATCGCCCACTCCTCCAAGACTCTACCTCGCGCGCTAGTCACCGATGAACCCCAAGCCAAAGATTTGGCATTGAAGTCACCGGCGACAAGAACGGGACGAGGCTGACTACTTTGCACCACTAGGGCCCCGAGCCGAGTTAGAAAGTTCTCAAACTCGGACAGGGGTCTGTTGGGAGAGAAATATACTCCTACTACCCAGATCCCCCCCAACAGAACCGCCACGCATCCCGAGCCCTTCGCTACTTTTTCGAAGGGTGGGGAGCCGGCGGCGCCCCGAGTGATGATGGCTACCAAGCCGTCCAGGTCCCCTGCCCAGTCATCTCTGGGAGGGACAAAATACGGCTCGGCAACCACAGCCACATGTATCGACCACTGCGCCAGGCTCTGAACAAGCAAGTCCTGCGCTCTGGCGCAGTGGTTAATATTTGCTTGGAGAAATCTTTGTGCCATATTAATGGGCGATCTCCATTGGTAACTCACGGGAAGACGATTCCGGCTGAGTCACGACCTTTACGCCCCCACCATGATTAGAACGGCGGGGTCGAGAGGAGGCGACGCATACCTTAGCGCCCACCTGGTGTCCCGCAGGCTTGCCGACACCTGCACAAATCGTGCAGTGCGGCTCTGCGGAGCAACTCCTGGCCATGTGGCCTTCTTGACCGCAGCGGTAACAAGTACCGCTACGGTCACATTCGTCTGTACAGCGCACCCGTACATGACCTCGGCAAAGACAGCGGAAACAACGCAAAGGTCTTGGCTCAAGGAGTTTAACCCGCGCCGTAATCCAGCCAATCAGGACGCGTCCTGTCTTAATCACCTTCTGAGCGGCCGTAGCTGGACAGCGGACCCAAACTGCACCAAGACCAGAACGATCAGTTCGGATCTCCCCGACCTTAATCTCACCCGCTGTGCAAACCCCCGCTTTGGCAAGAGCTGCTGTGATCACTTCCGGATCACTGGACGGATCCAATCCAGAAATACGTAACTCCGCAGTCTTGAAGGGTCGAGAGACGCGGACATCTTCTGATAGTTCCGATGCGCTGAATGCCTCTCTGATTTTTTCCGCGAGAGAGTTAGCTTTCGCCTCTGACTCCGGACCGGGGACCTCATATAAGTACCCGCCCGTGGCCATCAGCCTCGCACGAGTACCGCTAATACCAAGGCCAGCGAGGTCGACGCTCCCCTGGATTCTCCGCAAGACCTGGGCGTATGTTATCTTCCGCTCTAATGCCGCAGGTGTCAATGTCAATGACACGGCTGCCTTGCGGGGTATGCGGAGATGAGGTTCCGTCCTACGCAGCGACTGTTGCAATTGTTGTTGTGCAACAGGTACCGCAATCGGTTTGGGCTTCTTTCCCCGCTTAGCCACTACGGTCCACGATGTGTCCGAGGGTTCGGGAACTCGAGACGCCGGACATGGCTCACTTACAGGCTGAGCAAGATGGGAAGCCCTCTTCGCTAACTTTCCCTTTTGGGAGGAAGGCAGAGCATCAGCTGCAGAGGGTGCTGGCAGGTAATTGACAGCGTCCGGTCTGGACAGGGCATCGACGGAAGGAGCACTATGAATTGCTCCTTTGCCTTTGCCTCTGCCTTTCCCTTTCTTCATTGATGTCCCAGCAGTAGCAGTCGCTGCATGCGAGGGCTTAACTGGCGCCGTAGTCGCGGTCGAAGACCCAGCGACGGCGGCTGCATACTGTGATGACTTACCAGCTTTGACCATATCGGCGGCCAATGGAGGTCGGAGAATCTCTTCCGGTGGCAGCCGCATGGATATCGCCTCGAACCGCGCATCCATGATATTAAATAGCCGACGCTCTAGTTCCTCAAAGCGGTCAGCTGCACCAGAGATGATGCCAGGTACAGCCATTTGTTGTGACTGCGGCCAGATGACCGCCAACAACTCCTCTAAGCGTTTGCCCTGAGCGGCTAGGGCTGCCTCCAGTGCCGTAATGCGTTGTTGCATAGCTGCCTTTTCCGCTTCTACCCGAGCTAGCTCTGCAGACGCTGGCTCCTCAGCCATCTCCATTAATTCAATAACGGAGTCATTTACCTCCTTCTTTTGGGTCCCCTGTAAACTTCGGGACTTCTGAGACACTTTTCGGAGTCGTGTTGCCAACCGAAGGCATCTATCTCGTCGATTTGCTGGAGCCTCCGTGTCATCATCGGGAGTTGGAGTGTTTTCTGGCACTGCAATCACCACCTCCTCCTGTCTTTGAGCTTTAGCGAGATGCTCGTCATGGACCGCCACCTTGTGCGGCTTATTAGCTATGGCCAATGGATTGTCACCTTCCGTAGTTTTCACCACCGTAGATGCCCTCGTCATCCTTTTGGATGCAGCGAGTATTTTTGCCGAAGGCTCCAGAAATCCCGTGTCCTCGCTCGACAGGGAGTCCCTTGAGCGAACCAATGGTCTTGTCGTTAGGCCACCGGCAAGCCGCGAACCTCGACCTTTTCGACGACTCCTCCTTGGTAGTGAGGGTGCGCTGCTCCGCTCCGACTCGGAGTCGAAGTCTAAGGCAGGTGCGGGCAACTCCTTAGACATGTCCTCGGGCTTGTGCCCACTATCTATCGTCTGATTCGATTTGGAAACTAGTTCCGATGCAGACATCTTCTCTGTATTCTCAATAATGTTATTTTTTAATTTTTCCATATTATTCCCACGAGAATGGGGGAAAGACGGTCCATCCAGGCAGAGCCCCCTGTACCTGGGTAAGCCTTTAAGTGACCCGCCAGGAGTGTCGGCCGGTTCTCCGGCGGAGGTCGCACTAGAGACCGAACTTCCCGTCGGCCATGCGTCCCCTCGCGGTGCGCCGCCGCTTGGGATTCGGGGTAACTTTTTATAGAGGTTTTCTCCCTCGCGACCTAGACAATTAAGCCAAGATCCTCAGTCTCGTAAGACGCCGCGAGACATGACCACAGCGTCCTATTGAGTTTCCGAGATCGGCGGTGACTAGAGAGAACAAGTTCTACCCCAGCCTGCCCCGTGACAGTGTAAGTGTTCACGGGGCCCGTCCATATTCCTCCAACATACCCTCTGTTTATCAGAGGGATACTTGGAAGAATCCCTTTGCTGGTTTTGGTCCACGCCGTTTCCGGTACCCCCCATATCTGGGGGGCGTTCCCCTATCCGCCACCCAGGGAGACGCGCCCGATGGGAGACCAGCAACTCCACACGGGAAGTCACTTAAGCTAAATACAATCGATCTTATCCTTGCGTAGCGAGCAACTATTCCCATGGGTTTTTGTCATTAAAATATTCGTCAACAGTATAGTAACCCTTTTTTAATAATTTATTTTTAATAAATTGCTTAAATACGTTCAAAGGTAAATTTAAAACAGTTGGTGGTATTTTATTATAAAGTTGTATACCCAGTCCCACAAACGAACAACGTACCCTGTGCAATCGGTGACTTGGTACTGTTAATTTATCTTTATTCCTAGTATTAATATTATGATGATCACTATTTTTACTAAAACATTCAATGTTTTGTCTTACATACACAGTAATGTACATTTCAATGTTTTGTCAGAGTGGTGGACTATCGTCTTAACCCTCTCATTGGTAGAGGAGTCCCGTGCTCAACAGTCGGCAGTATATAATACAGGGCCGGTATGGTATGCAGTTTCTCAAAAACACCTAAAATACGTTGTCGCATTTCTTCTGCGGTATTACACTCACTAGTAAATACACTAAGATTACATAGCCCCAAAATAAAAATCTAGAGCTGTCAGGTCAGGGGAACGAGCTGGCCTAATTTGAGGACCGAATCAGCCAATCCAGCGATCAGGGAGTGTCGTTTAGTAGCTATCGCACGGGAAGTACCACGTGTGGGGTAGCGCCGTTGTGTTGATATCAAGTGTTGCACAACTGGACCAACGGAATATCTTCAAGATTTTTTTTTATTGCATTGAATGACGAGACTAGCATGCCGTTTGCCAGATGGTAAGCGATACGACCACCCATAAACAGTAGCAACACCATCTAGTACCCTGAGTTACAAAGTACTGTTTGGCATTCTACTGCGCTCGGCATCCTAAGACATAAGACGTTAAGTCTCATTATGTCCAGTAGTTAAACTGGCTACAATATCCTTGAAACCGAAACACAACAGTGCATGCACACTGCTGCTTGACGGTAGAAATAGACATTGCGGTGTTACCCACCCAGACGGACTCACATACGTGAGACCTACCACCAGTAATCACCGTCATCTCTTCTTAATCCGTAGAAATTTGTGATAAAGTCATTCGTTTACCAAGGAATACGAGCCCAAGAATTTAGTCCTTGCATATACCTACTAGCCCACACATTTACACTCCAACGAGTCTCAAATCCTGTTTCTTGGATAGCAAAACGATTTTAGTGTGCCCATATGTGAGAATTGCGTCTGTTCCACATCCCAATCGTCATGAATGTGGACTCATCAGTCCATATCTTGTTCGCAGCAAACTTGGGAATTGCGCGATGCTGGTCTTGGAACCAACGGCAGTACGACACACGTTGATGTCTGTCAGCGAAGAGCAGTGCTTGTACCTTGTGAATGCAATACTCTCGCTGCTGGTCTCTACGTACCTAACATTTTATGCAGTGGATGCGACAATCTTTGCACTGAACACATCAAAAAACACTGCGAGTCAACGATCTGTGTATTTACTCCCTGTAACTTCATAGAACAGAACTAAGATTTTGTTAGTAGATACCTAGTAGACACATTAACTCGTTACACCCATGAGAAACAAATGTGTCGATAAGTAAGTATTTTGCCAATTGATAGGCTTATTTGTGTTGAGATAGGCACCCGTCCTAGATGTAAGGCGATTGAGACGATGTGCTCTCGCGGCGTGTCGCTGCTGGTGAAACAATGCTTAATGTTAATGGAGCAAGCGACGTCACATCATATCAGTGCAGTGGGCCAAGGAACGACGCGTAGGTACTGCCCTGCCGCCTCACTGTCGCAACCACGTCGCAACACAACGATGCAACACGAGTCAAGCCGACCATCGCGGCAGTGGCCAGTCGAAGGCAGCAAAATATGTCCCATGTCGCTATATATTCACTATTCACATTACACTCACCTTGATACATTTCTAAATGCCAAAGTCATTGGAACATTTGTGGAAACAAACCAGTCTAGAGAGTGTTGATGGCCGTAATTTTATTGCTAACCTACCATTATCTACAACATCTGTTTACATTTACACACACAAATGGCACAAAAATGTCACAGAGACAAATAAAAGTAGATTCTTCTTTAATTCGGCTTCCAGTTATCATTTTCCCTAGTTACTATAGTTTATTTATAGTGTTGCTTCACGAAGAAACCTCCGTGTGTTGCTTGCAGCTTCGCCCGCGTGTCACAGCCTCTCCCGCTACAAAACTCCCTAAAACACCGCACGACGCCAGCGCCATCTACTTAAATAATTAAAATATAAACATCAATTATTTCCCATGGGAGCTAATTACCGGGAGAAAAAGTATCCGTTTAGTTGTGTCTGCATTTACTTCTAATAAACATTCAAACATTTTCACAAACTTTCACATTTATAATATTGACTCGTCAAGCCCCGCCACGGACGCCGGCGTCCGAGTATACCGGGTGGAAGGGAAACGCTCTCTATACCGGAACGGTAAGAGAGAAGAACCATAACATTAACGAAAAACTATATTCATTTGCAAAGCTAAGCGATAATACTTACGATTTTAGTATTTCCGTAATTCATGCGCGCGCAATGTAAAGCGTACAAAGAACTGGGCGGCCGTCGCGCTGCGCCGGGACCGGCCCGCGGTCGTTAACCCGTCAGCTGATGTACGTGTTTCATTACGATTTTTTTGAAATATTGACCTTTTTTACTATGTTTTTCAGAATAATAGTTTGATTTATCTATCCATACGTGAAGCTGTACAGAAATTTGAGAAAATCCTACTAAAATTGTAACAATGCGATCGCGATTTTTTTAGTGCCATCACGTCAGGAATCACCAATACTATCACCTGTATTCGTTTCCGAGAGCGTTTCCCTTCCACCCGGTATAAGGTTTCCGCATACATAATATTCTATAAACCTATTAGTGACGTAACGAATGTCTGATTTTCAATATTCGCGAATGCGAATGCAAATGCGAATATGGGATTTTTGTTTGGCACCAAAACATTTTATCGTACGTTACGTGAAATTATAATAGCAGCAAAGTGACCCCATTGCACCTGATAGTAAGCGTCGTGAAGTCCAGATTAGCGTTGAAAATTCTGAAAGATACAAATTGTTTCTTTCACGAAAAAAACGAATATATCTTTTTTTTTCGTTCGGAGCATTGAAAATGTCAAAACACGTGACTTGATGATTTTTTTTTCTTTATTTGTTACTCAATAATGAGCTTTAGTGTTAGCAATAAAAAAATAGTATCAGTGATTCTTTTTGTGTTGGGTTCTTTATAGACTGCACTGGCGGTGTTGACTTGTGTGAAAACATAAATACACCCATAAATGTATATACTCATAAAGATAAACTTCGAAAAAAAACATGGTTTATTTCGGTTTCTTTCGTTTTATTCCGAAAATAACTCTTTTTTTCGAAAAACTCGTTTTTTTCCCCATCAAACTACTGTGAAATTTTCGAATGTTATGTTACACTGAAATAACGATGGATTTTGAAAGAAACGGGAACATTCCCAGTTTTTTCAACGCTACTCCAGATGCAATGCCCTGTTTGAAATATGCCAGCGATATTCGTTCTCTTTCGAACCTCCTTATTTCCAATTTCATTGCGCCAAGAAACACCGAGCATCTTCATAGCTCGCTGTGGATTGTTATCCGACTTGGGTTGCTCATAGTCAAAGGCTACGTCACAAAGCCATATGTCATCACTTTTAAGACTCATTCATTGAAGATTTTTGTCTTTAAGCAATGCGGTGTTTTAGATGAGAGGACCTTGCCTAGTTTCCCGAACGCTGGTCCACCGAGCTGGTTTTGACCTCTATCTTGAAGTTGGACTTGCCTAACTGGAACACTTTTCTTATATAGATAGATTCGTCGACAACTTTGAAAGTTGCGTTTTCAACACTAATTGTCACATGCACAAAATGAGCATTGGACAAGATTTTGGTCTTGTTCATTTTAAGGCCTACTAGGTGGCCAGGTGGGAAACTCGGTTGAGGTCTCTGAGCAAATGAGCATAATGCTGTGGTCCTCAAATGATTCTGACAATACGACAATATTGCGGCAGATCAAAAGTGAGTAA
The DNA here is from genome assembly GCA_949316025.1 of Lapara coniferarum. Classification (NCBI taxonomy): domain Eukaryota; kingdom Metazoa; phylum Arthropoda; class Insecta; order Lepidoptera; family Sphingidae; genus Lapara; species Lapara coniferarum. Next base: position 135,212 of record OX438929.1, on the reverse strand, counting down.
TGTAGGTATTCATCATTGAAGCTAATTCCAAATCCCTTCTAATCAAATACTTGAAGATGTCGTCCCACGCGGTAGTGACTAATTTCAGAGAAATAATATCTCCCTGTCTCACGCCTCTGTGTAGTGGAGTAGCCTTCATGCTCTGCTCTTCTACTTGGACTGATATGGTGGCGTTGTTGTACAAGCATCTCAGCCGTTTAATGTCAATAGTCAATTTGGCCCTAAACACTTTGGACCCTTTGTTCCACTCGATCGTCTCCTTGATGCTCTCAACATTGTAAGCGCGGACGTCAAGTCAGGAGGATTTCCCTGTCTGGCAATGGAGCTTCCGATATGCTTCAGCGTCCTCTGTAGATTGCAACGCTATATGTCGACGTTGGTAACTCAATCATTTCAATTTAAAAAAAAAAACACTAATTGTCGTAAAAAATGTATAACTAGTCCATTCCGGTTAAGTAGCGAGTCATCGGTGCAACTGAAGTATTTAAAAGGTATACTGACATTAAAGGAAAAACATCAATAATCCTATATAACGATGAAAGATTAAAATAACAACTTGAAAATACTGATTCACACTTTTATTCAGGCAGAGTTTCCCCTTACAATTATTATTGAATGAATGAATCATCAAAATCGTCGCTCCTGGCTTTTATATACTGGCTGGCTGGCTGGCTGGCGGCTACTCCACCTCCCCGGCTCGAAATTTTGGCGGGGCAAGTCACGTGGTGGGGAAGTGACGTAGCGGCTAGGCTTGGCGGGCTCGACATCCGGCTTAACGGCTCGCTGGCGTTACACTCGGCCATCCTGTAACAATTGCTCCCGCAAATGGGAACAACAAATCTATGATTACAAATCAGCTCACAATAAGTTTCATTATAAGGAAATGAACTTGATTTAGCTCTCAAGAAGATCTAAGAGATCTTCCGTTTCCAATTGTTCATCCACACTACTGGCGCTATCGGACATGGGAGCAACGCTACGATATGGTCGTAATGAGTCAGCGGATACTAGGCCTGTAAACTTCTTGTATCCCCTAAGGCCTTTTATACTTCTTAGTTTATATCTATCATTCCCTAACTCCTTAATTATAACATATGGGCCAGAATATAGATCATCTAACTTAGAATTAACCTTACTGCCGCTAGTAGTCGGTGCCTGGCGCCAAAGTACGTAATCGCCTTTCTTGTAAATCGTGCTATTTTTACGCCTTCTATCAAAGTTTCTCTTCATTTTCTTGCTAGCTATTTTAATTCGATTAGTAGCTCTATCGCGTCTAGTCTGTACTGGCTCAGAAACCCGATCAGGGATGGAGACATCACATACTGATCTGCCTACACGAGCAAACATTAAATCGTATGGCTTACACCCTGTTGTATCATTAACAGTATTATTTATACCCCATATTACATTTGGTAAGCTATTGTCCCAATTATTAGAAGCCTCGTTAGGTTCCGTGGCTCTCAACGCATCGAGAATTGTGCGATTAGTGCGTTCTACCTGCCCATTAGACCTAGGACATGCTATAGCTGTTAACGTGTGTTTAAACTGTTTTTCTGTTGCAAACTTCTTAAAATATCTACTCGTAAAGGCCTTACCATGATCGGAAACTACGTGATCTGGGAAACCGAATAAACTAAATATACGTTTTAAAACTCTGATTGTCTCTACAGAATTGACAGTACGCGTAGGCTCAGAGACAACAAATTTAGAGAAAGCATCTGTCAATACTAACATGTACTGGTACCCTTTTTTAGTTTTGCTAAAAGGGCCCAAATGATCGATATGTACCATTTTCATTGGTTCAGTAGGTTTAGGGATTGGATGTAACTTGCCTTCTTTCCTACCGTATTCTCCTTTACCGTACGCGCAATGTAAACATGACGTCACATATTTCCGTATAAATCGGGACATTTTTGGGAACCAGAAATCATTTTTTATAAGTTCTGAGCACCGTCTTAACCCTACATGGCCAATATCGTCATGATGCATTTGTAATATTTTCCATCGCGCGAAGTTTGGCACAACTAATCGGGTACCGTAAAGAGTTTTTCGATATAGCCTACCGTCAACAATTACATAATTATTCACTATATCACCATCTTTGCACCCACTTTGCAGTAAATCAATAATACGTTTCGATTTTTCATCTTGACATTGCACTGTACTAAACCAATCGTTTATTTCTAAACGGTACACATTAACGGCATCTATTGGATTCCTACTTAAGGCGTCTATATGTTTCATACGGTCACCCGGTCTATAGTCAATAGTAATATCATAGTCTTGAATTAATAGCCACCAGCGGGCAATGCGCGGAATGAGATCACGTTTAGTCATTGTATCGCGAACTGCAGTACAATCGGTAATTACTCGGACATTTTTACCTAATACATATATACGAAATCTACGCAGCGATTCCACCACTGCAAGAGTCTCGAGCTCATAGCTGTGATAAACACTTTCTTCCCGACTGGCAACGCGACTAAAATACAAGACAGGGCGCAAACTACCGTCAATCTGTTTTTGTAAAAGAATACCTGCAATACCCAACTTGCATGCATCTGTGTGAATTTCCGTTGGCAAACTAGGATCGTATATCGCTAACACCGGCTTATTACATAATTTATTTTTTAAATTCTCAAAACTAGATTTCTGTGACTCGCCCCATACCCATATCTTATTTTTTTTTGTTAGTTCGGTAAGCGGACGAGCTATTATTGCAAAGTTATGGATGAACTTTCTAAAATAACTACATAGTCCTATAAACTGACGCACTTCATGTATGTTACTCGGAACGGGAAATTGAGACACAGCTGCCAACTTAAATTCACCCGGTTGAATGCCATCACATGATATTTCATAACCTAAATAAGAAATCTTATTTTGTAAAAATGAACATTTGCTCATATTTAATTTTAAATTCTGCGTTTGTAATTTTTCAAGAACTTTATCTAATAAGTCTAAACCTGTTTGAACACAGACTGACGGTAGCAAGAGATCATCAAGGAATGCCAATACCTCTGATGACTGTTTGGAGACATTATTGGGGTTATTTTTATTGAAAGGATTTACTCCGGAATTTCCTAAACTATCTACGATCTTGTTTATTAAACGCATAAACACTGAGGGAGCGTTAGCGAGACCGAAAGGAACCCTATTATATTCATAATGGCCTTGCGGCGTGACAAAGGCCGTTTTATGTGTATCTTCAGGATGGATGCCAAGTTGATGGTACCCTTGGGCTAAATCAAGACTGGTGAAGTAGTTCTTGCCAGATAATTTAGAAATTTGCTCATCGATATTAGGTAATGGATATCTATCGCGGATAGTTAACGCATTTAGTGCTCGGTAATCGACACATAGACGACTATCTCCATTCTTCTTCTTAACTAAAACAATGGGAGAAGCATAATCTGATTCCGATTCTTTTATAATGCCTGCTTCCAATAGCTCATTAATTTTGACTCTAACAATCTCTTGTTCGTGATGTGCTAATCTATAAGGCCTTCGGTGTACCGGTTCGTTATTGGATAACCGTATGCGCATTTGAACTAAATCCGTACATCCCAATTCCTTAGTACAGCTAGCAAAACAGTTTCTATACCGAGATAATAAATTGATTAATTGATTATGATCAGATTTGCTTATCGGGCCTACTCTAATTTTGTCTAAGTCTACCCCACCAATGGCATAATTATCAACATAGGAGGCACTCAATTGTAAAACACATTTGGCTAATGGCATTTTGCAAATATTGGCATGTTGACTGACCTGGTTATTTATGCATGGTTCTTCGCAGCTCTCAGCGCGTAGTAGGACCGTTCCCTCCTTCCATACTATGTCCTTGGCTCCGCTGTTGATGACTTTGAGGTAGCCTTCATTTCCACGTAGAAGCGTTGCTGGCAGAGAGAAGGATACTCCTTGGAACTCGAAGTGTCTCGCAGGTGTTACTACGTGGTTACTGGGCGCATTGCCAACAATATGAATCTTGATAATGGAGATACCTGGTGGTAGACATTCACTTGCAGCAGTGATGACACGAAATCTGCTAATAGCTTCAGTAGCATCCAGATTGGAAAGGAAATTGAGTTCCTTCTGAAGTGTAGCTTTGCCTTCACGTACAACTAATGATACGCCTTCACTGTTTATAATCGGTTGCCCGATCAAAAGATTTACGCCGCTCATTTCGATGTCAGTTAGGTATGCATTACAGGTCATATGCAGGTCATCAATTTCAAGTTCAAACTCGACTTCGCCGCTACTATTGATACAACCGCCAGAGAATCCCTTCAATGACACGGAGACAGGTTTAGCTTCGAGACCGAGAAGAGTTGCTACTTCCCTTGTAAGCACATTTACTTGACTGCCCGTATCGATGTACGATTTCACGAAAGCACCGTTGATCTTTGCAGTTTTTTTGTAAATATCGTTGTAGTTTTGAAGCAACTTGATTTCTTTCACACTATGTGCTGCCGGGGCGGGCTGATTTTTGGGATTTGACGGACAACGTGGGGCAATATGACCTTGAACTCCGCATTTATAGCAAGTGCGTTGGTCAGGCAATGGACAGTTGCGTACTAAATGACCAATTTTCTTGCAGCGTGGACATGGATCAGTGTTAGGGTTCGCAACAGGTTTCTTTTCTGTGGGGTGCGATATATCCCTGTAGCCTCCTCTTGTATCCGGTACAGGAACTCTGTAGTCGTCGAGTGCAGACAAGAAGTTTTCATATAACTCGTCAGGTCGTTCGCATTGGAATGCTTTCGCATTTGATTGCAACGCTGGAGGCAACCCTCGTATGATGCAGGACACTGTAGCGATATCCGACAATTTGCTTCTAAAGCACAAAGCAACTTTTTCTTGGTAATATTTTGTCATGCTTTCAGAGGGTAGTTTTTTCCTGTTAAGCATTTCTTCGAGAACATGAGCGTAGTCTCGATGTTTCGGGAACGCACGAAGAAGCATGTCTTTCCATTGCTCCCAAGAGAAATCGTACTCATCGAGCCTATTATACCACTTTCTTGCCTGTCCTCTCAACTTGTCTTGAAGGTGGAATGACTTAGTTTTGTCATCCCAGCCATGGATTTGACCTAGTTGTTCAATTTTTTTTATCCAGGCGGTAACTGTGCATTCCTCGTTTTCGGGGTCAAATTCTGGAATTAACGATGCGGCACGGTGTTCTTTTCGACGAATGAGGGTAGGCGCTTCGTGTTCCAGATCGTTAAATGCTTTTTCAACTTCTTGTGCTAAGAGACTCTTCAATATTTTCCTTGCGGGTGGTGTGCATTGACCTTCTTCGTTCGAATTTTCAGACATATGGCTTACCGACGCAGTATCTTCGTCCTCCCGACAAGGCGACCGTCGACGTTTATGTGTAGCAGAGCGTCGTTGCATCGTAGGTTTTTTTTGATCCACTTCTGAGTATAACGATGAAAGATTAAAATAACAACTTGAAAATACTGATTCACACTTTTATTCAGGCAGAGTTTCCCCTTACAATTATTATTGAATGAATGAATCATCAAAATCGTCGCTCCTGGCTTTTATATACTGGCTGGCTGGCTGGCTGGCGGCTACTCCACCTCCCCGGCTCGAAATTTTGGCGGGGCAAGTCACGTGGTGGGGAAGTGACGTAGCGGCTAGGCTTGGCGGGCTCGACATCCGGCTTAACGGCTCGCTGGCGTTACACCTACTAATATTATAAACGCGAAAGTTTGTAAGAATGTATGGATGTATGGATGTTTGTTACTCTTTCACGCAAAAACTGCTGAACGGATTTCGATGAAATTTGGCACACGGGTAGATCATGTTTTGGATTAACACATAGGCTACATTTTATCCCGGGACAATATAAAAGGGGACTTTTATCCCGGAAAAACTCATTTACGCGGGCGGAGCCGCGGGCAAAAGCTAGTTTATTATATTTTAATAGATTTTAATGTATTAGTTATATTCTTTTAATATTTTCCAATAATATAAACTAATAATAGAGAATAAGTATAGAGGAATCTCGTATAAATCCTACTAATATTATAAAGGCGAAAGTTTGTAAGAATGTATGGATGTCTGGATGTTTGTTCCTCTTTCACGCAAAAACTACTGAACGGATTTCGATGAAATTTGGCACACGGGTAGATCATGTCCTGGATTAACACATAGGCTACTTTTCATCCCGGGGAAATATAAACCGGGACTTTTATCCCGGAAAAACTTTATAATGCGGGCGGAGCCGCGGGCAAAAGCTAGTAACAAAATAAAGAGTACTATAAATACTAATGAAATTATTATTTATACATTGTAAACATAATCTAGTGCAGTTTTATAAATTATTGCCACATATCATAGCCAAAAATATTCGCATAATTTATTGCGAATGCGAATATTCGTTACACCACTAATACCTATATAAGCGGGGCTTGACGGGTTAATGTGTGAGGTAAAATTAATCTTGTTAAACTTTAGTAAATAAATTTATAAGTAGGTAGATATTAGTATATTTACTTATATGTATATTAACACTAGCTGTTGCCTGCGGGTCCGCCCGCGTTAAAAAGTTTTTCCGGGGAAAAGTCCCGCTTTATACTTTTCCGGAATAAAACGTAGCCTAAGTTACTCCTTATTACATCAGCTACCTCCCAATAAAAGTCCCGTCAAAATCGGTCCAGCCATTTCAGAGATTAGCCGGAACAGACAGACAAAAATTGAAAAAAAAAAAAAATATTTTGGTGTATGTACCGTATATATATTCATTGGATAAAGATTAATATTAATACGTTGATACAACTCTTAACAAATAATGCATTAATTTCGACCAAATTTGATTACCATAAAAACGGTTCTAGTGAGTTAATCTTAAAAGATAGACATATACTGTCCCGTACATTTTTTTAGATCATTTCAAGAGGAATAATTCTTTCATACATATATTTTTGGTATCTTGAACCCTTAGAGTAAGTATAACTACCTATAGAGTGCGTGTATGCAAGTGGGAACAATAGGCACGGGTGGGAACATCGTCCTGCGCCGGCCGCAAGCGCTTGTAGTCTCTGCTTGTAGTCACTCGAGTAGGAATGGTGTGCGCACACGCGAGTGAGATCTATGCGAATATTTGATTATTTACTGCAAAATGGTTAAATGTTCTGTGGAATCTTGTAAAAACGACTCTCGGAAACACACTAAACAGAATTCTAATATCACGTTTCACAGGCAAGCCATATTTCAGTATATTTTTAGGTAAAATTGAAATCACGCGTCATGGTATGGAAGAGACGTTCAAAATCGAGTAAGAAATCATGTGTGGAAGGCACACGTTTCTGTGATACTCCTTAATAAAGATAATTAATTTCTCGTGCCCCCACCTAACAACCATTATGTTTCGATAATTTGTACAGCAAAAGACACCATGTCACTCGTTTGCAATTCGAAACATACAACTTACTATGTTTGCGTCACTTGAATAAAAATTAACAGGTTCAAACTATCCACATGCAAGTTGTAGCTTGCATGCAAGTTCGTTCAAGTTGTATGCAATTTGCAACTTGTATACAAGTAACTTGCCAAATGGTATCGCGCCTTAACCGTCTCAGTTGTACAGGAGGACCGTGCTCAGCAGTGGGCAGTAGGTATTATATATAATACAGCCCCTGATTCTAAAGAATGACAGTGAATGACAAGAAGACAGTGTTAACTCGTAACGCCACCGCGTCATTTCATCAGTAATTTTATAAAGTTATTCAACATATTATATATATTTAATTAATGAAAGTTCTATATTTTGATATTTTTCATACGTATTTTAAGCATTTTTCGTGTATATCTTCATCCATATTTCGGAGTTTTGAAGATGTACAAAGTAAAGTATCTAATCATTAGGTAGGTACAACATAAATTATTATTAACATTATCATTTATCATTAACTAGCTTTTGCCCACGGCTTGGCCCACGTAACGCGTTAATAAGTATTTCCGGGCTAAAAGTACATAAAAACCTTCCCGTTGAATCATTCTATCCAACACATTTATTTGGATAAAGATTAATATTATTACGTTGATACAACTCTTAACAAATAATGCATTAATTTCGACCTAATTACCATAAAAACGGTTCTAGAGAGTTCATCTTAAAAGACATATACTGTCGCGCACATTTTTTTAGATCATTTCAAGAGGAATAATTCTTTATATATAAATACGTATATTTTTGGTATCTTGAACCGTTTTCGCAGCGCACGCAATGGAAGCCCTCAAGGATGAATAATTGTCCCCGTTTTTTTCACATTTTCTATTATTTCTTCGCTCCTAATAGTTGCATCGTGATGTTATATAGCCTAAAGCCTTCCTCGATAAATGGTATATTCAACACAAAAAGAATTTTTCAATTCGAACCAGTAGTTCCTGAGATTAGCGCGTTCAAACAAACAAACAAACAAACAAACTCTTCAGCTTTATAATATTAGTATAGATAATATTCTGGCATCTTCTTGCCAAAGTAATGCGTTCTCCGAGAATTTCAAAAATCTAACTCAAGTGACAGCTGCAGCCACACTGCACAGGCCACCTTTAGGCCACAGATAAAGGAGCTCTATAATATTACCAGTAGCTGCATGGGCCCACGATGGCTCCATGTCCCGTTATACTTCAATATCATAATGAGACCCAGTTGCAGGTCATAGTGCTATCGCTATTGTTCCATTGTTTTTATCTTATGAATTATTCAACGATATCTAATGAAATCCTAGTTATTTCATTCTTGCTGTTTAAACTGGGTAAACATTATTAATTTGCTTTTAATTAATAGTATTTAAGTAATCGATATTACATGATTATAAATTAGGCACCGACTCCAAATATACGTATATACTAAGCGAAAAAAAATTTTGATTATTTTTTTATTTGTAGTGGTTTTGAAGTCGGTTTATTTTGGTTAAAAAGTTTTTATTTATTGCTTTTTTGTTAGTTAATTATAGAATGGTGTAAACAATACATCATAGATATACGATTGGAGCATTCGCGAGTCATCTGCTGTTAGTTATTGAAGAGTTCCACTGAGTATCTCCGAAGATCTTCATACATTATATACTAAAACCTTCCCTGAGAAATGTACATTTGAACATCGAAAACCACATCTAAATCGGATCAGTAGTTTTTGAGAAACTCGCGGCCATACAAATTTACATATATACATACGGATCGAATACAGAACCTCCTTTTTGAAGTCGGTTAAAAATAAAATTCAATGAGGAGTAGGTAAGTACCCATCTGTGGCTTTGTTAATCCAATTCTTATTTCCTACGATTACTTACGTAGGTAACTATAAGTAACCCTTAGACTAACAAAGTAACCGTAGTATAATAATATTTATAATAATAATACAAAATCTTGCATAGGTATATTTATAATTACATCTTTTATCCCCGAAAGTGTAGGTATGTACTTAGAGGCACAAATAATGCATCCACTTTTCGCCATGGTCATTCCATTCCATAATGATTGATAAGACCTATCACTGTATAATATCGTCCCTATCGTCCCCTAGGACGATGCTTTCACCATACCGAGTACAAATTCTAATATAATTTTCACTAGCTTTTGCCCGCGGCTCCGCCCGCTTTAAAAAGTTTTTCCGGGATAAAAGTCCCGCTTTATATTTTCCCGGGATAAAAAGTAGCCTATGTGTTAATCCAGGACATGATCTACCCGTGTGCCAAATTTCATCGAAATCCGTTCAGTAGTTTTTGCATGAATGAGGAACAAACATCCTTACATCCAAACATCCATACATTCTTACAAACTTTCGCATTTATAATATTAGTAGGATTACCTGATCCAGGAATTGTACCTAAAACCTCAATATGGCAGCAGTATCACAATATTATAATGTTACTGATTAAATTATTAATCAAAGAGACAATGGCATCTATTACAATTAACTGGGTCCAAATAAATTACAAAAAATACCTACAGTCGACCACATAAGAAGGTAGCTGAACAAATCGCCTAATGCCTATACTTACACATTCAGCACTGTACCTACACATTATTTTGTGTCTTACCAATTTATGTTTACCCTTCACAAAAATAAAAGGGATACATACCTATTACATGTTTATCAATTACTTACGTTAACTTTAACGTTGAAGGAAAACATCGTGAGGAAACCTACAGACCTGAAAATTCTCCATAAGAATTTTGAGGGTACATGAACTATGAAGTCTGCCAAACCGCACTAACCTAGCGTGGTAGACTAAGGCCACAACCCTCTCACTACACGGCGTGCCAAAGAGTATTATATACATTGGGAACGGCGTGCTCAGTAGTGAACAATATATAATACAGGGATGATGTGTTATTATTATTATATATTATACATACCTATATGCATCCAGCATCTATTGTGATCTGTGATAATGTAAAATTTATTGTGGTTCTCAAAGCATTACGTAAAATGGAACGTCATGCAGGGATGCCAGATGTACGAGATATCTCGTAACTTAACGAGATTTGCAGTCTCTGTACGAGATTCAAGAAATAAAAAATCTCGTACACTTTTTTACGAGATTAGTAGCATTGGTGATTGCCTGCGTCATGCATATAAACAAAAAACATAAATGAATATCTATTCCACAAACGATCGACTGAGCACATAACTAGATTCATTACCCATTACTAAAATACTACCACTTGAGCCTATTTGTGCTATCAATCAGTAGTAGCTGAAGTTAATTGAAATTGAATTCTAATTAAGTATTTGAGTATTTTAACATTATAAGTAGCGACAGTGAATGCTCATCCCCTCTATCTAGAACAATAGCAAAAAGGGAAGATGGGCTGCAAAGAAAGCAGGAAACACGATTTCCCAACATCATTCGCAAACTTTTCGTGATGAATAGTTAAGGCATTTGATATATCAAGACTGGTTGCAGCCAGATCTGAAAACTCCCAAGGAAGCGAAGTGTGTATATTGTCCATCAAGCTCTCTGGTTACTGAGATCACAAATCTCAAATCCCATGCCGAATAAAAAAAAAACAATTGAAAAACATACCTGGTTCATTGGGTCAACTCAAGGAATTTATCTACCCCGGGCTAGCTAGTAATAATACATAGCGTAAATTAAGGGTTTTCATAAATGTATGTTATAAATATTATATGATTTACTCTTACGAGATTTTGTATTGAAAGTACGAGATATTTGGCAACCCTGTTACGAGAAAAAAACTTCGCTATCTGGCAACCCTGACGTCATGTAGGTTATTTCTTCTTCTTCTTTTAAATTATGGCTTCCACCGATTATCTATCGGTGATTTCGCCAATGTCAAGTAATAATAGCAGATACAAAACAATAAATATAAATTCTTAGAAATAAAAAGTAGTCGCCATCTGTAGGTTATTTGAAAATTGACAATGACATTTGACACTTACATAACCTTAAATTTTATTTTAACAGGTTACAGTTTCAGATTTCTTAAACCATAAAACTGGATATTTTTTTTACATGAGTGTTGAGCACTTGACGGATGAATCCTCGGTATTTCTACTTGGACGTCGAGTAAGTTTAACACACTATTGTGGTCGTGACATATTGTGTGGACCTGTAGAGTGTAGCCCAATAGGGGCGCCGGCTATAACCTCATTGCAATTATGAAGTAACCTATTACTTATATAGCCATATAAATGAGAGGAATGGCTTGTAGTAGTGGCAATAGTTTCTTTTCTTTTTTAATTAGTCTATGAACCTGCGGCATTTGTTGTTTTCTTTGTAGTAAACTGTGGATAATATTGTGGGCTGCACATTTATGTAAATGTTGATAAAGAGGTAAATAGGTAAGTTGCGCTTTCTTAATGCCATATCACAACATCGTTGGTAAACTTGCGTCACACTGACCTAGTATATAGTAGCTAATAGCTATCTATGTGAGTAGGTACTAATATTAGGTACTAGCTTTTGCCCACGGCTTCGCCCGCGTTAATAAGTTTTTCCGGGTCAAAAGTACCCTTCCCGTTGAATCACTCTATCCAACACATTTATTTGGATAAAGATTAATATTATGACGTTGATACAACTCTTAACATATAATGCATTAATTTCGACCAAATTTGATTACCATAAAAACGGTTCTAGTGAGTTAATCTTAAAAGATAGACATACACTGTCGCGGACATTTTTTTAGATCATTGCAAGAGGAATAATTCTTTCATACATATATTTTTGGTATCTTGAACCGTTTTCGCAGCGCACGCAATGGAAGCCTCAAGGATGAAAAATTTTCCCCGCTTCTTTTACATTTTCCATTATTTCTTCTCTCCTAATAGTTGCATCGTGATGTTATATAGCCTAAAGCCTTCCTCGATAAATGGTCTATTCAACACAAAAAGAATTTTTCAATTCGAACCAGTAGTTCCTGAGATTAGCGCGTTCAAACAAACAAACAAACAAACAAACAAACTCTTCAGCTTTATAATATTAGTATAGATTTATCTATGAAGTTGCTGTTTAGTAGACATAAAGTCAGTCACCTTCATGTCAATATTTTTTATTTTATCAAACAAAATATGCACCCATGCTATTGATGCATCTCTACCAGGGCAGTGGGAATTTTTGATGCCCTTCTTGAAGAAGTCAGGTGTATGGGAGCCCACAATTAATTGTATTTTTTACCTTGAACTGATTTTGAAAAGAGCAACACTAGAGTTTCTTGCCCGTTCTTCTCTAGTGAGAACTGCTTTCCGAACTGGTGGTAGAGTTAATATTGACTGAATCTAAATAATGTATAACATTTTATGGGTTCGAATAAATTTATTTCATTTCATTTCATTTCACAAACTCTTCAAAGGCATTTTGTACTGCCTCTCGGGTATTAAATTTTTTCCCTGCCAAGAAGTTTCAAAATTGATAAATTATTACCAATGCGCTGGCAGAGGCAACAATAGCATGGGTGTATATTTTGATAGATTTAAATAAAAAAATGACTTACATTCTGTATACTAAATGGATATTTCATAGGTAAAGACTTAATATTTATATCAATTACCTTTGCTAGTAATTTATTTGCTAGTCATCCATTTATTGCTTTATATTTATTTATTGGCATTTTCAAAGGTAAAAAGAATTTAAGAATATTCTGTTTGGCAATAAAACTGAAAAAATTGCTGTCAATAAAATTTTATACCATAAAATATATTTTCTTTAATTATAGTTTCATCACAGAAAAATTCTTAAAAATAATTAATACTGTTTTAACTTCAGATGTGTGACTGAGCAAACTGAGCTTGCAATAAGGCGCATCATAGAGGAAGGAGCAAAGAGTGTGTTTGGTGAGTGGGGAGTGGGAGCGCTGCATGTAGACATATTACATGTGAGCGAGTGTCGTGCACTGCTCAGAGTGGAGTCAGAACAACTGCGCAAGCTGCGAGCCACTCTCACACTTGCCACCCAGCTGCGAGTGCAGGCACAAGCCCCCACCCTACAGGCACTTGTTTAAACTAATATACAATATTTGTGGTAAGTTAGCTTTTTTAACACACTTTTATTAGCTTCAGATGTGTGTATCTATATAACAGCAACTTTGAACATGAGTTTGACGCCCTTCAGAACGTTGGATGAATCGAAATTTGGCATACTTATCAAGGACCGATGATAATTCAATATTTTAAACAAAAAACACGCTTTTATAGAAAATCCAACTAAAAAACAAAAATATTTTCACAAGAAATACCTGGGGGTCTTGTCAATACGGTATAGCTCTGAAAAACCTGGGGGTCTTGTCACTACGGTATAGCTTACCTCAGGGCGCATTCGAAGTGTGCTCTCCTTACGGTATAGCCACAGTTTATCTCAGAGTGCAGTTATAGTGCACTCTCTTTCGCACATAGTTTATTTTTCAGTGACATCTATTGGACTTGGGTTAGCTTAAAGCAACTAAAAACACGCTTTATAAAAAAATCAACTAAAAAAAATATTTTTAATAAATTTAAATTAACAATAGTGTAAATAAGGAAAAAATGTATTTCAATGTAAAAAAAAGCGTGGGTTTTTTTTTAAGATATTGTTATATTACGTGTCAATAAAATATTTACAATTGACACCATGCACCCCATGCTTTATTTATAATAAATAAGAAAAACATGTATTTTATTGTAAAAAAAGCGTGGGTGCTTTTTAAGATATTATCAGAATGATAATTCTTCTACTCATATTATCTGTCAATAATAATTTATAACTACTGACACCATGCACCCCACGCTTTTTTAACACGCTTTTATTATTTTACAATAAAATACATGTTTTTCTTATTTACACTATTCTCAATTCAAGTTAATTAAAAATTATTTTCTATTTTTTAGTAGGATTTTTTTAAACCTTTTTTTTTATTTTTATAAACTGTTATTTATTTTTAATTTTTAGTTCACTAAAAACAAGTAGGATTTTTAAAAATGCTAACTATGTTTCGCTTGCTTGTAAACCATAGCGCGATCTAATTCTATGCTGACGCCATCTATTGAAGCATAAGCAAAACTTAAGTATTATTTATTTATTATGATTTCTATAAAAACGATTTTTTTAGTTTAAAATATTATATTGCCATCGGTCCTTGATAAGTATGCCAAATTTCGATTTAATCTGACGTTTTGAAGTGTATCAAAATCATGTTCAAAGTGTAAGTTACATAGATACAGACATACATCTAAAGCTTATAAAAGCGTGTTAAAAATACATTGTTTTTCTTATTTACACTATTAATTCGAATTTATTAAAATAAATTAGTTAGATTTTTTATCAATCGATAAATCGATCAAGTGGACGATAGCCAAGTTGGGAATGTGGAACTGTCTGCCGAGACAATGTCCGGAGGTTCAAAAACCCAAGGCACACACCTCTGACTTTTCAAAGTTACGTGTTTATTGTTTATCAATTATCGTTCGCTTAAACGGTGAAGAAAAACATCGTGAAGAAACCGGTATACCTAAGAAGCTCTTTATAAGAATTTCGAAGGTATGTGAAGTCTACCAACCCGCACTAGGCCAGCGTGGTGGACTAAGGCCTAAACCCTCTCAGTAGTAGAGGAGGCCCGTGCCCAGCAGTATTATTATTATTATAGATTTTTTATAAAGCGTTTTTGTTTTTTTTATTATGTACAAATGACAAGAGAGCAAACTGCTGTTCTGATGGAGAACTACACAGCTGCCCATAATCGCCATAAACATGGTGGTAATCTGCTAATATCAAATTACACCACATGACATTTATTGTTATACCTTTTTAATCATATTTCAAAATGATAATTATATTATTTAATTAATATGGGTTGATGACTGTGACAAATCCTAGGGGATAGTGCAATCCTGCGAATAAGTTAAGTAAAAGCTAAATTGAACTCAATACTTACTCTGCTAAAGCTCGATTTCTTTGATTGACACTACACTCTTCCTCAGAATAATGATTATAGTAAATAAAAAGACATTTTATTAAATACAAAGAGAATATAACAAGTATTTATTACACAGTAAAATTATTAAAGATTTGAGACCAGTCTGAAGCATTGTCATATTAATTTCTATTAACAGTCATATGAGGACTGAGGAGGCCTTACATAGCTGTCAAACTTTAATCAGTTTTACTTTGAAACACAGTTTTTGTGAATACCATTTGAAACAGTAAGCGGACCTTAAACTAAGTTGTCTTAAATTTAAGGTTAGCATATAAGTAATGTTGCCAAGTCAAATCTAACCTACTTTAAGATCTCAGTTTTTTAAATAACAGAAATTGTTATAGGTATCCAATAAAGCAAGGAAATAGAGTTTAATACTTGTTCATAATGTTATTTTGTTCCCATAAATACATATTTGGATTTTGCATAGAGCTTGGCACTCATTTAGATCTCCATTCTTTTTGAGGTGAAGCCCACAGCCAAGCATAATTTTTGTATTGAACTTGGCTCCTCTTTTTTACATTTATATTTTTGGTGGGATTTATTGTAAGGTATAAACGCATCAAACTTGTCATTACTCGTTGTAGGGTGTTGTGAACAGGCAATGTCGTCGCGCTCGGTGTTGTCGCTGAGTGCGGGCGGTGTAGGGTGTGGTGCAGGGGGTGGTGTAGGGGGTGGTGCGGGGGGTGGTGCGGGGGGCGGTGAGGGTAGCGCGCGGCACGTGGTGGTGGTGGCGCCGCGCGAGGAGCTGGCGGTGCCGAGCCGCGTGCGTCTGCCCGAGCCCGAGCCCGCGCCGGGCCTCATCCTGCCCGACGGTTCCATCAACTGGGGCTGCCCGTGTCTGGGTGGCATGGCTACCGGACCCTGCGGACAACAGTTCCGTGACGCATTCTCCTGCTTCCACTACAGGTACTGCATGTCTATTCACTATTAGTCTTAAACTAATTCGTATAAGGTACAAACAAACCAAAACAATGTTTCATTAAATACTTAAATTAAGAAGAAACAATAATACTAGACCCATTTTTATTAGCCTTTAGTGATACGTGATTTGAATGTTTCCAGTGAGGCAGATCCGAAAGGCAGCGACTGTTACGAGAAGTTCAGCGTAATGCAGCAGTGCATGTCGCAGTACCCCGAGCTGTACGGCAAGGACGACGACGAGGAGCTCGCCACCGCGCTGCACGACGCCGGAGACTCCGCCCACAGTGCTAACCGCTAACAATAACCACTGCCGATGGATATTCAAACGAGTCACCACTATTACCAACGTCTAACGGAATTATTTATCATTATAAAGGCGTAACACTAATTATTGCAATAATTTCAAAATAACATCCCAAAGGTATATGTTACATTCGAAATTTATTATTATATACAACTCGTTATAATATTCAATTGCATTCCCAATACCTGGATATGTAGTTTCCTGAATGGTGTGATTTGCAAGGAATTGTTTGTGAGATAACCCGATGTCCTGCTAATGCACGAAAATACTTTATATGATGGGTAAATCTAAATTTATTACGTTATATTCATGGTACTTGCTTTTGTTTAATAATGAATGAATAACCATGAAAGAATGTATTTCACAAGCTCATGTTTGGTTTGTAGATGCGCAATGTGTGTATCTGTGTCGCGTGAATTATAGTCATGTAATAGTTATAATTAAAGTTAATAAACCATAAATAGTTAGAGGTATGGTGTTTTTGTTTAATCCAAAAAATTATTGCAATTGAATTTCAGTAAAACCTGCCCAATACGACCACGCTTAATACGTTTGAGCCGTCCGCCATATCCTAGTGAAAAAATGACCTTAAAATGATGTCATGCATCAAATTTTACGCAGACATGATGTAACCTTATTTATGACCTCAATATGAAGTCATATTGGATTACATTACTGTGACATTTTTATTATTTTATCTGCTCACTCCGAGATTTTGCTGCTCTACCTATATCACCAACAAAATTACGAGAAGTGAGCGTGTTATGCCTCCGTCAGCGTTTGTGAACTTAAAACATAATATAAGTTGTATATAATATATTCGTAATCACCGTTAAAAATGCTTTATTTTGATGCCACACTCGATATATTTTGAAAACATTGTTTTTTTAGAGTACATTTTTGCCGCCAATAATGCTTAAGTTTGATTTTTTAAATTTTGATGTACCCAGTGTCACTCTCACAACTAAGACAAATCTTTTGACTCCACTCACATAAAAATACGACATGCCGTTCTAGGGCGTGCTAAAGAAATATACATACATAGGCCTACACTCGAAAAACATAACCCTCCTTCTTTCGCAGTCGGGTAAAGATAACCCTCCTTCTTTCACAGTCGGGTAAAAACTTGTGTCGCACATCCTTACAATTAGCAGTGCCGGATTAAGACAACTTGATGCCCTAAGCAATTCACGCCTGTGGGGCCCCCCTACCATAAGTAAACTAACATCAGTCTTTAAGCCCTCGCGTGCCGGGAGCGTGGATCCACGCTCAAAAAAAGTGTTCAAACTCTGCCGGGAGCGTGGATCCACGCTCGGGCCGATTTCTGCAAAATGTATGAAAACTGAACATCTACAGGTTGTTTCTTTTTAGCTTATTTTTGGGTTTCCATTGGATGCAAATCTTAATTATCTATTAGAATGGAGAAAAGCGGCCGCCATTTTGAATTTCTGGGGGTGCAAAGTCAGGAAACCTCCACGTGGTGCACCCTGGGCAACGGAGCGTCGATCGAGTTGATCGGCGCTACGGCCAATATCCTGACAACAGTGGTCTTGGCGGTCGTCGCCGCTTTTTGCGGTGGCTGCCGCATCCTTAGATAGTGGGCCCGTTTATTCGGGCGGCTCCTGAAGGTCTACTCTAATGATCGACAACGATATATCGGAAACGATACGCTACTGCTCCGAAAGTATCGCAAATACCCTACTCTAACAATTGTTCGGATTCATTATCTTTTATCGTAAACTACCACTATCTGAACGATCAACGAATGAACGAATCATTATTTGCCAATGTCGTCTATGAACCTACTCTAAATGGTAATCGTCAGTGACGAACATTTGATTTTGACATCGCCTCAAACGTCATTTTTGCGATAATCGCAACGAGACCTTTTAGGGCGTCGTCAGCATTATCGTTACGTGTTATGTTTGTGATTTTCGAGTAAATTCTCTCGAAATTTGGTGTACAATAAAACAATCTTGGATCATATAACTTGTAGCAACAATAATTATCACAATTGATGTTATTTGCTTTGAGACAATCACAAGATTTTATTTAAAGTTCACAGGGATGAAAATGTAGCCTTCCATCAAAGAAGAAAGCAGCAAATAAGTTCATATCAGCGATTTTATTGTTTTAAATGTTAGTTACGTTTGCTGAGGATGTATCTAATTAAAATGATTAAATTTTCTATAAGGTATAATACTTTGTAGTAAAGCAAGAATAAAAAAAAAAATTAAACAAGAATATAATTATAATAAATGCCCCTGTGGCGTAGTTGTATTACAGTACGATTGCAAAGCTGAGGTCTCGGTTTCGATCCCCCGGTCGGGCAAAGTGATATTGAGTTTTTCTATTCAGTATCAGCCCGGAGTCTGGAATTTGTGCCCGATATGGCGATAGGCTCGCCCCCTATCACATCATGGGACGGAATAACGGCGAAAAGTGGGTGCACTAGTTGCGCCTCTGCCTACCCCTTCGGGGATAACAGGCGTGAGTGTATAAGTATATGTATAATTATAATAAATAATAATAATAATAACAATTTTATTTGGCACAAACAATTTTGACAAAGAAGTAGGAACATCAGTAATTAAGTACATAGAATTCTAAGAATTATGTTAGTACTTACAGCTAGTTTAAAATTAAACACTACATTTGGCAGGGGGCCCCAAACTAGGCAGTGCCTGTATCTTGGGGACCATAATATGAGTCTATACATTATATATAATACACTCCTTAACTGTCTGTGCCTGCGGCGGCGTCGTGTGCCGGGTTGGTCACTTCCCTGCAACATGGTAGAGGAGGCCGATGGCTGGCACATGCGTCATACTCGTGAACGGGTGCTGCTTGTGTGGACTGGTCTGCCCTTTTCGCTTACTACATCTAAGTATTACGGATAAACTTAGGGATTAGGGATAAACTTAGATTAACCCCTGGAATGCCGGGCTCAGTTTGCGTAAAAAACGCTTGCGTGCCGCCCATACATTTGAAAAAATCGGATTTTAGGTGTAAAGGATGTTCCAATTTATACACCATAAAATTCTTTTAGTACGAATTTTGAAATTATTTATTTACTTATTTATTATGGATCAATGGTCACTAAAATATTTAGAAACATTGTGAGATTTGGCATAGACGGCCGCCATTTTGAATTTCTTCGTTTTAAGGCCGATTGACCTCAAAATCGATATCTGGGCAAGCCTTTAGGTACAGAAGACGGATCCAATGTTGGAATTGAAAAAAGTGGCCGCCATTTTGAATTTCTTTGTTTTAAAGCCAATCGACCTCAAAATCGATATCTGGGCAAGCCTTTAGGTACAGAAGGCGGATCCAATGTTAGAATTGAAAAAAATGGCTGCCATTTTGAATTTCTTTGTTTTAAGGCCAATCGACCTCAAAATCGATATCTGGGCAAGCCTTTAGGTACAGAAGGCGGATCCAATGTTAGAATTGAAAAAATGGCCGCCATTTTGAATTTCTTTGTTTTAAGGCCAATCGACCTCAAAATCGATATCTGGGCAAGCCTTTAGGTACAGAAGGCCGATCCAATGTTAGAATTGAAAAAAATGGCCGCCATTTTGAATTTCTTTGTTTTAAGGCCAATCGACCTCAAAATCGATATCTGGGCAAGCCTTTAGGTACAGAAGACGGATCCAATGTTGGAATAGAAAAAGGTGGCCGCCATTTTGAATTTCTTTGTTTTAAGGCCAAGCGACCTCAAAATCGATATCTGGGCAAGGCTGTATGTACAAAAGACGGATCCAATGTTAGAATTGAAAAAAGTGGCTGCCATTTTGAATTTCTTCGTTTTAAGGCCAATTGACCTCAAAATCGATATCTGGGCAGGACTGTAGGTACAAAAGACGGATCCAATGTTAGAATTGAAAAAGTGGCCGCCATTTTGAATTTCTTTGTTTTAAGACCAATCGACCTCAAAATCGATACTTGGGCATGCCATCGTTTTGTTTTAACACTAATGGGATTTAAGATAGATATTTGGGCTTGTCTTTAGCCAAACAGAATAAATCGAGGTTGTAATTTTACTAATTTAACAATTTAAATACGCAATCACATCAAAATTAGATACTTTTAAAAATGAATAAAGTAATCAACCTGAGTAGCCTTTTAAGTCTGGTGATGGGGGGTAAATAAAGAAAAATATAATGAGATAATTATTCTTATAGCAATCGTTGAATTGTTAACGACTCCCTGATTTTTAACCGATTTTGATGCTTTCACAGAAAAATTTACTTTATTTGCTTTTTGCTGCCACGGGACACTTTTTTCTTCTTCAATTCTTTATTTTGTGACTTAAGAAAGCTGCGTTATTGAAGAGAATTGAATAAGCATTGATGGTGGCCATAATATTTAAAAAATCTATAATTAAAACCTACTATAGTTTGTGGCCATGTCCAGCGGATTTAGATTTTAAAACCAATAGCCCTTAAAACAAGAACATTTAACATGGATTGCAGTTCTTAAAACTCCGACCTCGAGTTATTCTATTTGGCTAAAGGCAAGCCCAAATATCTATCTTTCCTCTCGCGGAAGGAGAGTGCCGAGAGGGATCGCCAGCGCAGTGGTGATCCCTCCCGCCGCCAGACGAGACGTAGGAGGCGTCGGGTGGATGACTGACCGACATCTCCCGCCCTGTGGATTGGGGGCGTTGGAGAATTCCACCACGGTATCCCCTGCCTGTCGTAAAAGGCGACTAATAAAGGCCTCCGGGGTCACGGGTGGGCGGGAGGGGCCATCCACCTATTAGTCTAGCCAACTTCTGTGACCCCCGTGATGGACGGCAGCGTGCCTCACGCTGCCTCGGACGCCAAGGGCGTCCTTCGGTGTACGGGGGCTTCTGAGCCCCCGCAACAACGGACCGCAGCAGCGGTACGCGTAGGGACGGTTGCGGACGACAACTTAGACGTGAGTTGGAGGAAGCCCGCAGCCGTCCCTAATGCGACGAAGATGGCCACCGTGGAAAAAAAAATATCTATCTTAAATACAATCAGTCTTAAAACAAAGAAGTTCAAAATGGCGACCACTTTTCATAAGTCAAGCATTAAATAATTATGACTTTTACTATCAATGCCATGCCCAGTATCGATTTTGAGGTCAATTGGCCTTAAAACAAAGAAATTCAAAATGGCGACCACTTTTTCAATTCTAACATTGGATCTGCCCTTTGTACCTGAAGCCATGCCCAGATATCGATTTTGAGGTCGACTGGCCTTAAAACAAAGAAATTCAAAATGGCGGCCACTTTTTTCAATTCTAACATTGGAACCATCTTCTGTACCTAAAGGCCTGCCCAGATGTTGTTTTTGAGGTCGATTGGCCTTAAAACAAAGAAATTCAAAATGGCGGCCACTTTTTTCAATTCTAACATTGGATCCGTCTTCCGTACCTAAAGGCTTGCCGAGATATCGATTTTGAGGTCGATTGGCCTTAAAACAAAGAAATTCAAAATGGCGGCCACTTTTTTCAATTCTAACATTGGATCCGTCTTCTGTACCTAAAGGCTTGCCCAGATATCGATTTTGAGGTCGATTGGCCTTAAAACAAAGAAATTCAAAATGGCGGCCACTTCTTTCAATTCTAACATTGGATCCGTCTTCTGTACCTAAAGGCTTGCCCAGATATCGATTTTGAGGTCGATTGGCCTTAAAACAAAGAAATTCAAAATGGCGGCCACTTTTTTCAATTCTAACATTGGATCCGTCTTCTGTACCTAAAGGCCTGCCCAGATATCGATTTTGAGGTCGATTGGCCTTAAAACAAAGAAATTCAAAATGGCGGCCACTTTTTTCAATTCTAACATTGGATCCGCCTTCTGTACCTAAAGGCTTGCCCAGATATCGATTTTGAGGTCGATTGGCCTTAAAACAAAGAAATTCAAAATGGCGGCCACTTTTTTCAATTCTAACATTGGATCCGTCTTTTGTACTTAAAGCCATGTCCAGGTATCGATTTTGAGGTCAATCGGCCTCAAAACAAAGAAGTTCAAAATGGCGGCCACTTTTCTCAATTCTCATATATGATTAAGATTTGCATCCAATGGAAACAAAAAATAAGCTAAAAAGAAACCACCTGTAGATGTTCAGTTTTCATACATTTTGCAGAAATCGGCCCGAGCGTGGATCCACGCTCCCGGCAGAGTTTGAACACTTTTTTTGAGCGTGGATCCACGCTCCCGGCACGCGAGGGCTTAATAACGAAATCTTGAAGAATTTCAGACCAAATTATTACATGATTCCTAAGAGGGTTATACACTCGTATAGGATTTTAAAATTTATTACCTTTTTTGAGAGTATATAAATGAACTGCTCTAAACAAAAATAACAAATAGATTTATATCATGTTATTTTTTTTTTATTATGAATTGTATTTTTTATCTTGAACTGATTTTGAAAAGAGCAACACTAGAGTTTCTTGTCCGTTCTTCTCTAGTGAGAACTGCTTTCCGAACTGGTGGTAGAGTTAATATTGACTGAATCTAAATAATGTATAACATTTTATGGGTTCGAATAAATTTATTTCATTTCATTTCATTTCAATATGTATTTCATTTTTGTTTTATATTTCCACAAAACTCTTATATTATATAACTAAATATTTGTTTAAGTTCTGACTTTAATACTAATTTATTTATATATATATTAGATGTTAAACAATAACAAAACTAGGCATATGGCAAGAATAAAAGGAAGATAAAATAACATAAATTTTATTCAACCATAATTAATGTGAAGTAATATGTATCAGTCTTGTTTGAGATCATTACCTATAGGTGAGTTTGTTCAGCTTAAAATATTTTCTGTTTCTAAATAGCTCAGAGATAGAAGCCACTTTGTCATCTCATCACATCATTTGCTTCATGTAATGAAAGGCTTTTTAAGTTGCAGTGTCTTAGCACTGAGTTATAAGTGTGAGCTCTAACGAACTCCCCAAATCTACGTCCAAAAGAAGTTTTAATTTTCGGTAAGGGTAATCGAAAGATTCTTTTTTTAAACAATACGGGTAAACTTTCTAGTTTTAAAAGACATCTGTTATTTTAATTAACTGTTTATATTTTTTGTATTATTAGCTAAATAAGTAAAAATAAAAGTTAACTAAGTAACATTTATTGTTCCCTGTAAAGGATTAAAAAAGCTGTACTAGATTTATAACAAATCACTTATTGTTTTAGGACAACCAGTAGTAATTACATTAAAACTTATCTATCTACATTATGGTAAAAAACTTACAATAGTGTGTTAAATGCTTTACCTATAAATGCCTAGTATGCATTGAAATGTAGAAAAAATATATCAGAATATTGACAATTTTAAAGTATTATAAAAAAATTATATAAATTAAGAACACAAGTACTAATATACATAATTAGAAATTTAACAGACCCAAACCAAGTTTTATTAATTTAGTATTATAGATTTCCAGATTCTCATTAATATCACATAATTCTATGCAAATTGTTTATTTCACTTTACACGTGGAACAATTGTTTTTGGACAGTGCTTCTTTGAACTTGAGTTGGCCGCAGTCCCATTAAGCACCGGGTAGGACCTAAACAAAATAATTCAGTATTGTAATTAAAATATGTATATATGAGAGACAATATAATATGTAAAATTATCTTCAATTTATTATAATAAACTCTCATGTGTTTCATTGTTGTAACGCCAGGCCAGACATCTTTAAGGGTTCAGAATATTCAGTTGTCCTCTATGTGATTCAAACCACCATTATATTCTATATGGTCTCTGCGGACAGCTAATTATATTGCAAGATATTTCTTGTCAGTCTACATTCGAATGTAATTTATCATAAATTTGCACAACATGGAAATAAAAGTAATGTATCAATAAAACATTAATTACCTTTAGCCTCAACTTTATTCTGCCATCCAAACAGTTCAAAAGCTAACCAACTTCCTCCCACAACCACTGTGCTTGAGCATTCCCATCAATTATCCAAAGTATACTTTTTGCTATGTCTTTATGCTCGTGAAGGAAGTTGAATGAGACATATAATTGGTTGGTACTGATGATGATTGAGACACATACTAAAAACATAAAATATGTATGAGAAAAAAATCACATCATGCTATGATAAATTGTAGGAAACTTTGCAATTTCCTAATGTTAAATATATGAAACGTACCGTAACTGTTCTTCTTCTTTTTTGGTTACTGGCGACATGCATGATTATGAAGCTATTCCGCCAATATCACGTTGTTGTTGTTGTTGCAGATTGCAAAGTTTGTTGAATGTTTTTACATTGGAGACTTTGGTTGGTGGGAGAAGACAAACGAAGGCGATTGACTCTTGTTGTATGAGATGTTATATTGATTTACTAATCCTTTTTTTTCAACTGGCGTAATGACTTGATGTTTTAACGATGTTAGTAGTCTACAACAACACAAGAATAATTATTTTTACATGTATATGATAGTCACATAAAACAACACAATCAAACAAATTGATACTTACGATAGAGTAAATTGTTGTATTTCGATTTTTGAATAAGGATATTGTTTACAAGTTTGATTATTTGATATTTATTAACTCTTGTCAACTTCACACCGTATTTGACAGCGACTCCATAAAGGATAATTTTTATTTTTGTAAGCTTTGCACAATATCATTCACTCCGATTAACGAAATAAAAGACATAAACTTAGTCTATAGTTACGATAAACGATAAAGTATCCGTACATTTGTTAGAGTAGGCTGTTTGCGATACTTTCGGAGCAGTGTCGTATCGTTATTGACACAGATAACTATATATTACAGTGTTGCCAGATGTTTGACGGTTGAAGTCGCCGAAAATTCATTGCGAAGTAGCCCAAAAGTCGCCTCTTTGTATATGGAGAGGTGAAGGAGCAAAAAAAAAACCTCCCCAATTTCTAATTCCTACTGGTCCATCGTGGCGAAAATTCGAAGTAGCAGTAGTCGCCCACTTGTGTGGGGACGCGGAGGGCAAAAAAAAATAAGGTCCCCAGTTTTCAATGATTGTGTGTAAGGGGGTACCCTCAAAGCTATATAAATATCCTCAAATTCGACAAAAACAACGCATAAAACACAACTTTCCGAAGTAGCCTAAATTGGCGACTAATCACGATTCGCGTAGCCTAAACGGCGACCAGTCGCCATTCGCAATTTTTGGTCACCCCAACACTCTTCAAGATAGCCTAAATGGCGAAAAGTCGCCTAATCTGGCAGCACTGGACTGACTATAACAAGTTTGTCTTTTTTTTATTTATTTGAATATTACAGCTCTGGATACTAGTCCATTGCGCCCGTCTTTCATAAATTTTTATCGTTAGTCCTAACTCTTAAGTCCTAACTACTATGTCGAAGTAAAGCAGTGGCTACCTTACCAAGACATTATCGAAGAGTTTTAGAAGCAACAAAAATAAATACTTGATTATCACAGTTATTTCAATTCACTTAATTTGAGCCCTTTAATAGAACTAAACTCATTTGCAAAAAAAACGGGCACCTAAGCAATGAACCATTTCAAATGTTACTATTGGTTTGTTTGATAATTATAGGTAGTTTTACTTTCACAATTTTGTAAATTAATAAGCAAATAATCGTTTTCGTCAGTATTATCATAAAATTTTGATAAAATTTATGGGTTTTAATGCTAAAGTTCACTAGTAGTGTATGCTCGCTAGTAGTGCATATGCTCGTGAAGTAAAAGTTAACAAAGATTTTTGTTTGTTTTTTCTTTAATAACCCCCTCTAGCTGAAATCACAGCTTGAATTCGTCTGGGTATGCTAGCGAGGATATCCCGGATACTTGCTTGCGGAATACGTTCCCACTCCGCGGTAATCACATTCTTCAGCTCTCTGATGGTTTGCGGAGCCGGTTGTACTGATCTCACGCGTCGTTTCAGAACGTCCCAGACATGCTCTATAGGACTGAGGTCGGGACTTCGAGCTGGCCAATCCAAACGACGAATGCCGACCTCTTGCACATACGCTTCCACATCGCCAGACCGGTGGGCGCGAGCGTTGTCGTCCATAAAAATTGAGTCTTCGCCTAAAGCGGCCAATGCGGGTTGTGCATGAGGAATAAGAACTTCCGTTATGTATCGATGTCCAGTCAGTGAGTCGTTTTCAATGAAGACTAACTCTGTACGATCCATTGAATTTATTCCTGCCCAAAACATAATAGAGCCCCCACCATAAGGTGTGATTTCTTCAAAACAAGCCTCTGCAAAGCGTTCTCCTCGTCTTCGTAGCACTCGCCGACGTCGATCTTCACCGAACAGAGATATCCTGGCTTCATCGGAGAACAACACCCTATTCCAGTCTTCTTGAGTCCATGACTCACAATTTCGAGCAAACCTAAGACTGGCAACTCTGTGCTCACGGAGTAACTTAGGGCCGCTGCCGGGCGATGACTGCGTATATTGGCCGCGAGCAGCCTCCTCCTGACCGTCCATAGACTAATATGCACATTTCTTACTTCTTCGAGGTTGTTCTTAAGGTCCACATACGAAGACTTGCGATTTCCCAATGCGCGACTCACAAGAAAACGATCATCCCGTGGTTGGGTACATGGTTTTCTTCCAGAACCAGGCCTTCTCTCGACGGAACCGGTGTCTTGATACCGCTGCCAGGTCCTTTGAACCGTCGAGCGACTCACACTTAGCCTCTGAGCCACGAAGCATTGGGTGCAGCCCTCTTCGAGCAGCGCAATAATTTTGGTAGCTTTTACCACTTTCTCTAACATTATTGAGACAGCTAAACAGCAATAAATGAAGCGTTGACAATTAAGAATATGAAATAAATTTATAAAAATTGACTAAAAGTTATGAAAACCGATATTATCTTTTGGAACTTCGCACCAAAAATGTAGGATAAAAAGTGGTTTTCTGTAAAAACGAGCATCAAACGAAAATTTTAATTTAGAACGTACTGTTTTAAACACCACGGCATTTTTAAAACCGGCCAGTAACATGTACAAATGATTGAAATCATTTTGGTACCGTATTTTTTTAAAAAAGAATTAAAATCCAAACCGCCCGTTTTTTTTGCAAATGAGTGTATATTGGATAATATACCACCATAATTATGCAATATAACACTAAGTATTACCAAAATAATGAATTAAAACAAGAGCACCTCATGACACTTTCGAAGTTCCCGCCAAAACTCCCAAGTTTGTCATAACTGAATATTAGTTAGAGACAGATAGGACGCTAGTGTTGCAGATGTAAGGATAGGTAGGTAGGCACCTATAGGTGTTTGTACCAACTATTATTATTTTTGTTAATTCTTATTAAGGGAGTTTGGTTCAAAATGAAACAAAGATTAATAATTATTTATTTGTATTCCTCAGCTTATGTAATTTACATTTGTTATATGCCATTATTGGAGGACCGCTCATTTTTAATACATACTTTTCTTCAATATCCCCCCTTAATATTTTGTTAATTATTTTACACCAATTGTATATGTGTAATCTTAGAATTAGTTTTAAAAAAATCACAGACATTTGTCTTATGTATTGCGCAACCCAGCCAGTCCAAATTAAATGTTAATATTTCTTTTTTTAATTGTTCGTTTTTAATTTTTTTAACTTTGATAGTACAAAACATGTACTCAGATCACCTTACACACGATACATGTAAAATTGGGGAGCTTTTTAATAGCTCTTCGCATCCCCACGCAATTGGACGACTTTAGGCTACTGCCAATTTTTGGCGAGTTGGGCCAGCATTCATCTGGAATTAAAGACTTTTTTTGCTTCTTTGCCTCTCCATATGCAATGCGGCGACTTTAGGCTACTTCACGATGAAGTTTTTGCGACTTCAACCATCATATATCTGGCAGCACTGGAGTTATGACAAACTTGGGAGTTTTGGCGGGAACTTGGAAGTGTCATGAGGCGTTCTTGTTTTAATTCATTATTTTGGTAATACTTACTGTTATATTGCGTAACTAGCTTTTGCCCGCGGCTCCACCCGCATTAAAAAGTTTTTCCGGGATAAAAGTCCTGGTTTATATTTCCCCGGGATAAAAAGTAGCCTATGTGTTAATCCAGGACATGATCTACCCGTGTGCCAAATTTCATCGAAATCCGTTCAGTAGTTTTTGCGTGAAAGAGTAACAAACATCCATACATCCATACATCCAGACATCCATACATCCATACATACTTACAAACTTTCGCCTTTATAATATTAGTAAGATTATGGTGTTATATTATCCAATATAGTTCTATTAAAGGGCTCAAATGAAGTGAATTGAAATAACTGTGGCAATCAAGTATTTATTTTTGTCGCTTCCAAAACTCTTCAATAATGTCTTGGTAAAGTAGCCACTGCTTTACTTCGAAATAGTAGTTAGGACTAAGGATAACAATTTATGAAAGACGGGCTCAATGGACTAGTATCTAGAGCCGTAATATTTAAATAAATAATAAAAAAAGACAAACTTGTTATAGTCACAGATAGGCGGAGTTTTGGCGGGAACGTGGAAGTTTCATGAGGTGCTCTTGTTTTAATTCATTATTTTGGTGATATTTGGTGTTATATTGCATAATTATGGTGGTATATCATCCAATATAGTTCTATGAAAGTGCTCAAATGAAGTGAATTGAAACAACTGTGCCAATCAAGTGTTTTCTCGTTGCCGACAAAACTACATGATAAAGTCTTGGTTAGTCACTGCTTAACTACGACATAGTATGTAGGTAAAAAAAACCCAACGAAAAATATCACTTAAGACGAGGCTGTATGGGTGTGAACCCTTTGCCTTCCCTACAAGGGAAAATTATTAAAAAAACACACACAGATAGGCATACCGCATACTCATAGTTGGGTAGGACACGACACAAAAAGAAGAGTTTGTAAGACTAGCCTCTTTTTCTAAGCCAGTACAATGTCCCACTTCAAATGAGGCGAGGCGTAATGAAGCTCGGTGATACATTTGAAGTAACGAGTACAAATATGACATACTAGCTTTTGCTCGCGGCTCCGCCCGCTTTATAAAGTTTTTCCGGGATAAAAATCCTGCTTTATATTTTCTCGGGATAAAAAGTACCCTATGTGTTAATCCAGAACATGATCTACCCGTGTGCCAAATTGCATCGAAATCCGTTCAGTAGTTTTTGCGTGAAAGAGGAACAAACATCCAAACATCTAAACATCCATACTTCCATACATTCTTACAAACTTTCGCCTTTATAATATTAGTAGGATTTTCATTGAAAAATAACGTACTATTGTAATTTGTAGCATGCCTTTCGCTCCCTCTCTGACCCCGTCTTATAGTTTTTCTGAGATAGATAGTGCGTACGACGAATTCGCGACTACCGCGACATGAAATATGAAGTAGCACAAAAAAAATGTTGAGCCGCTCTTACATTTTGCTTCATGTACGGGACAGATGTACCGCCTCTTGTATGTCCTACCCAACACTAAATTAGTTGGCAGACAGCGCCAAGGAGAATATAAACACTACGTTAGAGACAGCGCGTTAATTTAAAAGTTTCTTGAAATTATAATATATTTAAACGACGGTATAATATATTTAAATATATTTATTTAGTAAGTATTTTTGAGTCGATGTCAAAATCAAATGTTCGTCACTGACAGTTGCCATTTAGAGTAGGTTTACAGACGACATTGGCAAATATGTTTCGTTCGTTCGTTGATCGCTTAGATAGTAAAAACAATGTAACTGAGAGTAGGCTTCGACACGACAAATGTCGCGATATATCGAATATCGCTTTTGGGAGTCGACACCCTGGTTCATCCGGGGGTGTCGACGGGCTCGGTGTGCGCTAACACCGCCCCGAGCAGGCAGTGGGGGGGAACCTTCCTCTCCGCTGTCACCGTTGCAGATCGTAATCTAGTATGGAGGTCCGTGGACATGTCTCGCGCTCCTGCTGGACCGAGGGTCTTGGCTTAATCGCCCGGACCACGAGGGAGAAAACCTCTATAAAAAGTTACCCCGAATCCCAAGCGGCGGCGCACCGCGAGGGGATGCATGGCCGATGGGTAGTTCGGTCGCTAGTGCGACCCCCGCCAGAGTACCGGCCGACCCTCTTGGCGGGTTACGCTAGGCTTACCCAGGTACGTAGCGAAGGGCCAGGGATGCGTCGCGGCTCTGTTGGGAGACGTATGGGTTGTAGGAGTTTATTTCTCTCCCAACAGACCCCTTTACGAGTTCGAGGCTTTTCTCGTTCGACTGGGGGCCCTGGTGGAGCAAGGCCAACCTCACCCGGCGATCGTCGCCGGCGACTTCAACGCCAAATCCATGGTGTGGGGTTCGCCGGCGACCGACGTTCGCGGTGAGGTCCTGGAGGACTGGGCGATCTCTGTCGGCCTGGTCGTCCTGAATAGGGGGTCGGTGGACACGTGCGTGCGGCACAACGGCGGGTCGATTGTTGATCTTTCGTTTGCGAGCCCCGCCGTTGCACGTCGTGTCCGGGGCTGGAGAGTCCTCGTGGGCGTGGAGACGTTGTCGGACCATCGCTATGTCAGGTTCGACGTCTCCGCGTCCCCGAGTATCCAGCCCAGTGGTGGACCGAGTGCCCCTAATCAGGACGGCCCGCGGTGGGTGTTACGTCGCCTCAACAAAGAGGCCCTAGAGTTGGCCGCTCTGGTCATATCGTGGCTCCCCGTGCCGGACGGGCCGGTACGGGTCGAGCAGGAGGCGGAGTGGTTCGGGGTGGCAATGTCGGACGTTTGCGACGCCGCCATGACCCGAGCCCTCCGCGGTTCGCCGCGGCGGCAGGTGTACTGGTGGTCGGCGGAGTTAGCGCAGTTGCGCGCGTCTTGCGTGGCTGCGCGCCGTCGATTCGCCAGGCATCGCCGTCGCCGATTGAGGGCGGACGATCACGCAGACCAGGAGCGGCAGCTCTACGGCCTTTATAAGGAGGCGAAGAGAGCGCTGCGGGTGGTCGTTCACAGGGCCAAGGTCGCGGCTAAGAAGGAGTTTCTGGAGACTCTCGACGGTGACCCGTGGGGGC
The DNA here is from genome assembly GCA_949316025.1 of Lapara coniferarum. Taxonomy (NCBI): domain Eukaryota; kingdom Metazoa; phylum Arthropoda; class Insecta; order Lepidoptera; family Sphingidae; genus Lapara; species Lapara coniferarum. The sequence continues at coordinate 103,567 of OX438929.1, read as the reverse complement.
GCCCCTATCGCTTGGTTATGAACAAGCTTCGACCAGCGGCGCCCCCACTGTCGCAGAGTCTCCGGCCAGACTTGCTGGCCAACGTAGTCGCGACCTTGTTTCCGGCCACCGTGGAGACCACTCCTCCACCGATGGCGCCACCGGATGTGGCGTCGTCGTCGTACGAGACTTCGGCAAGGGAAATCCCGGAGGTTTCGCCCGCTGAAATGCGGGCGGCAGTGCTTCGGCTGCGGAGCAAAAACACGGCCCCAGGGCTCGATGGCATCCCCGGGAGGGCCTGGGTGCTAGCCATCGAGTACCTGGGTCCGAGGCTCCGCAGTTTGTTCTCCGCCTGTTTGGAGCAGGGCGTCTTCCCGGCGCGTTGGAAAACCGGGAAGCTCGTCCTGCTGAAGAAGGAAGGAAGACCCGCAGAATCGCCGTCGGCCTACCGGCCCATCGTGCTGCTCGACGAGGTCGCCAAACTCTTCGAGCGTATAGTCCATGCTCGCCTCGTCGAGCATCTCGATAGGGTCGGTCCGAATTTGGCCGACGTACAATTTGGATTCCGCAGGGGACGTTCCACCGTCCACGCGATTCTGCGGGTGAAGGCACAGGCGGAGGATACAGTGGCCAGAGGCAGTGTAGTGATAGCGGTATCGTTGGATATCTCCAACGCCTTCAACTCGCTGCCCTGGCTCTGCATCCACGAAGCACTGCGGTACCACGTGGTGCCACCCTATCTCCGGCGTCTGGTGCACGCGTACCTTTCTAACAGGGACGTGGTGTATCCGGGCGCCGACGGGTGGCACCGAAGAGCGATGTCGTGCGGTGTTCCACAGGGCTCGGTTTTGGGCCCTCTCCTGTGGAACATCGGGTACGACTGGGTGCTCCGTGGTGCCAATCTCCGGGGCGTCGACGTGACTTGTTACGCTGACGACACGCTGGTCACGGCGACATCTGGGACTTTCCAGGATGCCGCAATATTGGCGGCGGCGGGCACCGGCCAAGTTGTAAATCGTATTCAACGATTAGGTTTGAAGGTGGCCCTTGAAAAGACCGAGGCCATTTGTTTTCACAGGCCTCGGAAAGGGCCACCGGCCGGTGCCCACATCGTTGTGGAGGGGGTGCGGATTCCCATCGGCAAGACCATGAAGTATTTGGGTTTGATCTTGGATAGCCGATGGGAATTTCGCACCCATTTTGAAACGATGCGGACAAAACTGTCCCGGGCAGCGGGCGCTCTTTCCAGCCTGCTGCCCAACCTGGAAGGTCCTGGCATCCCTTGCCGAAGGTTATACCACGGAGTCGTGCGGTCCATGGCCCTGTATGGCAGTCCCGTTTGGGCTGATTCCCTGAGCGATCGCTGCGTTGCGCTTTTGCGCAATCCTCAACGTGTAGTGGCGCAGCGAGCGATCAGGGCATACCGCACGGTCTCGTACGAGGCGGCTTGCATGTTGGCCGGATTCCTGCCCTGGGATCTGGACGCCCGATCCCTGTCCGATGCTTTTCATTGGCGGGAGGAGGCGTTCAGTCGCGGACAGCGTCCGGCCCTGAAGGAGGTGGAGGCCATGAGGGCCTCCTTACGGCGAGCCGCCGTGGAGGAGTGGCGTCTCAGGCTGGAGGCCCCGTCAGCGGGGCTGAGGGTCGTAGCGGCAGTGCGCCCGGTCTTTGCCGAGTGGCTAGACAGGCGCCACGGCCCGGCTACATTTCGATTGACACAGATGCTCACCGGACATGGTTGCTTCGGTGAGTATCTGTGTCGAATTGTTGGCACGGAGGTGTCGGCCGTGTGTCACCATTGTGACAACTGCCCGCTGGATACGGCCCAGCACACATTGGAGTTTTGCCCAGCCTGGGACGAGGAGCGCAGCGCTCTCAGAGCAGTCGTCGGAGGAGACCTCTCGCTGCCGGCCGTGGTTGCTTCCATGGTCGGCAGTCGGGAGGCCTGGCGTGCGGTGGCCCACTTCTGCGAGGTGGTGCTCTCGCAGAAGGAGAGTGCCGAGAGGGATCGGGAGCGGGAGGATCCCTCCCGCCGCCAGAGGAGACGAAGGAGGCGCCGGGTGGACGACTGACCGGCGTCTCCCGCCCTGTGGATTGGGGGCGTTTGGAGAATTCCACCACGGTATCCCCTGCCTGTCGTAAAAGGCGACTAATAGGGGCCACCGGGGGTCACGGGCGGGCAGCAGGGGGCTGTCCGTCTTTAGTTTTGTGTATCCTTTGCACATTGTTGTGACCCCCGTGATGGACGGCAGCGTGGCTGGTTGGCCTCACGCTGCCGTAGACGCTGAGAGCGTCCTTCGGTGCGCGGGGGCGTCTGAGCCCCCCCCATAACAGGAGACGGGCCGCACCAGGCGGCACCGCGCAGGGGCGGTTGCGGACGACAACTTTGACACTTTAGTCTTGGGCAACCCGCAGCCGTCCCTAATGCGCCGAAGAAGGCCACCGCGGAGTTTTAGTTGGTATGCCGTGCGGTGTACATAGGTTAGGGACTCGGCCCGGCGGTCGCCCGATGTTTTCCATCTCTCCGGGCGGCTCAACGCCGGGTCGTAAGGCACAGTGACCCCAACATAACCGCTCGGTCGCCCCCCACGAAGGCCGGGCGGTAGTGGTAACACACTTTCTCCGCGAAAACAAAAAAAAAAAAAAAAAAAAAAAGGCTTACCCAGGTACAGGGGGCACTGCCTGGGTGGACTCTTTATTTCCCCCACACTCGTGGGATTCATCATGGATAATATTAACCCCAAAATCATATTGACGAAGTTGCCTACTCCAGTTCCGGCTGGAGAGGCGGAGATTGGTGGGCGAAAGCCCACTGATAGAGCGAAGAGAGTCGGCGCGGGCAAGATGTCCGTAGACGTCGACTCTGAGTCGAGTGGGAGCGTTTCCTCCGTTCGGAGCCGTAGGCTCTGGAGGAAACGCTCAGAGGTGAGTAGCAGGTCGTCCCTCGGGAGCGACACTGAGGAGCCGGTCCCGAAGTCGCAAGCGACAACCGGACGCGGCAGGGGAGGACCATCTTTGGTCGACGATTCTGTCGACCAAAGAAAGAGAGGTAACGCGCGCGATCTCCTGCAGCGCAGGGAGGCCCGCCAAAGGGCGAGGAGAGAGGAGAGCGAGAAGGGAATGGTCCTTCGCTCCGCCGCTAAGGCAAAGGTGCCCGCCGAGGTGGTTGTCGCCGCGGAACCGGCACCGAGCGCTCGCCCTAAAGGCGAGGCCAAAAAGTGGCGAGATAAGTGGGCCAAATTGGAGGAGGCGGTGAAGGAGCTGAAGCGTGAAAACGCTTCTCTCCTTCGCCGTCTGGAGGAGCTGGCAGCAGTGGAGGCCAAGTGGCAGGCCAGAATGGAGTCGGTGCTCCTAGGGCCGGCCCAGAGGCCTCCACTGGCCCACGAGAGACGGTCCACCCCCGGGGACATACCACTCCCCGTCCAGGGTGGTTTCGTTGGGGGAGCTCCCCAGCCTTCCTCTAAGGGGAAGGGGAAAGGAGCAGTGCAGCCTGCTCCTCCTCTTAAGGCTCCTGTCATCGGGGCCGGGCCCTCCGCCTCTGCTGCCGTGGCGGTCGCTGGACCGTCTGGGGTGCCTAGGAAAGGGAGGAAAGCCGCCACTCCCGCTGCCCCCGTCGTAGTGGCGACCGCTCCAAGGGAGCCTCGCCCACTGCCGCCGGCCCCAGCGTCCATGGACGCTGAATGGACGGTGGTGGTGGGGAAGAAGAAGTGGGGGAAGCCCGGCCTCGCTGCGGCGCCTACAGCGAAGCCGCAGCAGAGGAGGCAGAGGCGCAAGGAGCCCAAGCTGCGTCAGCCACGCTCGGCGGCGATAGTGCTGTCGCTGACGCCGGCGGCCGTGGCCAAGGGGCTCACGTACGCGAAGGTGCTGACGGACGCTCAGCACCGCGTGGACCTCGCCGGCCTCGGAATAGACAGACTGAGGCTCAAGGTGGCAGCCACGGGTGCCATGCTGTATGAGGTGCCCGGGGCTGAGTCGGAGCGGAAGGCGGACTCCCTCGCCGCAAGGCTGAGGGAATGCTTTGGCGGGTCGGAGGATGTCCAAATCTCCCGGCCAACTAAATGCACGGAGCTGCGGCTGTCGGAGCTGGATCCTGCAGCCACAGCCGAGACGGTCGCAGCGGCCCTCAGCGTTGCGGGCGAGTGCGCAGTTGATGCCGTAAAGGTCGGAGAAATCCGGCCTGATCGTTCCGGCCTGAGCGCAGTTTGGGCCAAGGTGCCGACCAGGGCGGCCCAAAAAATAAAGGCGGGCCGCCTGATGGTAGGGTGGACTGTGGCCCGGGTGACCGTGCTCGGAGCGCGCCCGATGCGGTGTTTCCGTTGCCTTGAGCACGGTCACACGCAGAGCACCTGCACCGGAGGACCGGACCGCAGCGATCTTTGTTATCGCTGCGGCAAACCGGGCCACAAAGCCCGCAGATGCGAGGCCGCGCCGAACTGCGCAGTCTGCGCGGCCTCAGGGAGGCCCGCCAAACATCCGGTGGGCGGGAAGGCGTGCCCCGCCCCCTCCCGTCGCGATAGGCGTCGCGACGGGATACGAAGTGCTGCTGCCGCTGGGGCTTCGACCCAGCCGCAGGCAGCGAGCCCACCGCAAGATGCCGCGATGGACGTGGTAGAGATCGCCCAATAATGGAATTAAATTTCCTCCAGGCGAACATCAACCACTGTGCCAGTGCCCAGGACCTGTTGTCCCAAAGCCTGGCGCAGTGGTCGGTGCAAGTGGCCGTGGTCGCTGAGCCGTATTTTGTCCCCCCCCCCCCGGGATAACTGGGCTGGGGACCTTGACGGCTTGGTGGCCATCATCAGCAGGGGCGCCGCTGGCTCCCCACCCTTCGAAAAAGTAGCGAAGGACAGGGGATGCGTGGCGGTTCTGTTGGGAGACATTTGGATAGTAGGAGTGTACTTTTCTCCCAGCAGACCCCTCACCGAATTTGAGTCTTTCCTCGTTCGGCTGGGGGCCTTGGTGGAACAAGGCCAACCTCGCCCGGCGGTCGTCGCCGGCGACTTCAACGCCAAGTCCGTGGCTTGGGGTTCGCCGGCGACGGTCGGTCGTGGTCGGGTCCTGGAGGAATGGGCGATCTCTGTCGGCCTGGTCGTCCTGAACAGGGGGTCGGTGGACACGTGCGTGCGGCACAACGGCGGGTCTATTATAGACCTGTCGTTTGCGAGTTCCGCCGTCGCACGTCGTGTTCGGGACTGGAGAGTCCTCGTGGGCGTGGAGACGTTGTCGGACCATCGATACATCAGGTTCGGCGTCTCCGCGTCCCCGAGTATCCAGTCCGGTGGTGTACCGAGTGCCCCAAATCAGGACGGCCCGCGGTGGGCGCTTCGTCGCCTCGATGGGGAGGCCCTAGTGCTGGCCGCTCTGGTCATGTCGTGGCTCCCCGTGCCGGACGGGCCGGTACGGGTTGAGCAGGAGGCGGAGTGGTTCGGGGTGGCAATGTCGGATGTTTGCGACGCCGCCATGCCCCGGGCTCTCCGCCGTTCGCCGGTGCGACAGGTGTACTGGTGGTCGGCGGAGCTAGCGCAGTTGCGCGCGTCGTGCGTTGCTGCGCGCCACCGATACGCCAGGCATCGTCGTCGCCGGCTCAGAGAGGAGAATCACGCAGACCAGGAGCGGCAGCTCTATGGCCTCTACAAAGAGGCAAAGAGAGCGCTGCGGGTGGCCATTCATGGGGCCAAGGTCGCGGCACGTAAGGCGTTCTTGGGGACTCTCGACAGTGACCCGTGGGGGCGCCCTTATCGTATGGTGATGAAGAAGCTTCGCCCAGCGGCGCCCCCGCTGTCGCAGAGTCTCCGGCCAGAATTACTGGCCAACGTCGTCGCGGCCTTGTTCCCGGCCACCGTGGAGTTCACTCCTCCACCGATGGCGCCACCGGATGTGGCGTCATCGTCGAGTGAGAATCCGGCAAGGGATATCCCGGAGGTTTCGCCCGCTGAAATGCGGGCGGCAGTGCTTCGGCTGCGGAGCAAAAACACGGCCCCAGGGCTCGATGGCATCCCCGGGAAAGCCTGGGTGCTAGCCCTCGAGTACCTGGGCCCGAGGCTCCGCAGCTTATTCACCGCCTGCCTGGAGCAGCGCGTCTTCCCGGTGCGTTGGAAAACTGGGAAGCTCGTCCTGCTGAAGAAGGGGGACGACCCGCAGAGTCGCCGTCGGCCTACCGGCCCATCGTGTTGCTCGACGAGGTGGCAAAGCTCTTCGAGCGCATCATCCATACCCGCCTCGTCGAGCATCTTGAGAGGGTCGGACTAAATCTGGCCGACGAGCAGTTTGGATTTAAGAGGGGACGTTCCACTGTCCACGCGATTCTGCGGGTGAAGGCACAGGTGGAGAATGCAGTGGCTGGGGGTGAAGTTGTAATCGCGGTGTCGTTGGACATCTCCAACGCATTCAACTCGCTGCCCTGGCCCTGCATCCACGAGGCACTGCGGTACCACGTGGTGCCGCCCTATCTCCGGCGTCTGGTGCACGCGTACCTGTCTGACAGGCACGTGGTGTATCCGGGCGCCGATGGGTGGCACCGAAGAGCGATGTCGTGGGGTGTTCCACAGTGCTCTCTTTTTGGGCCCTCTCCTGTGGAACATCGGGTACGACTGGGTGCTCCGTGGTTCCAATCTCCGGGGCGTCGGCGTGACTTGTTACGCCGACGATACGTTAGTCACAGCGACTGCTGGGACCTTCCGGGACGCCGCAACTCTGGCGGCGGCGGGCACCGGCCAAGTAGTTGGTAGAATTCAACGTTTAGGGTTGAAGGTGGCCCTCGAGAAAACCGAGGCCGTGTGTTTTCACGGACCTCGGAGAGGGCCACCGGCCGGTGCCGGCATCGTCGTTGGGGGGGTGCGGATCCCCATCGGCTCTAGCATGAAGTATCTAGGTTTAGTCCTGGATAGCCGATGGCGATTCCGCACCCACTTTAAGGAGTTGAGGACGAAATTGTCCCGGGCAGCGGGCGCTCTTTCCCGCCTGCTGCCCAACCTGGAAGGTCCTGGCTTCCCTTGCCGGAGGCTGTATCACGGAGTCGTGCGGTCCATAGCCCTTTACGGCAGCCCCGTTTGGGCTGACTCCCTGGGCCGCCCCTGCGTCGCCCTTCTGCGCGCCCCGCAGAGAGCTTTAGCGCAGCGGGCGGTCAGGGCGTACCGCACGGTCTCTTTCGAGGCGGCTTGCCTATTGGCCGGATTTCTGCCCTGGGACCTGGACGCCAAATCCCTTGCCGATGTATTCCATTGGCGGGAGGAGGCGTTCAGTCGTGGGGAGCGTCCGGCCCTGAAGGAGGTGGAGGCCAAGAGGGCCGCCTTACGACGAGCCGCCGTGGAGGAGTGGCGTCTCAGGCTGGAGGCCCCGTCGTGGGGGCACCGGGTCGTAGAGGCAGTGCGTCCTGTCTTTGCCGAATGGCTGGACAGGCGCCACGGAGCGGCAACATACCGCCTGACGCAGGTGCTCACCGGGCATGGCTACTTCGGTGAGTTCCTGTTTCGGGTGGTACGGATAGAGGAGTCGGCCGTGTGTCACTATTGTGACAACTGCCCAATGGACACGGCCCAACATACGTTGGAGTGTTGTCCAGCCTGGGATGAAGAACGCAGCGCTCTCAGAACAGTCGTCGGAGAAGACCTCTCGCTGCCAGCCGTGGTCGCTTCCATGGTCGGCGGCCGGGAGGCCTGGCAGGCGGTGGCCCACTTCTACGAGGCGGTCCTCTCGCGGAAGGAGAGTGCCGAGAGGGATCGCCAGCGCAGTGGTGATCCCTCCCGCCGCCAGACGAGACGTAGGAGGCGTCGGGTGGACGACTGACCGACGTCTCCCGCCCTGTGGATTGGGGGCGTTTGGAGAATTCCACCACGGTATCCCCTGCCTGTCGTAAAAGGCGACTAATAGGGGCCTCCGGGGGTCACGGGCTTCTGAGACCCCGTAACAGGAAAAGGACCGCAACAGCGGTATGTGCAGGGGCGGTTGCGGACGACAACTTCGACGTGAGTCGGAGGAAGCCCGCAGCCGTCCCTAATGCGCCGAAGATGGCCGTTTAAAAAAAAAAAAAAAATTATGAATTTCTTTGTTTTGAGGCCGATTGGCCTCAAAATCGATATCTGAGTAGGCCTGTAGGTACAAAAGACGGATCGAATGTCAGAATTGAAAAAAGTGGCCGCCATTTTGAATTTCTTTGTTTTAAGGCCAACCGACCTCAAAATCGATATCTGTGCAGGCCTTTAGGTTGCCTGTTGCGCGACTATAGGCTGAGGCGTCGACCGCTCTGCATACCGGCGAATCCCGATGCGTCCTTGGCTGAAGGCCATTGCCAGCCATTGACTCGTCCGCGCACCGACTCGTGCGCTGTGACGTTAGCCGTCAGTCGTCGGCGGAGAGTGCCGAACGATGCCGAAGTGTAAAGACGCGAACCAATCGCGTGTCGGCATTGAGCGCTGACCATTCAGCGTGCAGCATCCGCAGACTTCAGCGCCGTCTGCAGGTGGGAGCTTGAATCAGCGCGCGTCACGTGACCCGCGCATGCGTAGCTTGGGGTGCGGCTAACTTCAGGTGGCGTTGGACCGCCACAGGTACAAAAGACGGATCCAATGTTAGAATTCAAAAAAGTGGCCGCCATTTTGTATTTCTTTGTTTTAAGGCCAATCGACCTCAAAATCGATATCTGGGCAGGCCTTTAGGTACTGAAGACGGATCCAATGTTAGAATTCAAAAAAGTGGCCGCCATTTTGAATTTCTTTGTTTTAAGGCCAATCGACCTCAAAATCGATATCTAGGCAGGCCTGTATGTACAAAAGACTGATCCAATGTTAGAATTGAAAAAAGTGGCCGCCATTTTGAACTTCTTTGTTTAAGGCCAATCGACCTCAAAATTGATATCTGTGCAGGCCTGTAGGTACAAAAGACGGATCCAATGTCAGAATTGAAAAAAGTGGCCGCCATTTTGAATTTCTTTGTTTTAAGGCCAATCGACCTCAAAATCGATATCTGGGCAGGCCTGTAGGTACAAAAGACGGATCCAATGTTAGAATTCAAAAAAGTGGCCGCCATTTTGAATTTCTTTGTTTTAAGGCCAATCGACCTCAAAATCGATATCTAGGCAGGCCTGTAGGTACAAAAGACTGATCCAATGTCAGAATTGAAAAAAGTGGCCGCCATTTTTAATTTCTTTGTTTTAAGGCCAATCGACCTCAAAATCGATATCTGGGCAGGCCTGAAGGTACAAAAGACGGATCGAATGTTAGAATTGAAAAAAGTGACCGCCATTTTGAACTTCTTTGTTTTAAGGCCAATCCACCTCAAAATCGATATCTGGGTAGGCCTTTAGGTACAAAATACGGATCCAATGTCAGAATTGAAAAAAGTGGCCGCCATTTTGAATTCCTTTGTTTTAAGGCCAATCGACCTCAAAATCGATATCTGGGCAGGCTTTTAGGTACTGAAGATGGATCCAATGTTAGAATTCAAAAAAGTGGCCGCCATTTTGAATTTCTTTTTTTTAAGGCCAACGACCTCAAAATCGATATCTGGGCAGGCCTTTAGGTACAAAAGACGGATCCAATGTTAGAATTGAAAAAAGTGTCTGCCATTTTTAATTTCTTTGTTTTAGGGCCAATTGACCTCAAAATAGATACTGGGCATGCCATTGATAGTAAAAGTCAGATCTAATGTTAGACTTAAGAAAAGTGGTCGCCATTTTGTACTTCTTTGTTTTAAGACTGATTGGATGTAAGATAGATATTTGGGCTTGTCTTTTAGCCAAAAATAATTAATCGAGGTTGGAATTTTAAGAACTGCATTCCATGTTAAATGTTCTTGTTTAAGGGCTATTGGTTTTAAAATCAAAATCCGCTGGATATGGCCACAAACTATAGTTGGTTTTAATTATAGCACTTTTAAATAATATTACCATCAAAGCTTATTCAATTCTCTTCAATAACGATATCGCAGCTTTGTTATGTCGCAAAATAAGGAATTTGTCTTCGAATTTAAGAAGTGGCCCGTGGCAGCAAACAGCTAATAAAGTAAATTCTTCTGTGAAAGCATCAAAATCTGTTAAAAATCCGGGGGTCGTTAGCAATTCAACTATGGCTATAAGCATAATTAGCCGCGTAGAACAAATTATCTTACTAAATTTTTCTTCCCCTACATCGTTATGCCCTGGTGGGTGGCCATTCAATTACTGTATCTTTTTTTTTTGAAGTTATACTTTAGGCGCGTTATGAAAAATTGATGGGAGTGAAATTTACGATGCGCGCCCATGTGTGACACAAAAATTCTCACGGTTTTTTATAATTTTCCCTTTATAGGGAAGGCAAAGGGATCAAGCCCATACAGCCTCGTCTTAAGTGATATTATTGGTTGTCTTTTTTTTTAATTAATTATTAAATTAATTTATTTACTTTTAAAATATTAAATAATTGTGGGTGACCCATGTCACCACATTTATTACACACACAAAAATAACACATAATACACATACAACACAAACATTACTAACAAAATTATAATAAAGAAAAAATAAAACAATATAAAATAAAAAGTATCAACGCACAGACAAATAAATATTAATGTTTGAATAAAATTATATATAGATAACCCGATCTTGTTTTGTTAAGTTAAACGAATGCATTCTATTGTGCGCACCGGTTACCTGTCGCGTGACGTCATTTTGGGTCGGTCAGTCGTTGACCGACGCGCTGTATGCGTACACAGAGAATAACTGGAGTACAGTCGTAACGCTACCGCTAAACGATACACCTGTGTTGCTTAATGCCACGAAGAAAAGAAGAAGAGCGGAGGTGTGTCAAGCCAAAATCTCTTTAGAACGTAGCGTCGCTAAATGCGGGGGGTCGGGGGATGAAATATAACGATAGCTCCTCCCCCCAATCAAAATCCATCTAGCGGTGAATGGAATTATTACAACGTAACAGAGCTAACTTGTCAATAATTTAGTTCGTCTTTTCAACCCTACGGCGTAACAAGCAAAAGTGTTTGTTCCAGACGATTCTATGTGCGTTAGTATGACGGACCACATTATTTATTATTCTACTGGCGCTTAACCGTTTTTTCAGCATATACATTACATAGGTGACACATATATGATAAAATAATTATATATGTCTATAATTATTTTATCATACATACAGGAAAATTAGGGAATAAAACAAAATAAAATAAGTTGTTAAAGTTCTTGATAAAAAATCTTTATTGATTAAAATTAATAATTACGATAATCTTACTAATATCTACTTCAGTATCCTGTGATAATATTATAAATGCGAAAGTTCATAAAAATATTTGGATATTTACATGTGTGTTAGAAGTAAACACAGAAACAACAAAACGGATTTAGATGAAATGGCACGCTAGTAGATCATGTCTTAGATTAACACATAGTCTACTTGTTATCCCGGTAATTTACCCCCATGGAAATAATGCATATTTTTAATCTCTTCATAGGGACTTTTTTTAGCGGAAAGGCTTTACACGGGGATGAAGCCGCAAGAAACACCTAGTATTATGATAAAAATGAATGTATTCCTTATTGGCCACTGAACAAACCGCATCGCACGCAACCTTTACGCCCAGGTTCCCGCCAAAGTCCGTAAAATATTATAGTTGCGATCAGAAATTGTTGGTTGTAAATGTCAAATGTCAAAAACAAATAAAACGAACTAAAGTATTCTTTTAAATTTAATTTATTTCTAAACGATGGGACGAATATTAAACGTTGGACATTCAAAACCAAAACAAGAAGAATAAAACTCCACTTTTAGTGATATTTTAACTTGTAAATTTAATTGATTTCTAAACGAAGGGACGAACATCAAATGTTTGACAGGTAGGAATATTTTCTAAAGAAAAGCGAAATTGTTGTTTTTACTATATTCCAAGCATTTTTTTATATTTTCGAATATTTTGTTGGCGTCCAGTTGTTGCGTCTATTCATAACACGTATTCATGCATTTCTATTTTCTGTATTTACAGCATCGGTAGTAATAAGTTACTTTCTCCGCAAAAACAAAAAAAAATGGGGAATCTAAAATGATAACAAATAACTCAATAACACGAAAAAAACTTACAAATACAACGAAATTAATAAAAATAATATCGACGCTTGAAAGGCAATCATATCTAAGCGACATTTAGCAAATTTTTCAGTAGAGCGTTTTAAAGTTTTGATTTTGACAAAAAAATCATAAAGAAACTATTTGCTGCACAAAAATAATTGTAACTGTTTTAGGAACTTCTTAATTTTTGACATTTTTTGACTTAAATCAACAGCCTTGACGATTATAAATTAAAAAGTTACCGTCGCTTAGTTAAAAATTACCTTAATTTACAAACAGGTAAAATCATCTAAATGGATAATTTTATGGATACCTTAACAAGTAAATTTAAAGAAATATCAAATATTTAAAAATGCGCAGTTGGTAAGAATCGTATAAGGATAACTAAACATATTAATAAAATCAATTAAAAATATCTATAGCTAAATTACTGGGTCGCACGAATGTAGAAAAACATAAATATGTGCATAATATTGTAAATATTAATAATAATAAAAATCGTTATTGCCACAATATATAAATGTACTTTTTTTTTTTAATCCCATGACTCCCGAACTAGTGTTAACTGTATCTCGGGAGACAGAGAATATTTTTATTCCCACCAACATTAAACTATTTAATAAACAGCAAACTTTAATGAAAATCAAATTTTATTGTTACATAAACATACTTACATCCAAAATATAGCATATTGATATAGAATTTGTTAATAGTTAACAAATTTCGTTAGAGGGAGGTTCTCGCCTCAAGCAGAACTAGAAAACAATAATATTATCATTTATTCATTGTGTTGGAAACTCGTAATTTTCACTCAAATTTTATTTTTGCTGAAAGCACACACATACAACCTCACGCCCTCATCCCATACGGGTAGTCAGAGACTATGGAGCACCACATTCTACGATTTTGACATACGTCTTCCACAAACGATTTTCATAGTACTTTGCAAACACGAGAAAGAATGTGGGACGATGTAAAAGAGGCCATGGAATATAAGAAAAATACATGGCTAGATGAGAATAGCCAACGACACTTTTAAAACACTAGGTGGTTCGCAAGCGGGTGTATTTTCTTTATTACGAACAGGTGAATATCTCCTAACAATAAGTATAACCACCTGAACATACCCGGTAAAATTAACTATGCGACATCATTGAAGTTAAAGGTTGACAAGTAAAAATATCTAAGCATAAAAAATAGAACTTATACTATTCAGGTAAAACTATCTAACCGATTAATCTCTTTTTATTTTGTTTTATGTAAAGTTGTATATATGTACTATTAACAAAATATTTTATTAAGCTGAAAATATCTAAGCACATCAATATGGTGAGTATGGGTGCAGGCAAATATATATCTACGCCAATGCTATAATTTTGTTGTGTAGGTAATAAACAACTAATTAAAGAGTGAGCATATTTTTATTTCAAGTAAACATATATTAATGCAAAACATGTAATATCACGATTTCAAGTAAGACACGATAAGTTTAAAATCAATTTCCTTAAGTGTACCAACTTCTATAAATCCGAAAAGTCGTAAATTTCTTGTCGGTAAATGAGAAAAAAGATGTGAAATTTACCGGAATCATCTAATATCTAACCGCCAAAAAAGTTGTCCTAGAGCTACGAAACCCGGATCAATCGACGCAAAAAAAATTGGCGATTCCAAATATGTATATAACTCATTTTCGGTATATTTGTCGCTTAGATATTATTGCCTTTCAAGCGACGAATTATATTCGATGTTGGGTGTCGCTCGCATGACGCACATGTTTTTCGCTATCCGTTATTTCTGAATACTTACCCACAGATGTCACTACATTTTAAATATATTTTTTCACATTTTATGTAACTAAGTAATAAATCTTTGAAATAATTAATATATTAGCAGGCAGAATAAGCTAAATTTACTAATTTCTGCCGAAAATTCGTATGACATGCGTTTATAACGTTAAAATCATGATATCAGTGAGAAATCTAAAGAACCAAACTTTTTGACGACAGATGTCACTTTGTAATAAAACAATAAAATGTGTTTTAAAATGCAAATAATCATAAATTTAAACGACTTACAAATGAAATGTTATGCCATCTTGTTTGATTTGTGATCCTGAGCAATTTCTACACCCAGCAACAGCGCACTTCATGGTTAAAAAAAAATTATACCTATTTAAACGTCAGATGAGTCCGATCCGAACGCACTGACGACTCACTCGGAACTACAGTTTTAGGCCCCGCCTACTGTGACGTCATGACCTTAGTTGATGGTGACATGGCCTGATTGCCTTGCGGCACCTCCGCTCTTCTTCTTTTCTTCATGCTTAATGCTAACTCGTAGTACTATCGCTCCGAAAACTGTATCTTCTGTTTCGCGCTACTTTCTATCGCTGTCTTGACTTTCTGCTCTCTCTCCTTCTATCTTATGTGTATGGTGTTATTTGTGTAGTGTGCTTATTAAAATCTATCGTGGACTGAACTTTGGACTTTTACTTCTCTACTCTTCTTACTTCTGCTATCAGCTATACTACATGTCTACCACACCAACCATATAATTAATAATAAATTTTGAATTAAGAATCTTCTAATATTTAGTACAAATTATGTCATATATGTAAGCTTTGTACATTGCATGTTGGGTACGCAGCTTAATACTTGTACTATCTGAACGCCGCCTTAAAGTATGACGTTACATTTTACAATATGGACGATAGATTCAAGAAGGGTTATGAGACGGAGTAGAATATAAGCCCGCTCGTGAAGTTATTTATTTGATTTATTATTTATTTGATTAGAAGTAAATTTCATAAATTCGTTAAGTTTAGTAATAGTGTTGATCTACTAAGGCATTGGAAGTAAAAACCTTTAATTGTCGATTTTTCTATTTTAGATAAATCAAATTGTGTGTGATTTGCTCCCATATCATCCAACATATTATAAATCGACAACTGTCAGAGTTTGATTGGATAAAAGTAGATCATGGCAAGATTGCAATTTGAGGTTGAGCTGGCAGCGGATGAAGATCCAAAGAATACCATCATGATTATAAAATCAATAACAACAGAAGAGGGAATAACATATCTCATACCGCCATATTTTCAACCAGCAAAACACCACATTCAATTGACAAAGCTACCTGAATTTTTAAAAATAAAAAGAATATTACAGAGAAGAGGTCATAATAGAAAAGTGTGGATATCTATGCCAAGTGATGTGCTAGAACTATACAAAGATAATACTGGAAATATGGTATTTAATGACTATTTATTACAAGAAATTACTCAAACCACAAGTCAATCTACTACAGATGGAAAATTATTAGAAATTTTAGAGAAATTAAGTGACAAGTCCAATATCAACAAAGAAAAACATAACAATTTAAGCAAATTAACAGAAAAATTTGTTTTGAAAAAGTTTGATAATAAGATCACTAATGCCAAACAATGGTTGCAATGTTTTGAGAGTGAATGTATAAGATTTGATTTAAATTGTGATACAGAGAAAATTAGTGCTTTGAGATTATTTTTGAATGACTCAGAAAGTGACTGGTATGAGTCTATGTTAATTAAACACAGTTTAAACTCACAGTGGGAGATATGGCAAGTAAGTTTTCTAGACACATTTGCAGATAAAAGTTGGTCCTCTGTAATCTATGCATTGACTTACAAACATTTAAATGGCTCTCTCTTGGAATATGCATTGAAAAAGGAAAGATTGTTACTAGAGTATAACTGTGATATTGATAACAGAACTCTCACTGACTTAATTGTCGCAGGATTACCAACTTACATTAGAAGTAAACTAGATAGAAAAGAAATGGCAAACTCAACTCTTCTGTTCAGTGCCCTACGGATGCATGAAAATCAAAATAATACACAAAAAAAAACTATGGAGAAAAAAAGCTACACAAAATCAGAAGCAGAGTGGCGAAAAAAAACACCATGTCAGATATGTTACAAGATTGGAAAGAAAAACAGATTTCACTCTGAAGACTTGTGCTGGTTCAAAGAAGACAAGAACAGTAATGACAGTGTAAAACACTGCAAAAACTTGACATTAGAGATTGATC
Organism: Lapara coniferarum; assembly: GCA_949316025.1. Classification (NCBI taxonomy): domain Eukaryota; kingdom Metazoa; phylum Arthropoda; class Insecta; order Lepidoptera; family Sphingidae; genus Lapara; species Lapara coniferarum. The sequence continues at coordinate 87,473 of OX438929.1, read as the reverse complement.
AATTTCAGAATACAAAAAACTAAATATTCCCCCACTAATAGAAGCTGAAGTTATATTGAATGACCAACTGAAATGCACAGGTATCTATGACCCTGGCTCAAATATAACCTTAATAAATTCAAAATTAATAAAGGTAAAAAAGATGCACTAAGAACATTATTCCTTTCTTCGGAAGATTGCTTAAAAGTGTGGAATCCAATAAATCATATCCCGGCGCTTTCTTGGATGGTAGATTCTTTATCTCGCGGTATATTTCATTGGGACTAACAGCCTTTAATGGAAGGCATAGTTGATTAGGTATCTGTAAGTAGTCGGTTATTTCTTCGTCCTTTTCTGCATCGGTACAAGGTAGTGGTGTAAATACCCTTTCTAAGTGTTCAGCGAATACTTTTGCTTTTTCAGCTTCAGTTCTAGCCCAGCCTCCATCTTGTCTTCTCAATGGTGGGATGTGAGTTTTTGGGCGCTTGAGGTTCTTGGTTGCACGCCACAGTGAATAATCTGTATTTTTGTGTGCGGTGAGTTGAAATAGGTGATGTTGTAGGCATTGATTTTGGTGATCTTTTATCATGTCTTTCAGTTCAGTTGTTGATCTATTAAACTTTGTTTTGTCCGATGGGTATCTGGTTCTATGCCATTCTTTTCTTAAGTTTCGTCGTTCACTGACCTTCTTGATTATATTTTTTGGGTATTCCTTTTGTAAAGTTTTCGCCTTTCTATTTTTAGGAGTTGAGACAATGGCTGCTAAGTGTATAATTTTATTGAATTTTTCGATATTGTTTTCAATGTCCTCATTCGTTTTTAGTTTAATATTTAGGTCTGTGCTACTTTGTATGATTTCCTTGTATAAATCCCAGTTGGTATTTTTGTTGTAGATATTTGGGCGTGGCTGGATGGGAACAATCTGTTTATACATATTTAGGATGACGGGAGTATGATCTGATGATAGATCTTCACATTTTTCGATTTTTAAATAATCATGTCCAATATTTCTTGTTATATAGAAGTCTAACAGATCTGGTATTTTGTTAGTATCTGCAGGCCAGTAAGTTGGCTCTCCATGTGAGATGCATTCAAGATTAAGGTCTTGAATCACTTTATATAGCAGTCTGCCCCTTGGATTGATTAATCTTGAACCCCAGAATGTGTGTTTGGAATTCCAGTCTCCTCCACAAACAAATGTTGAATCTAGTTGGTTGAAGAACTGTTTGAATTCCTCGACCTCGATTTTGTGTCTTGGAGGGCAATAAATTGCAGAAAGTGTAGTCTCAGTGTCCTTGTGCTGTAGTTTAATTGATGTTGCCTGGATTTTTTCCGTTAAGTATGGTTCTATAGGATAATGCTTGATGTTGTTTTTCAGTATTACCGCAGTCCCGCCATGAGAGTTGCCAGAAGGATGATCGGTTCTATAGATTGTGTAGTTATCAAATTTAGCATGTGATCTGGGTGTAAATCTTGTTTCAGATATCAAGGCAACATCTATATTCTCAGTTCTCATAAATAGTTCTAGTTCTTTTCGTCTGTCGGTCAGCCCGTTGGCATTCCAGATGATGATACGGATGTTTAGTCCCTCCGTGTTGTGAGTCGTGTGATTAGTTTGATCATCTGATCCATCATGCTGTCTATCATGTCTTTCATGATTGCTTGGAATTTACTGAACATTGCGTCTAATAAGCTTGTTAAATTCTGTTGACTTGTGTCTTGAGCGGTGTCACACGGTTGAGGAACATTATTGTCACGTTTGGTTTTCAGCACATTGGCATAGTCAGGTCTTGAGTAGTGTGTTGGTTTGACGTTGTCATTTATGGTCGGTATTGGAAGTGTTGTCGCATATGGTTGTTTGGGTTGCTTTGAAGCAGGTTTTAGCTTGAGTATTTTTTCTTTGTATTGTTTATATTTTATGCATCCTTTATAGCTGGCCGGGTGTTTGCCTTGACAATTAACACACTCTGCTTCTGTCTCCGGAGATTTGGCACACGTACTTGTTGGGTGTTCATTCCCACATTTAACACAACGGTAAGGTCTGAAGCATTGATTTTTGGAGTGCCCAAATCTTTGGCATCTCTTACATTGTAAAATTTCTTTTTTCTTATAGGGTGCTTCAATTGTCACTTTAACATGATTAATGTATTTTATGTCAAATATATCCTTATTATTCGACTGCGGCTCTAAGTCTACGAAGTAGAGGGGTAGTTTTTCTTTTGTTGTTCGGTGCAATACGTTGACTATTTGGCGTATCTGATGTCCTTTGGCTTGTAAGTCTTCTTTAATTATCTCAATGTTCTCAGTGGCATGCAAGCCTCTAATTACTACTCTGTATGCCCTCTCACACTTTAGCTTGTACGTGTAGTGGTTGATGTTATTTTTTATTAGATTGTCCCTTATTGTTTTGTAAGTTACGATATCAATTGGCATTATCTTAATAATATGACCTGATCTCAGTGTAGTCATGGTAAACAGTTCTATGTCTACAACATTAATTAGGAGTTCTCTCAGTGGGGCTATGTTAACTATACCAGTTACAAAAATTGGTTCAGGTTTTGGTACATATTCTTTGGTTTTGTTATCAATTTCAGTGGTTTCGTCATTGAGTATATCGAATTGATTCTGTATAGGAACTGTATAGCTGGTTCGCTTGATGTTTGTCTGTTTACTCATATCCTCTTTTGGGCTGTCCTGTATTTTACGTTTTTTATTTGGAACTTTATCTTGCTGCCAACCGTTGTTTGGGGTTTTCTTTTTTTGTTCTGAAGTGTCCTTGTGAGGTGTTAGTGTGTTTGTTTGTTTGTTGGATACGTTTTGAGTTTGATTAGTTTGGAAGAGTTCTGCGTTGCCTTGTGATTCTGGATATTCAGACTGTATGTCACTACTTGTGCAGCCACTAAAAGATAAGGACCTTGGTCTGGCTTCGAAAAGTCCCTTGTGGAAGAGTTGTTGTGTGTAAGATTTTTGGGTTTTGTTTTCATTCTTTTGCATTTTGAATCCCACGAGTATGGACGATAGGGTGGTCGCTCACAGGGTGACGCCATTCCTGTGAGAAGGCTATATACAATGGTGTTCGTCAGGTTCACCAAGGTTGGCGCTTGAGACTGAAGCCCTCAGCCATGCATCCTCTAGGCACGTTCCCACCGTAGGATTGGGGTAAATTTTTATTGAGGCTTTCTACCTCTCGACACAGGCAATAAAGCCAATGTCCCCGATTCAGTAGTATCGTTACTAAGTAGCGGGTGATGATGATCATTTCCTATCTTCATCGGTTGGTCTTGGTCGGGTTAGTTGACCGCCGCCCGATACTCGGCGTTGACCTCTTACGACTGGTTTGGTCTAGTCGCAGTCAGCCCTCCTCCTTTCACATACGGGCTTGGGACCGTCAATGGCGGAGTTATTTCATGTCTGAGGCTCTCCCACTATCCATTTCAGTGGAAATTAGCTCAAGTAGTTATGATCCTTAAACCGGGAAAGCAGCCCGAAGAAGTTTCATCCTACAGACCAATTAGTCTTCTTCCGCTTATTGGAAAACTCTTTGAAAAACTTATTCTTAATAGAATGAGATCCCACCTAAATGCTATTCTTCCTGAGCACCAATTTGGATTCAGACAGAAACACGGAACCATTGAACAAGTCCACAGACTGGTAGACACAATCAGCTATACGCTGGAAAATAAAAAATACTGCTCGGCTGTATTTCTAGACATAAGCCAAGCTTTTGATAGGGTCTGGCATGATGGTCTATTGTTCAAGATAAAAAAATACCTTCCTCATACATTCTACCTCATATTAAAAAGCTACCTAGACAAAAGATGCTTTGAGGTTAAATTGAACAACACTACGTCGGATTTGTATGAAATCAAATCAGGAGTACCCCAGGGGAGCATCTTGGGGCCCATACTGTATCTCATTTACACTCTTGACATCCCAGTTGACAACAACATCTTTATTGCCACGTACGCTGATGATACTGCAATAACGTCAGTAAACGCCAACCCAGTAACAGCCTCAGAAAATTTACAAAAATACATTACAGAGATAGAAAAATGGTTAAGAACATGGAGAATAAAGGCTAATCAAAGCAAATCAGCGCACGTCACTTTTACTCTGAGAAAAGGCGACTGCCCACCAATCACTCTGAATGGAGAACAAATACCACACGACATCACCGCGAAATACCTAGGCATGCATCTAGATAGAAGACTGACCTGGCAGAAACACATCTGGAATAAAAGAAAAGCTTTAGACGCAAAACTTAGATCCATGTATTGGTTGATTGGTAAAAGGTCGCAGTTAACCAATGAAGGCAAAATGGCAATTTACAAAACTATACTGAAGCCAGTATGGACATATGGAATAGAGCTCTGGGGAACAGCAAGCAACAGTAACATCGAAATTCTAGAAAGGTTTCAGACTAAAGCTATTAGATCAATGTTCAAAATACCAAAAAGCATACACAATAAATACATTCTGCATGATTTAAGGCTTAATACCGTGAAACAAGAAATAGCTGTTCGTAGCCAAAACTACCAACGAAAATTAACAACACATGTCAATGCTTTAGCTGCTAAACTATCGGGTGTTGGAGGTGTTATTCACACAAGATTGAGGAGGAACAGCGTTCCTACCCTTATAAGTCGGTTCACCATAGAATAGTGAGAGTTGTCAAAGGGCAAATCATCACTGCGTAAGAAAAAACAAAAAAAGGCAAAGTCCAGACAAATGAATTGCTAAATGTCAATGACAGATTGCAAGGTTGAGCAGGATATATTAAAAAAAAAAAAAAAAAAAAAAAAAAAAAAAAAAAAAAAAAAAAAAAAATAAAGGTAAAAAATTCAAAGAGAAATTACTTTGAAAATAAATTCAACACAATTGGTGGTGGGGGAAAAAAAAAATATGAAAATCTTCCTAGCCAGTTTCGGCCACGGCGGCCAATCTCAACGGAGATCAGCCAGGTACGCAGGAGATATTATAGTGCACAAGTGTGTGCGCAATACACAGGTGCACTCGCTATTCCTTCACTCTCATAGTCCGGTGAGACGGCAATCCGACATGACCGGAGAGAGATCAGGCGCAGGACCAACGGCTTTACGTGCTTTCCGAGGCACGGGGGTATCACACCGCCAACTTCCTGACTCCGAGCTGCGACTGAGTAAATTTTAAGATGGAAAAACCCAGTCACAATTTTTTTTTTGGCTCGACCCGGGATTCGAACCCAGGACCTCAGCGCGCAAATCGTACTCGTAATGCGTACGCAATACCACTACGCCACCGAGGCAGTCAAGTCAGTCGGTGGGGGGAAAACAACAGGTTTAATAAAATTAAATGGAAAAATACTGAATATTGAAGAGGAAATAAACGCATTTATTTGCAATGATAAAAATTTCACTCATGATTTGCTTTTGGGACTGGATACGATAAAGAGGTTTGGGTTGACCCATGATGGGAATTTAAACATCCAACTTCAGAGAAACGCCAGCTCAGGATCAAGTAAATATATTAGCCCCATGGAAGACAAAAAATATAATAATTCAGAAATTGAAACCAAAGAGTTTAAGTCACAAATGCTAAATTATGAGGTAAATTTCAATGAGGGCATAGATGTGAATAAATTTAACATAGATACTACTTACTTGGAAGATGCCTAAAAAAAATAAAAATCGATGCATTATTAAATGATTATAAACACATATTTGCGAAAGATAAATACGATGTAGGACAAGTAAAAAACTACGAAGCATTTATAGACCTACAAGTGGAGAAATATTACTCAAAAAGACCATATAGGTGCTCCTTAGATGATAGAGAAGAAATTGAGAAACAAATTGGTCAATTGTTAAAGAAGGAATTGATTGAAGAATCTTACAGCCCATTTGCAGCTCCAGTGACATTAGCATTCAAACGGGATGAAGGAAAAAAGTCAAGATTGTCTATCGACTTCAGAGACCTTAATAAAATTATTGTCCCACAGCCACAGCCGTTTCCACTAATAGAAGATCTAATGGTAAAAACAATAAACTGTAAGTATTTTACTACACTTGACATAAATTCTGCTTTTTGGTCTATACCGTTGAGGATTAGTGACAGAGAGAAGACAGGCTTTGTCACACAAGAAGGTCATTATCAATGGACTTGCCTACCTTTTGGATTGAAGACATCTCCAGCAATTTTCCAAAGAATCCTGACTAATATAATAAGAAAATATAACCTGTCTAATTATGTGATAAATTACATAGATGACATATTGGTGTTTTCAAAAACTTTTGATGACCATATAGGCCATTTATCTAAACTGTTGAATGCAATAGCTGAAGAAGGATTTCGTCTAAAATTAACAAAATGCAAATTTGCAGCACAGTCGACAAAGTTCTTAGGACATTTAGTAAAAGGTAATACAATCACACCTATGAAAGATAATCTCAAATCTATAGCAGAATTTCCAGCACCACAAAACAAGAAACAAATAAGACAATTTCTGGGTAAAGTGAATTTTTATAATAAATATATTCCTAATGCTGCAATAATTCTTGATCCTTTACACAATTTACTTAGGAAAAACATCAACTACGATTGGTCATCCGATTGTGAAAAAGCTTTCCAAATAATAAAAAATAATTTATGCTCGGCCCCAATTTTGGCTATTTTTGACCGAGATGCGCCAACTTTTATTTACACTAATGCAAGTATAAAAGGAATTGGTGCAATACTGAAACAAACACAGAAATGTGGAGAAGTCAAACCAGTGGCGTACTTTTCTAAGAAGTTGAATGAATCCCAAAAAAGAAGAAAGCCATATTTTTAGAATGCTTAGCCATAAAAGAAAGTTTGAAATTTTGGCAACACTGGCTAATAGGAAACTCATTCACAATTTATACGGATCACAAGCCACTAGAAAATTTAAACATAAAGAACAGAACAGACGATGAACTGGGAGACATGACTCATTACCTATCACAATACAACTTTGTAATAAAATACAATCCAGGTAGATACAATACCGAAGCGGACTGTTTAAGCAGAAATCCTGTGTATGAAAGCCATGAAAACGAAGAAGATAACTTGAAAACGATAAATATTGTAAAGATTGAGGAAATATTAGATGACCAGAACAAAAATTCAAGCATAAACAACAAACATAGTTTTATTAAAGAGAATGATATATATATTACAAATGGAACAACAAGAAAAAAAAATCATTCTGTCCAAGGACTATAGTAAGGCATTAATAAAAAAAGTGCATGAATATTTCTGTCACATAGGAATAAATCAAATTGAGTCAAAAATAAGACCTTTTTACACAGCACCAAACCTACTGGATAATATAAAGTTGATCTGCCGTCAATGTGAAGTTTGTATAAAAAATAAAACACGATTGAATAGAAAATATGGACTCATGTCACAATTAGGACCAGCAGAAAAACCATTTCAAATTATGTCCATAGACACAGTAGGAGGATTTGGTGGTAATAGGTCTTCAAAAAAGTATCTACACTTGTTAATGGATCATTTCACACGCTATGCTTACATTTCATGCTCTAAGACACAACTGGCCAAGGACTTTATAAAACTGATAGACCAAGTGATCACGAACAATGGAGTAGAGATATTGCTTTCAGATCAATATCCAGCACTGAATTCAAAAGAGTTTAAAGAATATTTAAATAATCATTCTATTGACTTAATCTTTACGGCAGTGGATGCTCCTTTTTCAAATGGTCATAATGAAAGGTTGAACCAGACGCTGGTGAATAGAATTCGGTGTACCCTGAATAGTAAAAAAAAAGAACGTCTTGGACAACCGTAGCAATGGATTGTGTAAAAGCCTACAACTCAACAAACCACACAGTGACAGGTTATTCCCCCATAAATCTGTTAAGTGGAGAACCTACCGATTTATTACCAACGAGCTTAAAAAGAAAACAAATGGAACCCGGAGAACTGCAAAAAGACCGAGAAATAGCATTTCTCCGATCAAAAAAATCACATGAATTGAACAAAGCCATTTTTGATAAAAATAGAATAGATCACAAGTTTCGAAAAGGTGATATGGTCTATACACCGTGAATTTATAGCCGTTTTGATACCGAAAATTTTGAATTCTGTATTACTAATACAGTATAAAAAAAATATAAAAAAAAATATTTTTGAATATTAAAATTAATGTGACATTAATAATGTCGTTTACGAATAAGAAGTGAGAACCCGTGGTAACACAACTTTCCGTAGTATTATAATTCTCTTTGAACACAACTAAATCTCACGTACAACGATCACTACGATCGGTGTCATTCATAACTAAGTGGCAAAATATTATCCAATAAAGACAAAGAGACCGCCGCGCCGCAGCGTCGCCAATCACGCGCACCCCTTTGATGTACCTGCGCGGCGCGGCGAGCGCATCCACTCGCGAGCACCCCGCCCGCCCGTCAGTCAGTAGCGTGGCAACCCGCGCCGCGCACGTTCAGGTTGTATTATTTACGCTGCCATGCGAAAATGAGTCATCAGTACGAATATTCAAACGCAGAGTATTTCAGCTGTACGCCGCGCTGTTGCTAAGTACAATTTGGAAGAGGCCAGACGTACGTTCTCTCAGCCGGAATATTTAAATGCGCTGAGACTACGAGGGATCGACTATCCACATGTTCCTACTCAATCACGTTCACGGACAATTCTACGTGCCAGCTCATACGCAAGGCCGACGATGCCTGAGTGACTCGCCGAAAATTGAAGAGGGCATTTTGGATATTTCGAGCGGGATCCTCGGCGAAGCACGAGAATGGCGGCACAAGAATTTAATGTTAGCCAATACTTTGTGCAGAAAACATTGATTACCCACGGATTACATTCGTATCATTTCCATCGGGCGCACGTCATTAACGACAACGACGCTCCGGCGAAAATAACCCTATGTCAGTGGTTATTAAATAGTAATACCAACGCTAACATTCTGTGTACGGATGAGTCGTCACTGGTTTATTCGAGTTGGACTATACAACGTGCAGAATGAACAATACTGGGCTCTCATAAATCCTAACCTGATAGGGGAAAATCACAACAAGTTCAGTTCAGTGCCGATGTTAGGGCCAATATTATAAACGACCAATTAATAGGATTTACTTTTATCATCATTTTTATCGTCATATTATTTTCATTATTAGAGAAGCTCGGACTTAACGCCCCTAGATTGTTTCTTGTGGTCGCAAATAAAAATGCTCGTAGATTCCAGAGAACACCAAAGTTGTGAAGTGTTACTTAGTGTGATAGTGGACACCTTAATTCAAGTGACGAGAGACATATTCGAAAGAATACACAATCGAACGCGGCGGACTCGATTTCAAGTAGTTGCATCGTTAGCGACACGCAATCCCAATTACCTCCGAGTTAATAACTTTTGTAAGGGGAGTGCGAAGGGCGCGGCGCGGCGTAGGACGCTCGCTCGGCGCGGCGTAGGACGCTCGCTCGGCGCGGCGTAGGACGCTCGCTCGGCGCGGCGTAGGACGCTCGCTCGGCGCGGGCGCTCACGCCGCGCGGGGTCACGTGGGCGGCCGGCATTACGCAGCGGCCCGCGAGCCGCCACAAAACAACCCTGTTCGCCCTTCCCGCCTCTCGAATGGAACTATTTGTTGCCTTTTTTAACATAATATTAAAAATTATAACATTTACCGATACCGACCGACTTTCTTTTACCTTCGTAAGTAATAACAGATTATAACTTAATTGTAATTTTTAATAAATTTAGTACTTAATGCAAGTTTTTTCAATTTTCAGTGAAAATAAAAATCAAATTGCCGTCTTGCTACGTATCAACTGATTGTAAATAGGTACTTACAAAAGTCGTAACGTATCGAATTATGATTTGATATTATTCCTAATACAATCAATGCCGTCACGATCAAAAAGTATTTTTTTTTAAGTAGGTAAGTACTGGCGACTGCCGCGGTGGCGTAGTTGTACTGTGTGCGCTGTACCGCTCTGAGGTCCCGGGTTCTAATCCTAGGTCGGGCAAAATTATATTCGAAATTTTCTGCTCAGTATCAGTCCGGAGTCTGGAACAGTCTGGAATCTGTGCTCGATATGGGAATAGGCTCGTCTCCATTATATCATAAGACAGAATACGCTAGCTGTGTCTCTGTGTGTGTGTGTGTAGGTACTTGTGTAGTTTTTATTAAATTGTGGAAATATGGAACCGCACACGTATCGCCTTGCTCTGCGTAGGATCAGCTGTTATCGTGCGTCATGGACACCACAAACAGTGCAGCGCGGCTCGATCCTTTTGTGAATAAATTATAACGTCGCGGCGTTACTATCATAACTCGAACGAGTGAGATTTATTTTTTTAATTTATGAACGATACAATTAAGTCACTATTTTTTCTTGGTCCTACAAATGGTTCTAAGTAACAACGTTTCGGTTTCAAAACGAATATAAAGTCACGGTGTATAATGGACTGTAATAAGTTGAACAGATTTAAAATGGATGAAATTAGAATTGGTCCTTTCGAGATATAAGAAATGATATCAGATTCGCTTTGCAGAATCAATACTGGGAAGACTAAAAAGTCCTTGGATTATACCATATAACAAAGCTCATTCCCCAGTTTGATTATTCAAATTAACCCCAGTTAATTTGCACTTTTAGGGGGGGAGATGTAAGCTTTGTACACTGCATGTTGGGTGCGTACCCAAGGCGGCGTTCAGATAGTACAAGTATTAAGCTGCGTAGCTTAATACTTGTACTATCTGAACGCCGCCTTAAAGTATGACGTTACATTTTACAATATGGACGATAGATTCAAGAAGGGTTATGAGACGGAGTAGAATATAAGCCCGCTCGTGAAGTTATTTATTTGATTTATTATTTATTTGATTAGAAGTAAATTTCATAAATTCGTTAAGTTTAGTAATAGTGTTGATCTACTAAGGCATTGGAAGTAAAAACCTTTAATTGTCGATTTTTCTATTTTAGATAAATCAAATTGTGTGTGATTTGCTCCCATATCATCCAACATATTATATATATATTTATTATTCTCTAAATTCTATATTTAATAATTATATAATATAATTTAATTTTTTGGTAAAAGGAGAAGGCAAAGGCGCTTAGCCATGCAGCCTTGTCTGTTGTTATTTTACCACACCCAAGGACTTTTTCAAAATTCAAAGGCCGAAGCCAAGACTGCAATTTCCCCAAACTATAAAGGTTAATGATGCCAAAGAAGTATAACTTCTCACGCGCGTACATAAGTACACGCTCGGTTTTTTTTAATTTACCGCCCTTCACCAGACTTAAAAGGCTATTCACGTTGATTACCTTATTAATTTTTAAAAATATTTAAACTTTGATGAGATTGGGTATTGAAATTGTAAAATTAACACCTCGTTTTATTCTATTTGGCTAAAGACAAGCCCAAATATCTATCTTAAATCCAATCAGTCTTAAAAACAAAGAAGTTTAAAATGGCGATCACTTTTATTGAGTCTATTAGATCTGTTTTTTACTATCGCCAAGTATCGATTTTGACGTTAATTGGCTTAAAATATAGAAGTCCTAAGTGGTGGCCTCTTTTTTCCATTTCGACATTGGATCCGTCTTTGGTAACTAAAGATATGCCCAGAAATCGATTTTGAGGTCAATTGGCCTTAAAACAAAGAAAAATAAAATGGCGGCCACTTTTTCAATTCTGACATTGGATCCGTCTTTTGTACCTAAAGCCATGCCCAAACATCGATTTTGAGGTCGATTGGCCTTAAAACAAAGAAATTTAAAATGGCAGCCTCTCTTTTTAATTCTGACATTGGATCCGTCTTTTGTACCTAAAGGCCTGCCTAGATATCGATTTTGAGGTCGATTGGCCTTAAAACAAATAAATTCAAAATGGCGGCCACTTTTTTGAATTCTAACATTGGATCCGTCTTTTGTACCTAAAGGCCTGCCCAGATATCGATTTTGAGGTCGATTGGCCTTAAAACAAAGAAATTCAAAATGGCGGCCACTATTTTCAATTCTGACATTGGATCCGTCTTTTGTACCTAAAGGCCTGCCTAGATATCGATTTTGAGGTCGATTGGCCTTAAAACAAATAAATTAAAAATGGCGGCCACTTTTTTCAATTCTGACAATGGATCCGTCTTTTGTACCTAAAGCCATGCCCAAACATCGATTTTGAGGTCGATTGGCCTTAAAACAAAGAAATTTAAAATGGCAGCCTCTCTTTTTAATTCTGACATTGGATCCGTCTTTTGTACCTAAAGGCCTGCCTAGATATCGATTTTGAGGTCGATTGGCCTTAAAACAAATAAATTCAAAATGGCGGCCACTTTTTTGAATTCTAACATTGGATCCGTCTTTTGTACCTAAAGGCCTGCCCAGATATCGATTTTGAGGTCGATTGGCCTTAAAACAAAGAAATTCAAAATGGCGGCCACTATTTTCAATTCTGACATTGGATCCGTCTTTTGTACCTAAAGGCCTGCCTAGATATCGATTTTGAGGTCGATTGGCCTTAAAACAAATAAATTAAAAATGGCGGCCACTTTTTTCAATTCTGACAATGGATCCGTCTTTTGTACCTAAAGCCATGCCTAAACATCGATTTTGAGGTCGATTGGCCTTAAAACAAAGAAATTTAAAATGGCGGCCACTTTTTTCAATTCTGACATTGGATCCGTCTTTTGTACCTAAAGGCCTGCCTAGATATCGATTTTGAGGTCGATTGGCCTTAAAACAAATAAATTCAAAATGGCGGCCACTTTTTTGAATTCTAACATTGGATCCGTCTTTTGTACCTAAAGGTCTGCCCAGATATCGAATTTGAGGTCGATTGGCCTTAAAACAAAGAAATTCAAAATGGCGGCCACTTTTTTCAATTCTGACATTGGATCCGTCTTTTGTACCTAAAGGCCTGCCCAGATATCGATTTTGAGGTTGATTGGCTTTAAAACAAAGAAATTCAAAATGGCGGCCTTTTTTTTCAATTCTGACATTGGATCCGTCTTTTGTACCTACAGGCCTGCCCAGATATCGATTTTGAGGTCGATTGGCCTTAAAACAAAGAAACTCAAAATGGCGGCCACTTTTTTCAATTCTAACAATGGATCCGTCTTTTGTACCTACAGGCCTGCCCAGATATCGATTTTCAGGTCGATTGGCCTTAAAACAAAGAAATTCAAAATGGCGGCCACTTTTTTGAATTCTAACATTGGATCCGTCTTCAGTACCTAGAGGCCTGCCCAGATATCGATTTTGAGGTCGATTGGCCTTAAAACAAAGAAATTCAAAATGGCGGCCATTTTTCTCAATTCAAGCATTGGATCCGTCTTTTGTAACCAAAGATATACCCAGATTTCGATTTTGAGGTCAATCGGCCTCAAAACAAAGAAATTCAAAATGGCGGCCGTCTATGCCAAATCTCACAATGTTTCTGAATATTTTAGTGACCATTGATCCATAATAAATAAGTAAATAAATAATTTCAAAATTCGTACTAAAAGAATTTTATGGTGTATAAATTAGAACATCCTTTACACTCAAAATCCGATTTTTTCAAATGTATGGGCGGCACGCACGCGTCTTTTACGCAAACTGAGCCCGGCATTCCAGGGGTTATTGGAGTTTGGAATAGGAAATACTAATAATTCACATCACACTTCACACTAATAATATAAATGCGTTTGTGTTAGTTTCTTACTTCTTCACGATAAAACGGCTTAACAGGTTTGGCTGAAAGGAGACTGGCGAAATTGGGCTTGATCTAACACTTATGAAACATGTATCAATATTCTTCTTCTATTTTTTTTATGTCTTTCTCTTAAAAATATTTTATTGTATTACAACGGGGAAAAGAAAATCAATCATTTTTAACCGACTAGACTTCAAAAAGGAGGTTCCTTATTCTATCCGTAGGGTCATTCGGGGCAACAGCACGCAGTGGGTAAAATTTCGCATGGTCAATATCTCGGAACCTATTGAGGGGGCTCACACACTTTTTCGACTAAATTAAGGGTGCGTCAGGGATGATGTCAGAGCTCACAAGCTATTTTACCAAGCCTCACTTGTTTAGCGAAAAACGCCGATCAACGTGATTTTGTTGATTAGTTATCAACTATTTTGTGCTGGGAAAAAGTTTATAGATAGACGGTGCATCAGTTTAAAAAGACCGTTGATTATGTTAAGTTTACACGATTATTATAGTATTTATTTTAGTTATTAATTCTGTCCTGAAAAATAACTGCATTCAATTGACGTGTGATTGTTTAAAATATTCCCTGTTGGGTATGGTACGGGATTAAAAGTACGCACGCTGTTATAACTTCATTACAATGAAAAGTACCATCAAGAGTTCCTTAAATTACAGTGATCATTAAATTACAAAAATAACTAAAGTTTATTATAAGTACAGTCTAATTAATTATGTTTCTGGTGCCTACAATAGGTGTAAATTTAATGTTTATTTTTACAATATTTGTACCAAGAATAAAGACTAAAGGAAGTTTAAAAACATATTCCATATGATTTCATGTGTACTTGTACAATTTGTAATTATATGCCTGTAGTTTACCTACGTGTGAAGCTTACCTACCCAGTATGCGAACTATTAACCGTATCTCTGCGTAGTTTTACCCACATGACGGGTCAAGAGTACGAATTTCTCCCGCTGCACTTAAACATGTATTGCAAAAAAACCGATGAAGCAATGTACAAAAGCATATGAAATAATTAAAGTAGAATAAATTTACTTTAAATAGAGTGTTAAAACGTTTATCAGGACCCTATATTTTTGGGTGTAGACGATAGAAAAAAAAGTGCGTACTTTTGAGCTGAATGACCCTATGTATGTACTTATGTAAATTTGTATGGCCGCAAGTTTCTCAAAAACTACTGATCCGATTTGGATGTGGTTTTCGATGTTCAAATGTATAGTTTTCAGGGATGTTTTAGTATATAATTTATGAAGATCTGATGAAGATCTTCGGAGATACACAATGGAACTCTTCAATTACTAACAGCAGATGACTCGCGAATGCTACAATCGTATACCTATGATGTATTGTTTACACTTTTCTATAATTAATAAAATATAATAAAAATAACAGCCCTGTATTATACTGCCCACTGTAGAGCACGGCCCTCCTCTACTGAGGGGGTTTAGGCCTTAGTCCACCACGATGGCCTAGTGCGGGTTGGTAGACTTCACATACCTTCGAAATTCTTCGAAATTGCGTCAATACTTATCTGAAAAAAGAACTGAAAAGATAGAAACAAGATTTTAATTAATCGCGCGGATTTTCAAACAGCTTTACTTTTATGTGCTAGCAATTTTTTTGTGCTGTTTCTGGTGCCCCCCAAATCATGATGCCCTAAGCAATTGCTTAATTTGCTTATGGGCTAATCCGGCACTGACAATTAGACACAGGAAATTAATTACAAACAATTTAACAGACTCTTGTTTGATAAAATAAAGAATAAAGCTATAAATTATCCACTACGAATTTAAACAAGATAACAAAATCTACTAAACTTATATACAAGAAACCAATACTATTTAAATATAATCTGTGGAAACTTAACCAAAATTGTAACATGAATGAAAATAATAAGGAATTTACTCCTCATTCCGTTCTGAGCAGCCGTCTCGGACGGACCTATTGTTTGTCGTAGCGCCAGCTGCGACGTACATTGTTCCACCCGAATACCTGCTCGGTACGAGCCGCAGCGACCTCGCTGCGCGTCAAGGCCGACGGGCAACAACAGAGCTATTGTCCTGTTGCTACCTGAAAGCCTACTTCGGGCCTAACCGCGTCCTTCTCAGGACAGGGTTACGCCGGTTACGCCCAACTAACGTCAAAAAGTATTTATTTTGCCCGTTCAGGGCTAGCTCGGTAGTTAACCTACCGGTGCAAACAAGCCGAGCTAGCGGTGACCCAGCCACGCCCTGCGCCCCCTCAGGGCAAAAGAAAGGAAAGACACTGTGGCTCTTGCTGTACCAGTTCGCACCACTTTCGCTAGCCGACAATTTGACACACAATCAACATATTTATTCAATATGATAAACAGGAAGCTAAATATATATCCTATGCAACAGTAGCGAAGGGTCCATACAACCCGATTCCTACCAGCTTCCCTTTTATAATTTATGCAAGCAAAATCTTAAAATAAAATTATATTATTAACAAACAAACAACTTCATTTTCATCGATCGACGTAAAATAGCTTAAATAAATGGTAATAGATGGCGTTGGCCAGCGCGCTATCGCCCTATGTTTTCGCGCCATTGTGACCCGTCGCCTCGGAAGCCGAGCGAGGGAACTCGCTGTCGTTTAGCTTCCCTCGCCGTCTCTTTTTTCCTCGCGCATGTTTGCGTATTTGCTATCTCTGTCTTATTTGTTCATTCATACCGATACATTTTTCGTTCACGGAAAGATACGTAAGAGGTAAGCCGAGATCTTTTGGCTTCACTATTAACCGACCATGAATTATTGTTGCTCACCAACTACGACCAACTAAGACTTGCGAGGTCTTTTTTATTAGAAGCTTATAATTGTATTATTGACGTTTGAAAACTCAAGTAAACAATTTCTTCGGTTCGATAAGTTTGTTTTTAATTAGTAAATGTGGAATATGATAATGAATTTGTGTGTTATAAAGTGTTATCAACGTTTGTGTGTAGTGTGGAGGTACGTGCAACTATTAAATTGTAATTACAGACTAGATTAATGAGATAGTTTTAAAATTGCGTTATTTACTTATAACCTAGATTTTTTTTTAATGTTTTACGAAATTGTGAAGTGTTGCTTCGTATAAATACATCGATTATTATAAGGTACAGAAACTACTGCTTGACGGCTCATTTCTTGTGTAAACTGTGTTTTTAAAGTTCAGTTTCAAATGTGATAAAATACCTGTAATTTTTTTGGATGCACTAACTTAGTTAAAAGCAAAATAGTATCTAGTTCCTTTTTACTATAAGAGATATCAGATAAATATGTATCTACCTATTTTAGATAATAGTTCTTTTTCTGCCTTTTTACGAAAAATATGCTAACGCGGAGTATGGTAGATACATAACGTCATAATAGGGTAAGAACTATGAAGTGATTTGCTTTTTTTCTTGTTTAGGTGTTAATCACCTATTCTAGTAGCTGTTATAATGATTTGAGTACTTTTACAAAACCACCTTCGACATGCATCTAGACTTTTATGATTTTTATAGCGTACCTAATAGGCTAAAATCTAATTATAGTTGGAACGATTTGCAGAAATTGCAGACCATATTTATTTATATTATTAACCATATTTTGTGTCGGGTTCCTTTTCGGAAAATGTCACCCTTCGCCACTGCTATGCAATTCTATGATTGTAAAATATCTGTAATTGAGTGGTTATTATCCCAATCTAATCTAGAAGTGGAATCTCTTTTGAATAGGGTCTCATGAATAGCACACTAACACACACACACACACACACACACACACACACACACACACACACAAACACACAAACATGTTTAGACTGTTGCTTAATTTAAGTTAAAGTATATTTATTATAATATGTTGTCTTGAACTTTCGATTTAATTTAATTGTAATCAGAAGTTTGTAATTACGGGAAGAGCGAGGCTCACCCAACACAAGCATTCTTTAATTGCTTTATGGGTGGACCTCATAATTTTTTTTGTTAAGATTGAGTGAAATAAAAAACTTATTATTATTATTATTATTATTATTAAGCAAAGCCGGACGGATGCGGTTTAGGAGGCTGTGGAGAGACACCACAGTTTCCTCCGCATATCGCCCTCCCAACCCTACCCTTCCTTAAATCCATCCCGTGTCACGGTTATTTATTACCTGGGAAGGAATAAATAAATTGATCCAAAACAGAAAGGAAAAGAAAAGAATAATTTGTATATATAATAGTTTATTAGGTAACTAAATGAAAGATCGTGGGTAGGCACCAAAAGGTTATTCTGAGCGGTCACTCATAGCCCCGTACTCCCCTGTACGCCAATCCGTCGTAGTTAGCTTCAGACGAAGCCCGAAGGACGCATCAGTAAGGGCCGACTAGTTGAGCTATCGACGACACTCGCCGTCCAGTATGTGCCGCTTTCCAGATGGTTCAAGGTCGACGAGCTGAGCAGTTGAGGTATCGGTCTGGCGGAGGAATACCCGCCGAAGGTAGAAAGAGTGACGTGGATCTTTCTAAGCTCGAGCGTAGTTCCCAGTATGGGAATAAACTACTTTATATTTTACTAGCTTTTGCCCACGGCTTCGCCCGCGTTAATAAGTTTTTCAGGGTCAAAAGTACATAAAAACCTTCCCGTTGAATTACTCTACCCAACACATTTATTTGGATAAAGATTAATATTATTATTAATTTCGACCAAATTTGATTACCATAAAAACGGTTCTAGAGAGTTAATCTTAAACCGTTTTCGCAGCGCACGCAATGGAAGGCCTCAAGGATGAAAAAATTTCCCCGTTTCTTTCACATTTTCCATTATTTCTTCGCTCCTAATAGTTGCATCGTGATCTTATATAGCCTAAAGCCTTCCTCGATAAATGGTCTATTCGACACAAAAAGAATTTTTCAATTCGAACCAGTAGTTCCTGAGATTAGCGCGTTCAAACAAACAAACAAACTCTTCAGCTTTATAATATTAGTATAGATTAGCACGTTACCTTAGAGTAAGTATAACTACTATAGAGCGCGTGTATGCAAGTGGGAACAATAGGCACGGGTGGGAACATCGTCCTGCGCCGGCCGCAAGCGCTTGTAGTCAGTCACTCGAGTAGGAACGGTGTGAGCACACGCGAGTGAGATCTATGCGAATATTTGATTATTAATACTGCAAAATGGTTAAATGGTATGTGGAATGTTGTAAAAACGACACTCGGAAACACACTTAACAGAATTCTAATATCACGTTTCACAGGCAAGCCATATTTCAATATGTTTTTAGGTAAAATTTAAATCACGCGTCGTGGTATGAAAGACGCACGGGAGGCGAACGTTTGTACCCCCCGCACTGCCCCGCATCCCGCTTTTTCGATAGTGATGTTATGCGTCGATACCAGAATCGATGTAATATTTTCATATGCATATGTTAGATTTTATTACATATATGTATTAATATATATGTTATACAGCAATCGCTTATATAAGCAAATTACATTTAAAAGAATATAATTATGTATTATTACATCAAATCGCTATTATACCATCAGGATACTAGCAAATAGTATGTTTTAAGGGTGGAAGGGCGGACGAGTTTGGTAAGATACAAGAACCACTATATTCTTTACATAATATATTTATTATGCGGATGAGTTTGGTAAGATACAAGAACCACTATATTCTTTACGTAATACATTTATTATATTTATTAGATACTATAATCCAATAAGCATAGCTCTATAATCAAGATCACATCAATGTGTATATAACAATTATGTACCTTATCATAGGTACCACTCCTAAATCACATGACCCTAAATTAAATGTTTATTTATACAAATACTTAACATTTTAAATACAAAGAAAATGAACATCAAATAAAATAAATTACTTAACTTGCCAGTGTCCTAGTACTGCTCAGCTCGGCGGCCCACGATAGAATGTTCGAATCTGCCGTCCTCTATCGAGCGACGGGTATTTATACCATTTCAAACGTCAAAAACACTATCGTACTATTGACTCTTTATATGGATATTTATTACAATTTAATACCTAAGTGAGTTTGTCTACAATTATTTTCACAAATAATCACGTGTTATGAAGAATAATTACTTTTTATAATTTATAATCTTATACATACGTATTTATTACTATCGAAGGCGATGCTTAATATAATGTAGCTTAGGTAACTGTTTTTGTCTGTGTGTGATTTTTAAGCCAATTAATAATTGCGTTTTTGTTTATGAAATGAAAGAAATAATTACTGTTCCTAAAAATTTACCGATTACGATGATATTTTTAAGCTATTGCATAGCTTCTATCGCGGGCCTTGACAGTATAAGTTAGCAATCATTAAGATATATTTGTTTGATATTTTTTAACATTGGTAATAAATATTTCAAAAACTAGACGTGACTTTTTTAGGCTTGGGGAGACTAGGTAAGAAATCCATGGTGCGATGCTCGGTTTATATCCATTGGTTCAATTATAATGGATATCCATTAATATTATTGGTTCTTATTGCTTGTAAAAACTGCTCTTGAGGTACCGTGTTTATAAATCATTCCACATGGCACTACACCAATTTGCAGCATAGCTTTTATCTATATTAACGCAATATGCTTAAAATTACTCACAAGGCCATATTTTGTAGAACCACAATTTTTTAACAACAATATGTACCGCGCCGCCGGACCTGTACTTATCGATAACTGTTGCGTTGGTGCTGCTCGCGTGCCCATCCCTAGCAGTCGCCAACATTTCTATATAAGTAGCTATAGTTCACCTGCCTACGCTGGGTAGTGGGCGCACGGTGCTATATTAGCGCTCTATAGGTACTTATACTTACTCTGAGCACGTTACACTGAGACGGCACAATTAAATTGTACCAAATACGTTCCTCTAAATTAATAAAGTAAGTACGGTTGTAGCAGGGGTGAATAACCGTTACGTTTCAAAGCAGCTGGTCCGTGTCAGAACGTCCACAGTGGTCGAGCGCGAATGGTCGCAATTTTGCACCAGCTGTGCTCGGCGGGTTGACGTCATAGGTAACATCACGAGCGTTCGTGGCGAATCAGGACGTCAACTCTGGTAATCGACAATGATATATCGGAAACGATACGATACTGCTCCGAAAGTATCGCAAATACCCTACTCTAACAATTGTTCGGATTCTTTATCGTTTATCGTAAACTACCACTATCTAAACGATCAACGAATGAACGAATCATTATTTGCCAATGTCGTCTATAAACCTAGTCTAAATGGTAACCGTCAGTGACGAACATTTGATTTTGACATCAACTCAAACATCATTTTTGCGATAATCGCAACGAGACCTCTTAGGACGTCGTCAGCATTATCGTTACGTGTTATGTTTGTAATTTTCGAGTAAATTCTCTCGAAATTTGGTGTACAATAAAACAATCTTAGATCATATACCTTGTAGCAACAATAATTATCACAATTGATGCTATTTGCTTTGAGACAATCATAAGATTTTCTTTAAAGTTCTCAGGGAAGAAAATGTAGCCTTCCATCAAAGAAGAGAGCAGCAAATAAGTTAATATCAGTGATTTTGTTGTTTTAAATGTTAGTTACGTTTACTGAAGATGTATCTAATTAAAATGAGTAAATTTTCTATAAGGTATAATAATACTTTGTAGTAAAGCAAGAATAAAAAAAGAAAAAATTTAAACAAGAATATAATGAACTGTTTATATTTTTTGTATTATTAGCTAAATCGTTTAAGTAAAAATAAAAGTTAACTAAATAACATTTATTGTTCCCTGTAAGGGATTGAAAAAGCTGTGTTAGATTTATTACAATTCACTTACGCCCGAATACTCAAACGCTACTCAACCAACCAAGTTATCTGAGGCCTACTTAATTTTGGCCGGCTTCTTATTTTAAATGGCATTCTCAAACGCACTTTAAAAGATTTGATGGAAAACTTAGCTGAGGAGCAGTTATTTTGCTACAGATTATAAAAAGTTTGTTTTCGATTACAATTTTAATAAATTTGATATTTATGTGTCGTTTCACGCAGTATAATTTTTAAGATGTTAAATATAAATAAATTGAATAACACAATGCGCAGTTTGAAAATGATTTACAATGTTATAATATGTCTATTATATTTAATTTTCGTGTGTATTTTATGTACTATGTGCAGATGCTACATAGTAAAAATGGTAAGTAGGAACGTTTAAAAACCATCCTAGGTTTTTAATATGTAGGAATGGCATATTCATTATTAGAAATAGTTTATTAATTATTATATTCTTAACATTGATGTGATGAGCTTATATTGGCATTATATTGCCACTTGGCAGTATGTCAGGGTTGAATATAGCCACTTTAGAAAAAAAATAAACAAGTCAACAACAATAATATTTATAATTCTTATTTCAGTTTTATCATCAGAAGTAGGCATATTTACAAACATTTACAAAATATGCTAACTCAACTGCCATACTACGAACAATACGATGTACTACCGTTGGTTGTTTCCCGTGAAAAATAACCCCGATGACCTTGGGCTATCGGTTGGATTGTTTGGTTTCTTTTTGTGTTCGGCTGGATATAATCTCGATTTTAAAGAACATAAATGAAGAACTGTTTCCTTGCTGAGTCGGAATCTTCTTTTAAGATAAGATATATTTATTTGTCAACATTAACATTAAATTGTCATTATTGTATTCTTCGAAAGCGTTTAATTTCTCTCGATTTCTTCCTTTGACACCATACTCTTCTTCAGATAATGATGATAATGAAGAAAAAAACGATTTATTAAATCCAAAGCGAATATAATAAGCAGTTATTACGCAATAAAATTATTAAATATTTGAACGTAAATATTTGAGACTAGTCTGAAGCACTCTCGAATTGATCTCGATTAACAGCCATATGAGGAGGCCTTACATAGCTGTCAAACTTTAAGCAGTGTTTGTGAATACCGTTTGAATCAATAAGCGGACCTTAAACTGAGTCGCCTTAAATTTAAGGTTAGGAGATAAGTGACATTTCAGTATACCAATTTCAACAATAACGAATGCTTAAATCCGTAAGGCCATCTCAAATATTTAAGTAGCGTTTGAGTATTCGGGCGTTATTGTTTTAGGACAACCAGTAGTAATTACATTAAAACTTACATATCTATATTATGCTACAAAAAACTTACAATAGTATGTTAAATGCTTTACCTTTAAATGCCACAGTATGCATTGAAATGTAGAAAAAATATACCAGAATGTTGACAATTTTAAACTATAATATAAAATGTATATAAATTAAAAACACAAGTACTAATATACATAATTACAAATATAACAGACCCAAAACCAAGTTTTATTCATTTAGTATTATAGATTTCCAGATTCTCATTAATATCACATAATTCTATTTAAATTGTTTATCTCACTTTCTATATGGAACAATTGTTCTTGGACAGTGCTTCTTTGAACTTGAGCTGGCTGCAGTCCCATTAAGCACCGGGTAGGACCTAAACAAAATGATTAAGTATTGTAATTAAAATATGTATACACCGTGAATTTATAGTCGTTTTGATACCGAAAATTTTGAATTCTGTGTTACTAATACAGTTTAAAAAAAATATAAAAAAAAATAAAAATGTTTATTTATGAACATTAAAATTAATGTGACATTAATAATGTCATTTACGAATAAGAAGTGAGAACCCGTGGTAACACAACTAAGCCTCACGTACTACGATCACTACATCGGTGTCATTCATAACTAAGTGGCAAAATATTATCAAATAAAGACGAAGAGACCGCCGCGCCGCAGCGTCGCCAATCACGCGCACCCCTTTGATGTACCTGCGCGGCGCGGCGAGCGCATCCACTCGCGAGCACCCCGCCCGCCCGTCAGTCAGTAGCGTGGCAACCCGCGCTGCGCACGTTCAGGTTGTATTATTTACGCTGCCATGCGAAAATGAGTCATCAGTACGAATATTCAAACGCAGAGTATTTCAGCTGTACGCCGCGCTGTTACTAAGTACAATTTGGAAGAGGCCAGACGTACGTACTCTCAGCCGGAATATTTAAATGCGCTGAGACTACGAGGGACCGACTATCCACATGTTCCTACTCAATCACGTTCACGGACAATTCTACGTGCCAGCTCATACGCAAGGCCGACGATGCCTGAGTGACTCGCCGGAGATTGAAGAGGACATTTTGGATATTTTGAGCGGGATCCTCGGCGAAGCAAGAGAATGGCGGCACAAGAATTTAACGTTAGCCAATAATTTGTGCAGAAAACATTGATTACCCACGGATTACATCCGTATCGTTTCCGTCGGGCGCACGTCATTAACGACAACGATGCTCCGGCGAAAATAATCCTATGCCAGTGGTTATTAAATAGTAATATCAACGCTAACATTCTGTGTACGGATGAGTCGTCACTGGTTTACTCGAATTGGACTATACAACGTGCAGAATGAACAATACTGGGCTCTCATAAATCCTAACCTGATAGGGGAAAATCACAACAAGTTCAGTTCAGTGTCGATGTTAGGGCCAATATTATAAACGACCAATATTATTAATTGTAATAGGACCTACTTTTATTGAAGGTCATATTACGGTCAGTTCGTATTTACAAATGTTTTGAATTGTAAAATTCGAATTATAAGAGAAGCTCGGACTTAACGCCCCTTGATTGTTTCTTGTGGTCGCAAATAAAAATGCTCGTAGACTCCAGAGAACACCAAAGTTGTGAAGTGTTACGTAGTGCGATAGTGAACACCTTAATTCAAGTGAAAAGTGACGAGAGACATATTCGAAAGTATACACAATCGAACGCGGCGGACTCCATTTCAAGTAGTTGCATCTTTAGCGACACGCAATCCCAATTTCCTCCGAGTTAATAACTTTTGTAAGGGGAGTGCGAAGGGCGCGGCGTGGCGTAGGACGCTCGCTCGGCGCGGGCGCTCACGCCGCGCGGGGTCACGTAGGCGGTCCGCACTACGCAGCGGCCCGCGAGCCGCTACAAAACAACTCTGATGGCCCCCGTTCGCCCTTCCCGCCTCTCGAAGGGAACTATGTATTTGTTGCTTTTTTAAACATAATATTAAAAATTATAACATTTACCGATACCGACTGACTTTCTTTTACCCTCGTAAGTAATAACAAACAATAAATTAATTGTCATTTTTAATAAATTTAGCACTTAATGCAAGTTCTTTCAAAAGTGTAAATAAAAATCAAATTGCCGTCTTGCTGCGTATCAACTGATTGTAAATAGGTACTTACATAAGTCGTAACGTATCGAATTATGATTTGATATTATTCCTAATACAATCAATGCCGTCACGATCAAAAGGTATTTTATTTAAAAGTAGGCAAGTACTGGTGACTGCCGCGGTGGCGTAGTTGTACTGTGTGCGCTGTACCGCTCTGAGGTCCCGAGTTCTAATCCCGGGTCGGGCAAAATTATATTCGAGATTTTCTGCTGAGTATCAGCCGGAGTCTGGAATTTGTGCTCGTTATGGGAATAGGCTCGTCTCCATTATATCATGAGACAGAATACGCTAGCTGTATCTCTTTCTGTGTGTGTAGGTACTTGTGTAGATTTTATTAAATTGAGAAAATATGGAACCGCACACGTATCGCCTCGCTCTGCGTAGGATCAGCTGTTATCGTGCGTCATGGACTGGTGTCCATGACGCGCGATAACAGCTGTTGTGGTCAACAGTGCAGCGCGGCGCGATCCTTTTGTGAATAAATTGTCACGTCGCGGCGTTACTATCATAACTCGAACGAGTGAGAAATATATTTAAATATTTTTTTTATTTATGAACGATACAATTAATTCACTATTTTTTCTCGGTCCTACAAATGGTTCTAAGTAACAACGTTTCGGTTTCAAAACGACTATAAATTCACGGTGTATATGAGAGACAATATAATATGTAAAATTATCTTAAATTTATTATAATACACTCTCATGTGTTTCATTATTGAAACGCCAGGCCAGGCATCTTTAAGGGTTTAGAATACCCAGTTGTCCTCTATGTTATTCAAACCACCATTATATTCTATATGGTCTCTACGACAGCTAATTATATTGCAAGATATTTCTTGTCAGTCTACACTCAAATTTAATTTATCATAAATTTGCACAACATGGAAATAAAAGTAATGTATTAATAAAACATTAATTACCTTTAGCCTCAACTTTATTCTTCCATCCAAACAGTTCAAAATCTATGCAACTTCCTGCCACAACCACTGTGCTCGAGCATTCCCATCAATTATCCAAAGTATACCTTTTGCTATGTCTTTATGCTTGTGAAGGAAATTCAATGAGACATATAATTGGTTGGTACTGCATGATTGAGACACATACTAAAAACATAAAATATGTATGGGAAAAAATTCCCATCATGCTATAATAAATTGTATGAAACCTTACAATTTCCTAATGTTAAATATATAAACGTACCGTAAATGTTCTTCTTCTTCTTCTTCTTTGGTTACTGGCGACATGCATGATTATGAAGCTATTCCGCCAATGTCACGTTGTTGCAGATTGCAAAGTTTGTTGAATGTTTTTACATTGGAGACTTTGGTTGGTGGGAGAAGACAAACGAAGGAGATTGACTCTTGTTGTGTGAGATGTTATATTGATTTACTTATCCTTTTTTTTCAACTGGCGTAATGAGTTGATGTTTTAACAATGTTAGTAGTCTACAACAACACAAGAATAATTATTTTTACGTGTATATGATAGTCACATAAAACAACACAATCAAACAAATTGATACTTATGATACCGCAAATTGTTGTATTTTGATTTTTGAATAAACATAATGTTTACAAGTTTGATTATTTGATATTTATTAACTCTTGTCAACTTCACATCGTACTTGACAGTGACTCCATAAAGAATATTTGCTATTTTTGTAAGTTTTGCACAATATCATTCACTCCGATTAACGAAATAAAAGACATAAACTTAGTCTATGGTTACGATAAACGATAAAGAATCCTTACATTTGTTAGAGTAGGCTGTGTGCGATACTTTCGGAGCAGTATCGTATCGTTTTTGATTTATAGTTGTCGATTACGCGCAGTGGTCTCGGGACGACAAAATGTGAAATCGGTAGAGTTGCCAAGAAAATTCGGGGACTATTATTCCAACAAAAGAAGGTAATTTGAAGTAACGAGAGTCACGCGTATACACCCCCCCCCCTGTCGTCAAAGTAAAAATATTAAACAAATTTCGTCATCTGTTTAAAAGTACTGCCCCGCGCCGCCCCAAACAGTAACATATTTTTTTTTTTTTTTTTTTTTTTTTTTTTTATTCGGGCACGGCAAAGTGACTGCACCTCACCAGATAGAGTATCGAATGGCAGCAGATAGTTATCTCATGCCATTCGACACAATCATGCCGGCCTACTGAGCTGCTTCTTCACGCTACGGCGGAAGGACCCAGGATTATAGGAAGGAGGGAACACGTGCGCCGGCAAACTATTCCAAAGCTTGATGGTGCGGCAAATAAAAGAATTGGCGAACCTATTGGTTCGGGCCGAGATGGTTTTAACCATCAAGCTGTGGCTTCGGTTGCCGGCACGCGTGGTTCTGCTGAGGAAAGGAGAGGAGGGGATCAGATTAAACAACTCTTCAGAGCATTCGCCATGATACAGACGGTAGAACACGCTTAGAGAAGCGACATCCCTCCGCAATTGTAGCGACTCCAAGTTGCTCGTTACGTCTGCATCATCCACAATACGGATGGCCCGCCGCTGCAATCCATCCAAGGCATCGAGCAAGTATTGGGCGGAACCGTCCCAGAGGTGCGAACAGTATTCCATACCCGGCCGTACCTGTGCTTTATACAAGCGGAAGATTTGACCGGGCGTGAAGAACCGACGCACCTTGTTCAGGATTCCAACCCTGCGTGATGTGGCAGATATAACGCCTTCGATGTGATTCCTTGGATTCAGATCACAGCGGATATCCATACCAAGGATATTCAGGTCATTCCGCATTAAGAGTGGAACACCCTGAAGATTGGGGAGAGGAGAAAACGGGGATTTTTTGCACGTGAACGCACACACCTGCGTTTTCTTGGCATTGAACTCAACCAGGCTCATGGAACCCCACGTGGAAATGAGATCCAGAGTCCGGTTGAGCTCAATGACAAGATCATTGCGCCTCCTCACAGTGTCCACCCGCAAACCAGGGGGCTCATGGTAGTATCGCCCGTGAACCGTGCTGTCGTCTGCATAACAATGAATGTTGCCAAGCGATAACAAATCATTGATATGCAGAAGAAACAGGGTGGGCGACAGC
Source organism: Lapara coniferarum (assembly GCA_949316025.1). Lineage (NCBI taxonomy): Eukaryota > Metazoa > Arthropoda > Insecta > Lepidoptera > Sphingidae > Lapara > Lapara coniferarum. The sequence goes on along the minus strand of OX438929.1, from coordinate 59,495 downwards.
ACCGAGCCCTGTGGAACCCCGGCATTTACTGACATGAGCTTCGAAGCGTGCCCATCAACGACGACACGTATTCTACGCTCATGCAGAAAGCCAGAAATCCACGCACACAGGTTGTCGGGCAAACCATATGCCGGAAGCTTGGAAAGGAGACCACGGTGCCAGACCCTATCAAAAGCCTTAGCTATGTCGAGGCTCACAGCTAGAGCCTCGCCATGCCTATCAATCGCCTCCCCCCAGCGATGCATGACGTACGCTAGAAGGTCACCCGTTGATCGGTTCTGACGAAATCCGTATTGTCTGTCGCCGATCAACGAGTGATTCTCCAGGTAGCGGGTCAAGTGCGAGTTTATTAGCCGCTCCATGACTTTGCATAGCACTGAGGTTATAGCGATTGGGCGGTAATTGGTAGGGTCTGTCCGATCACCTTTTTTGGGGATCGGTTGCACATTGGCCTCCCTCCAAGATTCAGGCACTATACCTGAGAGGTAGGACGCACGGTAGAGGCGTGTCAGTGCAGGAGACAACTCCGCTGCACATCTTCTCAATACCACCGCCGGTATACCGTCCGGACCACTGGCTTTCCGAACGTCGAGAGACCGCAGCTCACGCCGCACATCGCACTGTCTGATGCGAATATCAGGCATTGTGAATCCGCAATCAGACAGCGCCGGCGGCGGCTGTGAGCCACAGTCTTCGAGCCGGGAGTTAGCCGCAAAGAGATTTGCCAATAGGGTGGCTTTCTCCTGCGGCTTGTGTGCCAGCGATCCATCTGGATACCTTAGCGGCGGCAGTGAGGGACGGCAGAAGTTAGACTGGACGGCCTTGGCCAGACTCCAATAAGCACGGCTGCTCGTCGGATGGTTGGCCAAAGCACGCCCAATCCTACATATCCGCGCGGCATCCGATCTAACATAGGCCTTCTTGCAGGCCTTGGCGGCACGGTTATAAGCTGCTTTGAGGGAATCAATATTAGGATCCTTCATTGCGCGACCCCTGATCCAAGCGCGATACGCCGCCTGTTTTTGACCAACAGCATCGGCGCAAGCGCGATTAAACCAGGAGCGTCCACGGCCCTTACTAGCGACCTCAGAGGAAGGAATGTAATATTCCATTCCTAACCTGACCTCGCCAGCAATAGCGTCGGCAATCGCCGAAGGATCTTTTCCCTCGAAACAACGCTGCCGCCAAGGGATGGATGCGAAATATTCTCGCATACCATCCCAATCTGCCGACGAGTAATGCCAGACCAACCATGGAATCGTAAAATATTATACAAAAAGGGGACATTCACCTCGAATTGCTGAAAATCGGTAGAAAAATCGGGAGAATCTTCTGTATCTTTAAAAATCGTAGAAAAATCATGTCATTTCAGTACGTTGGTAGGACAGACCCAATATCTGTAGAAATACCGATACCACTGATTACGCGAGTTGTCCTTAGGCTTAGGCTTAGGCTACCTTGGAAAGTTTGTGTTATAAACCTTATTTTCGTCGAATTTGAGGATATTTTTAACTTTGAGAGTACAAAACATGTACTCAGATCACCTTACACACGATAATTGGAAAATTGGGGAGCTTTTTTTTTAGCTCTTCGCATCTCCACGCAATTGGGCGACTTTAGGCTACTTCCAATTTTTGGTGAGTTGGGCCAGCATTCATTTGAAATTAAGGACTTTTTTTTGCTCCTTTGCCTCTCCATATGCGATGCGGCGACTTTAGGCTACTTCACGATGAATTTTCGGTGGCTTCAACCATCATACATCTGGCAGCACTGGAGTTATGACAAACTTGGGAGTTTTGGCGGGAACTTTGAAGTGTCATGAGGTGCTCTTGTTTTAATTCATTATTTTGGTAATACTTAGTGTTATATTGCATAATTATGGTGGTATATTATCCAATATAGTTCTATTGAAGGGCTCAAATGAAGTGAATTGAAATAACTGTGATAATCAAGTGTTTTTTTTTGTTGCATCCAAAACTCTTCCATAATGTCTTGGTAAGGTAGCCACTGCTTTACTTCGACATAGTAGATAGGACTTAAGAGTTAGGACTAAGGATTCAAATTTATGAAAGACGGGCTCAATGGACTAGTATCCAGAGCCGTAATATTTAAATAAATAATAAAAAAAAGAAACTTGGCATAGTCACAGATAGGCGGAGTTTTGGCGGGAACGTGGAAGTTTCATGAGGTGCTCTTGTTTTAATTCATTATTTTGGTGATATTTGGTGTTATATTGCATAATTATGGTGGTATATTATCCAATATAGTTCTATTAAAGTGCTCAAATGAAGTGAATTGAAATAACTGTGCCAATCAAGTGCTTTCTCGTTGCCGCCAAAACTTCATGATAAAGTCTTGGTTAGGTAGCCACTGCTTTACTACGACATAGTACGTAGAAAAAAAAAGCCAACGAAAAATATCACTTAAGACGAGGCTGTATGGGCTTGAACCCTTTGCCTTCCTTACAAGGGAAAATTATTAAAAAAAAACACACACAGATAGGCATACCGCATACTCATAGTTGCGTAGGACACGACATAAAAAATAGAACAGATGTCCAATAAAGTCCCATTTCAAATGAGGCGAGGCGTAATGAAGCTCGGTGATACATTTGAAGTAACGAGTACAAATATGACATATTTTCATTGAAGAATAACGTACTATTGTAACTTGTAGCATGCCTTTCGCTCCCTCTCTGTCCCCGTCTTATAGTTTTTCTGAGATAGATAGTGCGTACCACGAATTCGCGACTACCGCGACATTTTTTTTTTTTTTTTTTAAAATGCCATCTTCGGCGCATCAGGGACGGCTGCGGGCTTCCTCCGACTCACGTCTAAGTTGTCGTCCGCAACCGCCCCTGCACGTACCGCTGTTGCGGTCCTTTTCCTGTTGCGGGGGCTCAGAAGCCCCCGAAACACCGTACCGTGTCCTCTTTTTGGTGTGCGAGGCAGCGTGAGACACGCTGCCTCGGACATGTCCATCACGGGGGTCACAAAAGTTGGCTAGACTAATGGGTGGGCGGCACGTCCCGCCCACCCGTGACCCCCGGAGGCCCCTATTAGTCGCCTTTTACGACAGGCAGGGGATACCGTGGTGGAATTCTCCAAACGCCCCCAATCCACAGGGCGGGAGACGTCGGTCAGTCGTCCACCCGACGCCTCCTACGTCTCGTCTGGCGGCGGGAGGGATCACCACTGTGCTGGCGATCCCTCTCGGCACTCTCCTTCCGCGAGAGGACCACCTCGCAGAAGTGGGCCACCGCCTGCCAGGCCTCCCGGCCGCCGACCATGGAAGCGACCACGGCCGGCAGCGAGAGGTCTTCTCCGACGACTGTTGTGAGAGCGCTGCGCTCCTCATCCCAGGCTGGACAACACTCCAACGTATGTTGGGCCGTGTCCATTGGGCAGTTGTCACAATAGTGACACACGGCCGACTCCTCTACACCTACCACCCGAAACAGGAACTCACCGAAGCAGCCATGCCCGGTGAACACCTTTTTTTTTTTTTTTTTTTTTTTTGTTTTCGCGGAGAAAGTGACTTATTACTACCGCCCAGCCTTCAAGGGGGGCGACTGAGCGGTTATGTTGGGTTCACCGTGCCTTACGACCCAGCGTTAAGGCGCCGGGCCGAGTCCCTAACCTATGTACACCGCACGGCATACCAACTAAAACTCCGCGGTGGCCTTCTTCGGCGCATTAGAGACGGCTGCGGGTTTCCCCAGACTAAGAGTGTCTAAGTTGTCGTCCGCAGCCGCCTCTGCGCGGTGCCGTCTAATACAGCCCGTCTCCTGTTTGGGGGGGGGGCTCAGAAGCCCCCGCGCACCGAAGGACGCCCTCGGCGTCAACGGCAGCATGAGGCCTACCTGCCACACTGCCGTCCATCACGGGGGTCGCAGTAATGTGCTAAAAACACGCACAAAACTACAGACGGACAGCCCCCTGCCGCCCGCCCACGACCCCCGGTGGCCCCTATTAGTCGCCTCTTACGACAGGCAGAGGATACCGTGGTGGAATTCTCCAAACGCCCCCAATCCACAGGGCGGAAGACGCCGGTCAGTCGTCCACCCGGCGCCTCCTGCGTCTCGTTTGGCGGCGGGACGGATCACCGCGCCTCCGATCCCTCTCGGCACTCTCCTTCTGCAAGAGGACCATCTCACAGAAGTGCGCCACCGCACGCCAAGACCTCCGGCTATCGACCATGGAAGCGACCACGGCCGGCAGCGTGAGGTCTCCTCCGACGACTGCTCTGAGAGCGCTGCGCTCCTCATCCCAGGCTGGGCAAAACTCCAACGTATGCTGGGCCGTATCCAGCGGGCAGTTGTCACAATGGTGACACACGGCCGACACCTCCTTTCTCACTACCCGCCACAGGTACTCACCGAAGCAGCCATGCCCGGTGAGCACCTGTGTCAAGCGGTACGTTGCCGCACCGTGGCGTCTGTCCAGCCATTCGGCAAAGACAGGACGCACTGCCGCGACGACCCTGAGCCCCGCTGACGGGGCCTCCAGCCTGTGACGCCACTCCTCCACAGCGGCTCGCCGTAGGGAGACCCTCATGGCCTCCACCTCCTTTAGGGCCGGACGTTGCCCGTGACTGGACGCCTCCTCCCGCCAATGAAAGGCATCGGACAGGGATTTGGCGTCCAGGTCCCAGGGCAGAAATCCGGCCAACAAACAAGCCGCCTCGAAAGAGACCGTGCAGTACGCCCTGATCGCCCGCTGCGTCAAAGCTCTCTGCGGCCTGCGCAGGAGAGCGACGCAGGGGCGGCTCAGGGAGTCAGCCCAAACGGGGCTGCCATACAGGGCCATGGACCGCACGACTCCGTGATATAATCTTCGGCAAGGGCTGCCAGGACCTTCCAGGTTGGGCAGCAGGCGGGAAAGAGCGCCCGCTGCCCGGGACAGTTTTGTCCCCAATTTCTTGAAATGGGCACGGAATCTCCATCGGCCATCCAAGACAAGACCTAGATATTTCATGTCTTCGCCGATGGGAATCCGCACCCCCTCAACCACGATGTGGGCACCGGCCGGTGGCCCTCGCCGAGGCCCGTGAAAACAAATGGCCTCGGTTTTCTCGAGGGCCACCTTCAAGCCCAACCGTCGAATCCGATTTACTACTTGGCCGGTGCCCACCGCCGCCAAGGTGGCAGCGGCCCGGAATGTCCTGGCGGTCGCCGTGACCAGGGTATCATCAGCGTAACACGTCACGCCGACGCCCCGGAGATTGGCACCACGGAGCACCCAGTCGTATCCGATGTTCCACAGGAGAGGGCCCAGAACCGAGCCCTGTGGAACACCGCACGACATTGCTCTTCGGTGCCACCCGTTGGCGCCCGGATACACCACGTCCCTGTCAGACAGGTACGCGTGCACCAGACGCCGGAGATAGGGCGGCACCACGTGATACCGCAATGCCTCGTGAATGCAGGGCCAGGGCAGAGTGTTGAACGCGTTGGATATGTCCAAAGATACCGCTACAACTACTCCGCCTCCGGTCACTGCATCCTCCGCCTGTGCCTTCACCCGCAGAATCGCGTGGACGGTGGAACGTCCCCTCCTGAATCCAAATTGCTCGTCGGCCAGATTCGGTCCGACCCTCTCGAGGTGCTCGACGAGGCGAGCATGTACGATGCGCTCGAAGAGTTTGCCGACCTCGTCGAGCAACACGATGGGCCGGTAGGCCGACGGCGACTCTGCGGGTCGTCCTTCCTTCTTCAGCAGGACGAGCTTCCCGGTTTTCCAACGCGCCGGGAAGACGCCCTGCTCCAAACAGGCGGAGTACAAACTGCGGAGCCTCGGACCCAGGTGCTCGAGAGCTAACACCCAGGCTCTTCCGGGGATGCCATCGAGCCCTGGGGCTTTGTTTTTGCTCCGCAGCCGAAGCACTGCCGCCCGCATTTCAGCGGGCGAGACCTCCGGGATATCCCTTGCCGAATTCGTTAACGACGATGACGCCACATCCGGCGGCGCCATCGGTGGAGGAGTGTTTTCCACGGTGGCCGGAAACAAGGTCGCGACGACGTTGGCCAGCAAGTCTGGCCGGAGACTCTGCGACAGCGGGGGCGCCGCTGGACGAAGCTTGTTCATTACCAACCGATAGGGGCGCCCCCACGGGTCACTGTCGAGAGTCTCCAGAAACTCCTTTCTAGCCGCGACCTTGGCCCTGTGAACGGCCACCTGCAGCGCTCTCGTCGCCTCCTTATAGAGGCCGTAGAGCAGCCGCTCCTGATCTGCGTGATCATCCGCCCTCAATCGGCGACGGCGATGCCTGGCGTATCGACGGCGCGCAGCGACGCATGACGCGCGCAACTGCGCTAGCTCCGCCGACCACCAGTACACCTGCCGTCGCGGCGAACGGCGGAGGGTCCGGGGCATGGCGGCGTCGCAAATGTCCGTCATTGCCACCCCGAACCACTCCGCTTCCTGCTCGACCCGTACCGGCCCGTCCGGCACGGGGAGCCACGACATCACCAGAGCGGCCAACCCTAGGGCCTCCTTATTGAGGCGACGGATTACCCACCGCGGGCCGTCCTGATCAGGGGCACTCGGTTCACCCCCACCGGGCTGGATACTCGAGGACGCGGAGACGTCGAACCTGATGTATCGATGGTCCGACAACGTCTCCACGCCCGCGAGAACTCTCCAGCCCCGGACACGATGCGCGACGGCGGGACTTGCAAACGACAGATCGACTATAGACCCGCCGTTGTGCCGCACGCACGTGTGCACCGATCCCCTGTTCAAGACGACCAGGCCGACAGAGATCGCCCAATCCTCCAGGACCCCACCGCGGCCATTCGTCGCCGGCGAACCCCAAGCTACAGACTTGGCGTTAAAGTCACCGGCGACGATCGCCGGGTAAGGTTGGCCTTGTTCCACTAGGGCCCCCAGCCGAACGAGAAAAGATTCAAATTCGGCGAGGGGTCTGTTGGGAGAGAAATATACTCCCACGACCCAAACTTCTCCCAACAGAGCCGCGACGCATCCCTGGCCCTTCGCTACCTTTTCGAAGGGCGGGGAGCCAGCGGCACCCTGGGTGATTATGGCCACCAAACCGTCGATGTCCCCAGCCCAGTTGTCACGGGGAGGGACAAAATACGGCTCAGCGACCACGGCCACTTGCACCGACCACTGCGCCAGGCTTTGGGACAACAAGTCTTGGGCTCTGGCGCAATGGTTGATGTTCGCCTGGAGGAACTTTAGGTCCATTATTGGGCGATCTCCTCAACGCCTTCCATCTCGGCCTCTTGCGGCGGGTTTGCTGACTGCGGCTGAGTAGTAGCCACAGCAGCAGCAGCAGCATTACGTCGCGTGGGGCGACGCCGGTTGCGGCGGGAGGAGGTGGGACACGCCTTCCCCCCTACTTGGTGCCCGGCGGGCATGCCCGAGGCCGCGCAGACCGCACAGTTCGGTGCAGCGCTGCACTCACGGGCCTTGTGGCCTGTCTGGCCGCAACGGTAGCACAGCGTGCTACGGTCTACTGCGCAGTCGCAGCGCTCCCGGACGTGCCCGGACTCCAGGCACCGGAAGCACCGAAGGGGCCGCGCTTCGAGCACAGAAACTCGAGCCGCGACCCAGCCGATCAATACACGGCCCGCCCCTCGCACTTTCTGGGCTGCCTTTATCGGCATCCGAGCCCAAGCCGTGCTCACACCGGACCTGCCAGGACGGATTTGCCCCACCTTCACTAAATCAATGGCACACTCACCGGCCTTGGAGAGGGCCATTGCGACTGAATCCGGAGTGGCCGTGTAGTCCAACTCCGTGAGCCGCAGTTCCGCAAATTTGATGGGCCGAGAGATCTTAACATCTTCCGACCCATTGAAGCACTCCCTCAGCCTTGCGGCGAGGGAGTCGGCCCTCTCATCCGAGTTAGCCCCGGGCACCTCATACATTGGGGCACCCGTGGCCGCAAACTTTGGCCTCAGCCTTGTTATATCAAGGCCGGTGAGGTTCACCTTGCCCTGTGCCTCCGTTAGGACCTTGGCGTAGGTGAGTCCCTTCTCTAACGCCGCCGGCGTCAATGAGATCATGACGGCCGCGGAGCGCGGTGGGCGAAGCTTGGGCTCAGCCCGGCGCGGTGGTTGCTGCGGACTTGCAGCAGGTGTCGTGCCAGACCTGGACTTCGTCTTCTTCTTGCCCACCACGACCGTCCATTCCCGGTCCAAGGATATTGGAGCCGGCGGTAGTAGGCGGGGCTCACGGGGAGCCTCCTGCGCTGGGGGATTTCTTCCTCCTTTCTTCCCCACCTTTTCCTTGCGCTTCGCCTTTAGCGCCGGAGGAAGTGTGCGGGCCGGAGTGACTTCCCTCTCCGTTCCTTGGTCCCTCTTCTTGGGGGCCGGTGCGTTCACCCCAGATGGCTCCGCCACGATGAATCGGGGCGGAGCATTGGAGGGACCGGCGACTGGGATCAGGGTGGGAGGACTGGGCTGAACTGCTCCCTTGCGCTTGCCTTTGCCCTTACCCTTTCCCAACGATTGGGGTTGACCCCCGACATACCCCCCTTGTACTGGGAGCTCAACCATTTGGGCCCGGGTTTCATGGGCCAGCGGCGGTCTTGTGGCCGGTCCCATGAGCAAGGACTCCATCCTTGCTCGCACCCTCGCCTCGATCATCTCCTCCGTCGGGATACTGGCCGTGGCTGCCTCCAGGTCCTCAAGGCGGCGACGGAGGGAGGCATTCTCCCCTTGAAGCTGCTGAACAGCAGCCTCAAGGCGGGAGCTCTTGTCCCTCCACCTCTTCGCCTCGTCATCAAGGCCGTCGATGGTGACCTCTGAGGCCTTCGAAGGATCCAGCGATCCGGCCGAGCGAAGCCGCTTCGGCACCACCTTCTCCGCCTTTTGGCGGACCTCCGCGCGCTTCACAACGAGGCGCTCCTTTTCCGCCTTCTTTTGGCTTCTTGCCGAAGGCGGACCCCCTCTCCCTCGACCAGCGGTCGCCCTCGTTTTTGGCGCCGGCTCATCTGTGTCGGTCGACAGGGCCGACGGGCAAGCCTTTGACCGAGAGGTTCTCTTCCAGAACCTCTTGCTCCCCTCTGAGGAGACACTCTCGGTGGACTCCGAGTCCACGCTCATATCACGAGACCGCCCACCTCCGGCCGTGACTCTGGTGGGCCTGACGCCCACACTCTCCCTTCGTACGTCCACATCGCTGGGCTTGCGCCCCTCGATCTCCGCCACTCCAGCCGGAACTGGAGTAGGCAACCTCGTCAAAATAATTTTGGGTATTAGGTTTTCCATATTGTTCCCACGAGTATGGGGGAAATAAAAGTCCACCCAGGCAGTGCCCCCTGTACCTGGGTAAGCCTAGCGTAACCCGCACAGAGGGTCGGCCGGTACTCTGGCGGGGGTCGCACTAATGACCGAACTACCCATCGGCCATGCATCCCCTCGCGGTGCGCCGCCGCTTGGGATTCGGGGTAACTTTTTATAGAGGTTTTCTCCCTCGCGGTCCGGGCGGTTAAGCCAAGACCCTCGGTCCAGCAGGAGCGCGAGACATGACCACGGACCTCCATGCCGGATTACGATCTGCGACGGCGACAGCGGGAGAGAAAGGTTCCCCCCCACTGCCTGCTCGGGGCGTGGTAAGCGCACACCGAGCCCGTCGACACCCCCAGGACAGAACCGGGAGTCGCCCGATAAACGGGCCCACCAAGACAGGACGACGGCCGCCGCAAGAGACGACAACCGCCAACCAACTGTTGTCAGGATATTAGCCGTCGCGCCGATCAACGTGATCGACGCGCCGTTGCCCAGGGTGCACCGCGTGGAGGTTTCCTGACTTCGCACCCCATGCCCGGTGAGCACCTGCGTCAGGCGGTATGTTGCCGCTCCGTGGCGCCTGTCCAGCCATTCGGCAAAGACAGGACGCACTGCCTCTACGACCCGGTGCCCCCACGACGGGGCCTCCAGCCTGAGACGCCACTCCTCCACGGCGGCTCGCCGTAAGGCGGCCCTCTTGGCCTCCACCTCCTTCAGGGCCGGACGCTCCCCGCGACTGAACGCCTCCTCCCGCCAATGGAATACATCGGCAAGGGATTTGGCGTCCAGGTCCCAGGGCAGAAATCCGGCCAATAGGCAAGCCGCCTCGAAAGAGACCGTGCGGTACGCCCTGACCGCCCGCTGCGCTAAAGCTCTCTGCGGGGCGCGCAGAAGGGCGACGCAGGGGCGGCCCAGGGAGTCAGCCCAAACGGGGCTGCCATAAAGGGCTATGGACCGCACGACTCCGTGATACAGCCTCCGGCAAGGGAAGCCAGGACCTTCCAGGTTGGGCAGCAGGCGGGAAAGAGCGCCCGCTGCCCGGGACAATTTCGTCCTCAACTCCTTAAAGTGGGTGCGGAATCGCCATCGGCTATCTAGGACTAAACCTAGATACCTCATGCTAGAGCCGATGGGGATCCGCACCCCCCCAACGACGATGCCGGCACCGGCCGGTGGCCCTCTCCGAGGTCCGTGAAAACACACGGCCTCGGTTTTCTCGAGGGCCACCTTCAACCCTAAACGGTGGATTCTTCGAACTACTTGGCCGGTGCCCGCCGCCGCCAGAGTTGCGGCGTCCCGGAAGGTCCCAGCAGTCGCTGTGACTAACGTATCGTCGGCGTAACAAGTCACGCCGACGCCCCGGAGATTGGAACCACGGAGCACCCAGTCGTACCCAATGTTCCACAGGAGAGGGCCCAAAACCGAGCCCTGTGGAACACCGCACGACATCGCTCTTCGGTGCCACCCATCGGCGCCCGGATACACCACGTGCCTGTCAGACAGGTACGCGTGCACCAGACGCCGGAGATAGGGCGGCACCACGTGGTACCGCAGTGCCTCGTGGATGCAGGGCCAGGGCAGCGAGTTGAATGCGTTGGATATGTCCAACGACACCGCTATCACTACACTGCCTCTGGCCACTGCATCCTCCGCCTGTGCCTTCACCCGCAGAATCGCGTGGACAGTGGAACGTCCCCTCCTGAATCCATACTGTTCGTCGGCCAAATTCGGACCGACCCTATCGAGTCGCTCGACGAGGCGGGTATGGATGATGCGCTCGAAGAGCTTTGCCACCTCGTCGAGCAACACGATGGGCCGGTAGGCCGACGGCGACTCTGCGGGTCGTCCTCCCTTCTTCAGTAGGACGAGCTTCCCGGTTTTCCAACGCACCGGGAAGACGCCCTGCTCCAGGCAGGCGGTGAATAAGCCGCGGAGCCTCGGGCCCAGGTACTCGAGGGCTAGCACCCAGGCTTTCCCGGGGATGCCATCGAGCCCTGGGGCCGTGTTTTTGCTCCGCAGCCGAAGCACTGCCGCCCGCATTTCAGCGGGCGAAACCTCCGGGATATCCCTTGCCGGATTCTCATTCGACGATGACGCCACATCCGGTGGCGCCATCGGTGGAGGAGTGAACTCCACGGTGGCCGGGAACAAGGCCGCTATTAGAAAATAATTATAGTCGATGATAGAAAATAATTATAGTCGATAATAGAAAATTTAACACTGGCTACATTGTATATTTTTTTTAAGTTTGCCACCGGAAGGCGTTTTGTTTTTTATGTATACTTTTTCCTGTATGAAAGTTCCTGTAAATGCATTAGGCACATGTGCAAGTTAATTAAAGTATTTAAACAAGAAAACAGTGCTTATTTTTTATGCAATAACCAAATAGGTTATGGGCCCAGAATCCTGCAAATAAAATTACAGAAGAACAGGCAAGAAAACGTTGCAATAGTTGTCAAGAATCACCAAAGAAAAAGTTATTCAAAATGGACTCCATACGGCCAATGCAAATTGAAAAATTTGATGGCAACAACTTCAGGCAGTGGAAGTTCCAAGTAAAATGCGCTTTAAAGGCAAAAGGAATTGATATTTCGGTTCCCAAACCCGAAACAAACAGTGCCGAGTGGTTGAAAAATGATGGCATGGCGATGTACATATTAACATCATCGATGTGTTTAAATCAAATAACTATTGTAGAAAACTGTGAAACTGCCAAAGAAATAATGAACAAACTTGAGTCAATATATGAACAAAAGAGTGAGCTATGTAAAATGTTAATTCATGAAAAGTTCTATTCGTATAAAATGTCATCAACTGATAGTGTAGCTCAACACATCTCTAAAGTAGAAACCTTAGCAAAACAGCTAAAAGAAAGCGGTGAGAGTGTTAGTGACATGGCAATCATCACAAAAATACTCGGAACATTACCCCTTAAATATAGAACACTCCGTCAAGCATGGATGTCTTTAGACCCCGGACAACAAACTCTTAATAATCTAACTGCTCGTCTGCTAGATGAAGAAGCAAGTTTAGCATCTATGGAAGAACAAGAGACAGCTCTTCTTGTCTATAATAAGGGGTGGAAGAACCAGGCAAAGCGAGATGAGCAAAAAGGCTCTGGAAATGGTATAAACCAAAATAAAACCACTAAACACAGATTTGAATGTTACAATTGTGGAAAACGAGGACATTTTTCCAGAGAATGTCGCCTCCCAAAGAAATCCAAATTCAGAAAACCTCAGCAAGAAAGTACAGATATGTTGGCATTTAATGTAGAAGACATTTCATGTAATGTTGATGAAAACACTTGGATTATGGATAGTGGTGCTTCTGCACATATGACATTTAGAAAGGATTTCTTTTGTGAACTATCGGAATGCAATATGAAATCATTGACATTAGGAAATAAACAATCTGTGGAGGTATGTGGTATTGGAAAAGTGCAAATAAAGAGATATGTCAATGGACAGTGGGAGACTGGTGAACTGCATGGTGTATTATATGTTCCAAATCTGCGGAGAAACTTATTTTCAGAAGGTGTCATAATGAGAAAGTTTTACACTATTGTCAAGAAAGATACAAGTGCTTTAATTTATAAAGACAATAAAGTGGTAATGGTTGCAAAAATCACAGAAAACAATTTATATGTGTTAAAGATAAAAACGGTACTTCCAGAGACTTGTAACTTAGTTCAAAGTGATCATAGTGACATAAAAATGTGGCATGAACGTCTGGGACATATTAACTTTAAACAAATTAAAAATATGTGTGCTAATAGTGTTGTAGAAGGCTTGAAAATTAATGACAATATTCAAAAAGACTTTATATGTGAGGCGTGTGCATATGGAAAGCAGTGCCGGTTTCCATTTCATAAATCTGTACGAGGAAATCTTCAGCCGGGTGATTTAGTATATAGTGATGTCTGCGGACCAATGAGTCATGCATCAGTTCAAGGTATGAGATACTTTGTATTATTTAAGGATGCAGCTACAAGCTACAGGCATGTATATTTTATTAAAAACAAGAGTGATGTGATGGAAATGTTTCAGATATATAATTGTATAGTTAAAAATAAATTCATGCACAGCGTTAGAACATTGCATACAGATAATGGGGGAGAATATATAAACAATAATTTCAAAGAATACCTTAAAAAGGAGGGGATTTTTCATGAGCTAACCGCTCCATATACACCAGAACAGAATGGACGTGCAGAGAGGGAGAACAGAACAATAGTGGAGAGTGCTCGTTCTATGCTGTATGCAAGAGATGTGCCATTAGAACTGTGGGCAGAAGCTGTGAATTGTGCGGTTTACATATTAAATAGGACATCCTCTAGCCAGACTCATAATAAGACACCATTTGAATTATGGAATGGTACTAAACCTCAGTTGGGCCATGTGAAAGTATTTGGCAGCGTCGGGTATGTACATGTACCTAATCAATTGAGAACAAAATTGGACAAGAAAAGTGATAAAATGATATTGGTTGGGTATGACAACAATAATTACCGAATGTATGATATAAATATGAAAACAATTAAAATATCACGAAATGTAATTTTTGATGAATATCAAGTTCCAGAAGTAAGGAAAAACATAGCACAAGTATATATTAATGACTGTGTTGAAGCTAGTACCAATAATGAAAGTGAAAGCCAAGTTGATAATACTGTAGTTGAAACCACAATGACAGATTCTGATGATAGCTTGGTAAGCTGTAATAGTGATGACCCTCCATATGAGCCGTCTCAAGCAATTGTAGATTCAGCACCTCGGAATATAAATTTGAGGCCAAGACATAATAGACGTCTGGAGGCAAACTGTGTTGAATTTCCATTGCCTCAAACATATGCTGAGGCGTTACATAGTCCACATAAGAATGAATGGGCTGCAGCCATAGCGGAGGAATTGTCAGCTCATGAAGAGAATAACACTTGGACTGCAGTTACAAAATCTGACCAGAGGCTGCTTAGTACAAAATGGGTATTTGCTATTAAAAAAGGTGAACATAATAAGGTATGTTACAAAGCACGCCTGTGTGCACGTGGATTTAGTCAAATTAGGAATATTGATTATCAGGAAATTTACTCACCTACTATAAGGTATGACTCTATAAGGGTTGTTTTATCCATGGTGGCAAAGCATGATTTAAAAGTTCAGCAATTTGATGTAAAAACTGCATTTTTAAATGGATATCTTGATGAAGATATTTTCATAGAAATACCTGAGGGTGTGCAATTAAACAAAAATGTAGTATTAAAATTAAATAAATCTCTTTATGGTTTAAAACAGGCTTCTAGGTGCTGGAACAAAAGATTTACAGAGTTTTTAAAGAAATATGGTTTTGTACAATCTCAGGCTGATAATTGCATTTATATAGGAATTTTTAATGAGATTAAAGTGTTTTTAATAATTTATGTTGATGATGCCCTTGTAATATCTTCAAGTAAAGAGCTCATTCAAGAAATAATGGGATATTTAAAGCAAGAATTTAAAATAAAAGAATTAAATTTTAAATATTTTGTGGGTATAGAAATAGATAAAATAAATAATTGTATTTGCATTCACCAAAAAGATTATATAAATAAAATTGTTGAGAACTTTTGTATGAATAATGCAAATCCTGCTAGTACCCCAGCAGATGTTAATGTTATAATTTCAAAAAATGTAGATGAAACCATTGTTTATTTTCCATACAGAGAGGCTATAGGTTCTTTGTTATTTTTGTCCTCTGTGTCAAGGCCTGATATCTCATTTGCTGTTAATGTATTAAGTAGATATGTAAACAATCCAAGTCAGGAACATGTCAATGCTGTAAAACGTATTATTAGATACTTACTAAATACAAAAGATTTATGTATAAAATATGGAGAAAGCAATGATCTAATTGGTTATTCAGATTCTGATTTTGCAAGTGATGTGGATACACGTAAGTCTACAACGGGGTATATTTTTACAATTAATGGTGGTCCAATTACATGGTCCAGTCAAAAACAAAAGACCATTGCTTTATCCACAACTGAAGCGGAATTTGTAGCTTCTTGTGAAGCTGCAAAGGAGATTTTATGGTTGCAACAACTAATGTTTGAGCTAGGTGAAACTTGTAAGTCTGTTACACTACATGTTGATAATCAGAGTGCAATAAAGTTGATTAATAATCCTGTTTATCATAAGAGAACGAAACATATAGATGTTAAATATCATTTTATAAGGGAAAAGGTTGAGATGGGTTTGATTAAAATTAATTATGTTCCAAGTAAATGTCAAGTAGCAGATATTATGACTAAAGCACTACCTACTCAAACTTTTACCTCCTTAAGAGACCAGATTTTGTTTAAGTTTAATTGAGTTTAGGTGTTAAATTTTAGTGGGAGTATTAGAAAATAATTATAGTCGATGATAGAAAATAATTATAGTCGATAATAGAAAATTTAACACTGGCTACATTGTATATTTTTTTTAAGTTTGCCACCGGAAGGCGTTTTGTTTTTTATGTATACTTTTTCCTGTATGAAAGTTCCTGTAAATGCATTAGGCACATGTGCAAGTTAATTAAAGTATTTAAACAAGAAAACAGTGCTTATTTTTTATGCAATAACCAAATAGCCGCGACGACGTTGGCCAGTAATTCTGGCCGGAGACTCTGCGACAGCGGGGGCGCCGCTGGGCGAAGCTTCTTCATCACCATCCGGTAAGGGCGCCCCCACGGGTCCCTGTCGAGAGTCCCCACGAACGCCTTACGTGCCGCGACCTTGGCCCCATGAATGGCCACCCGCAGCGCTCTCTTTGCCTCTTTGTAGAGGCCGTAGAGCTGCCGCTCCTGGTCTGCGTGATTCTCGTCTCTTAGCCGGCGACGACGATGCCTGGCGTATTGGCGGCGCGCAGCCACGCACGACGCGCGCAACTGCGCTAGCTCCGCCGACCACCAGTACATCTGTCGCACCGGCGAACGGCGGAGAGCTCGGGGCATGCCGGCGTCGCAGACATCCGACATTGCCACCCCGAACCACTCCGCCTCCTGCTCAACCCGTACCGGCCCGTCCGGCACGGGGAGCCACGACATGACCAGAGCGGCCAGCACTAGGGCCTCCCCATCGAGGCGACGAAGCGCCCACCGCGGGCCGTCCTGATTTGGGGCACTCGGTACACCACCGGACTGGACACTCGGGGACGCGGAGACGCCGAACCTGACGTAACGATGGTCCGACAACGTCTCCACGCCCACGAGGACTCTCCAGTCCCGGACGCGGCGTGCGACGGCGGCACTCGCAAACGACAGGTCTATAATCGACCCGCCGTTGTGCCGCACGCACGTGTCCACCGACCCCCTGTTCAGGACGACCAGGCCGACAGAGATCGCCCATTCCTCCAGGACCCGACCACGACCGTTCGTCGCCGGCGAACCCCAAGCCACGGACTTGGCGTTGAAGTCGCCGGCGACGACCGCCGGGTGAGGTTGGCCTTGTTCCACCAAGGCCCCCAGCCGAACGAGGAAAGACTCAAATTCGGCGAGGGGTCTGTTGGGAGAAAAGTACACTCCTACTATCCAAATGTCTCCCAACAGAACCGCCACGCATCCCCTGTCCTTCGCTACTTTTTCGAAGGGTGGGGAGCCAGCGGCGCCCCGGCTGATGATGGCCACCAAGCCGTCAAGGTCCCCAGCCCAGTTATCCCGGGGGGGGACAAAGTACGGCTCAGCGACCACGGCCACTTGCACCGACCACTGCGCCAGGCTTTGGGACAACAGGTCCTGGGCACTGGCACAGTGGTTGATGTTCGCCTGGAGGAAATTTAATTCCATTATTGGGCGATCTATACCACATCCATCGCGGCCCCTTGCGGTGGGCTCGCTGACTGCGGCTGGGTCGAAGCCCCAGCGGCAGCAGCACTTCGTATCCCGTCGCGGCGCCTATCGCGACGGGAGGGGGCGGGACACGCCTTCCCGCCCACCGGATGCTTGGCGGGCCTCCCTGCGGCCGCGCAGACTGCGCAGTTCGGCGCGGCCTCGCATCCGCGGGCTTTGTGGCCCGGTTTGCCGCAGCGATAACAGAGATCGCTGCGGTCCGGTCCTCCGGTGCAGGTGCTCTGCGTGTGTCCGTGCTCAAGGCAACGGAAACAGCGCATCGGGCGCGCCCCTAGCACCGTCGCCCGGGCCACTGTCCACCCCACCATCAGGCGGCCCGCCTTTATTTTTTGTGCCACTTTTGTTGGCACCTTGGCCCAAACTGCGCCCAGGCTGGAGCGGTCAGGCCGGATCTGTCCGACCTTGACAGCGTCGACTGCGCACTCGCCAGCAACGCTGAGTGCCGCTGCGACCGTCTCGGAAGTGGCTGCCGGATCCAACTCCGACAGCCGCAGCTCCGTGCACTTGGTGGGCCGGGAGATTTGGACATCCTCCGACCCGCCAAAGCATTCCCTCAGCCTTGCGGCGAGGGAGTCCGCCTTCCGCTCCGACTCAGCCCCGGGCACCTCATACAGCATGGCACCCGTGGCTGCCACCTTGGGCCTCAGCCTGTCTATGCCGAGGCCGGCGAGGTCCACGCGGTGCTGAGCGTCCGTCAGCACCTTCGCATAGGTGAGCCCCTTGGCCACCGCCGCCGGCGTCAGCGACAGCACTATGGCCGCCGAGCGTGGCTGGCGCAGCTTGGGCTCCTTGCGCCTCTGCCTCCTCTGCTGCGGCTTCGCCGCAGGCGCCGCAGCGGGGGTGGGCTTCCCCCGCTTCTTCTTCCCTACTACCACCGTCCATTCAGCGTCCATGGACGCTGGGGCCGGCGGCAGTGGGCGAGGCTCCCTTGGAGCGGTCGTCACTGCGACGGGGGCAGCGGGAGTGGCGGCTTTCCCCCTCCCTTTCTTAGGCACCCCAGACGGTCCAGCGACCGCCACGGCAGCAGAGGTGGAGGGCCCGGCCACGATGGCAGGAGCCTTAAGAGGAGGAGCAGGCTGCACTGCTCCTTTCCCCTTCCCCCTCCCCTTCCCCTTAGAGGAAGGCTGGGGAGCTCCTCCAACGAAACCACCCTGGACGGGGAGTGGTATGTCCCCGGGGGTGGACCTTCTCTCGTGGGCCAGCGGAGGCCTCTGGGCAGGCCCTAGGAGCACCGACTCCATTCTGGCCTGCCACTTGGCCTCCACTGCTGCCAGCTCCTCCAGACGGCGAAGGAGAGAAGCGTTTTCACGCTTCAGCTCCTTCACCGCCTCCTCTAGTTTAGCGCATTTATCGCGCCACTTCTTGGCCTCGCCTTTAGGGCGAGCGCTCGGTGCCGGTTCCGCCGCCGCCGTGACAGCCACCTCCTCGGCGGGCACCTTTGGGTTGGCGGAGCGAAGGACCATGCCTTCCCCGCTCTCCACCCTTCTCGCCCTTTGGCGGGCCTCCCTGCGCTTTATGAGGTCGCGCACCCTCTCCCTTGACTTCGGTTCGACGAATACGTCGACCGAAGCTGGGCCTCCCCTGCCACGTCCAGCAGTCGTCTGCGACTTCGGAGTTGGCTCCTCCGTGTCGCTTCCCAGGGACGACCTGCTGCCCTTGTCCAACTCGGAACGTTTCCTCCAGAGCCTATGGCTCCGAACGGAGGAAACGCTCCCACTCGACTCCGAGTCGACGCCTGTGGACATCTTGTCCGCGCCGACTCTTCGTCCGCCATCAACGGGCTTTCGCCCACCAATCTCCGCCTCTCCAGCCGAAACTGGGGTAGGCACCCTCGTCAAAATAATTTTTGGGTTTAATTTGTCATTCATAATGAATCCCACGAGTATGGGGGAAATAAAGAGTCCACCCAGGCAGTGCCCCCTGTACCTGGGTAAGTCTAGCGTAACCCGCCAAGAGGGTCGGCCGGTACTCTGGCGGGGGTCGCACTAGTGACCGAACTACCCATCGGCCATGCATCCCCTCGCGGTGCGCCGCCGCTTGGGATTCGGGGAACTTTTTATAGAGGTTTTCTCCCTCGTGGTCCGGGCGATTAAGCCAAGACCCTCGGTCCAGCAGGAGCGCGAGACATGTCCACGGACCTCCATACTAGATTACGATCTGCAACGGTGACAGCGGAGAGGAAGGTTCCCCCCCGCTGCCTGCTCGGGGCGGTGTTAGCGCTCACCGAGCCCGTCGACACTCCCGGATGAACCGGGAGCCGCCCGAATAAACGGGCCCACCATCTAAAAAATGCGGCAGCCACCGCAAAAAGCGGCGACGACCGCCGAGACCACTGTTGTCAGGATATTGGCCGTTGCGCCGATCAACTCGACCGACGCTCCGTTGCCCAGGGTGCACCACGTGGAGGTTTCCTGACTTCGCACCCCTGACTACCGCGACATGAAATTTGAAGTAGTACAATAAAAAATGTTGAGCCGCTCTTACATTTTGACGTCATGTACGGGACAAATGTACCGCCTCTTGTATGTCCTACCCAACACTACTACTACTACCCAACTAATTATTAGTTGGCAGACAGCGCCAAAGAGAATATAAACACTACGTTAGAGACAGCGCGTTAATTTCAAAGTTTCTTGAAATTATAATATATTTAAACGACGGCTAATAGTAAGTATTTTTGAGTCGATGTCAAAATCAAATGTTCGTCACTGACAGTTGCCATTTAGAGTAGGTTTACAGACGACATTGGCAAATATGTTTCGTTCGTTCGTTGATCGTTTAGATAGTAAAAACGATGTAACTGAGAGTAGGCTTCGACACGACAAATGTCGCGATATATCGAATATCGTTTTTGGGAGTTGACACCCAGAACCGTTCGTAGCCTCTCGAGACCGGTAATACCGTCGCGTCGTCGTGTTCCACCCATTCGTGACATGCGCCGACCCACAAAGCATAGTACTGCAGTAATAATATTCTATGCAGATTCACGCCTTCCATCACCGAAGGGAACGGCAGAGACGGAACTAATAAAAATTACTATTTACACGTTACACCCGTGTATCGGTTGAGCGTGCGGTCCTCGGACCAATACCGCTTACGGTACACGGCTTGATAGGGACCCTTTTTGCACAATAAGATTGGCAAAATGCTAACAAGCTCAGGGCACACCTATTATTAAGTTCACCCCCCTTTTCCGGCTAGGAGGGCCACGCACCTAACTCACCCCCGCGGGCCCTCCCACCCGGGGACTTAGTTTTCACGTTTAAATCCGCGTCCGCGATCCGCGTTCGAACAATAGTGTGAGTGCCGCCTGGTTTCTTGTGTGTTCTTTACTGGCGGAACACACCCGGGGATAGCGAACACACACGCGCCCTCTTCAAATATAAAGTAACCATGGACGTGGACTCAGCCACTAAAATGGCAGGTTCCACGTCCACGGAACCTAAAACCAACCCTCTCATCACCCCCGGCTTCACAATGTCGGAGTTTAAGGCTACCCTCAGGAGACTTATAGTCCTGGACGCCGAATTCAGGGACTATATGTCGGGTCTGCTCCACAATGTGAGGGAGCAACTGTCCGAAACATGGACCACGCCGGGCCCGTCTGTGGCCCCAGTCGCCAATCAAGCGACCGAGACCGCGACAATTCCGACGAGGCCATGGAGACCACCACGACGGGGTCTCAAAACGTCCCGTCTCATCGTTTTCCTCCTCCTGCGAATTGCAGGCGGAAGCATCGGCGTCGGAACACGATGACGAAGGCTTCACGTCGGTGAAGCGAGGTAGAAGGAGGAAGAGGGCTGTTCCCCAAAACCCGGACGACATCGTCACTATCCCCGCGCCTTCAGCGCCTACCGCGCCTTCAGCGCCCTCCGCGCCTTCAGTGCCTTCCGCGCCTCCGGCGCCTGTAGTTTCGACCTCGTCGCCGTCGCCACCGCCACTGACTCAACCAAAGGGGCCCAAAAAACCCCCGCGGTTGAACCTACAACTCCTCCCAAATATGTCCATTCGGGACATTTTCGAGGAGCTGCGTAATCAGCGCATCTCCATCAGTTCCAATTCGTGGAACAAAATCCATAAACTTCTAGCTCTGGAGCCCGCTTCAGTCGCGGACCACAGAGCGCTAACCAAGTTCTTATACTCTAGGAACTACCACCATTTTACGCACGCGCTTCCGGATGAACGGCGCTTCTGCTACGTCAGACGTCAAGCGACTCTATGTAGGAAGCAGGATATTGCAATTAAGTGTAAGGTAAAATACGAGGGAAGATTTGAAACATACAATAGAAATGAAAATAAGATTTTCAGAGAAATGTGTAAAAATTATGATGAGCGATCTGTAGGTATAACATAGATTTAGAAAAAAATAAAATATAATAGTGGATATGATAAAAAAAAGTTCATGTGCATGATTTAATGACAGCGTGTGTTTTTTTAAGTAATTTTTAATCTATACTTATACTTGTAATATTATAAAGCTGAAGAGTTTGTTTGTTTGTTTGTTTGTTTGTTTGAACGCGCTAATCTCAGGAACTACTGAACCGATTTAAAAAAAATCTTTCACTAATAGGAAGCTACTTTACTAGTAGAAAAATGTTTAAAAACAAGCTTCGTTGGTGTCAAAACAATGAAGAAAGGATAAAATTAGATATGTTGGCTTTACATAGGCAGAACAAAAACTTTTCTAAATTTTGGTCGACGACGAAAAGCTTTAATTATAAAACTGCTATGCCGGTAAAAGTAGAAGACTGTCACAATACCAAAGATATTGCTGAATTATTTGCAAGGCATTTCAAAATTAAACCTATAATTAACGATAATCCAAATAATATTAGTGAAGTCGGATTTTCAGAGAATGTGGTTAGTGCTCCAGGCAGACTATCTGTCACTGCAGGGAATGTGCAGGAAATTATTACTCACATGCCTGGAGGTAAGTCACCAGGCATTGATGGTCTGAGTATCGATCATATTCGCCATGCTGGTGCGCACATTTTTGAAGTTTTAGCATACCTTTTTAATCTTTGCATACGTAACTCATATTTACCAAGAGAACTCATGCGTACTGTGGTGGTTCCTATTCCAAAGAATAAAACAAGTGACTTGTCTAGTCTTAGTAATTATAGGCCCATCTCACTGGGCACTATAATAGGAAAAATTTTTGAACGTCTCTTGCAACCTGTACTGGCAAAGACGATGAAAATTGATGATGCACAATTTGGCTTTCGTCCTGGTCTCTCAACGGATTCAGCGATATTTTGCCTCAAACACACGGTAAGGTATTATACGACTCGTAATACCTCCGTATATGCATGCTTCCTTGACTTGAGTCGGGCTTTCGATTTAGTAAATTATAATTTACTTTGGTCGAAACTTCGGCAGTCAGGAACGCATGTTGATTTGGTGAATCTCTTGAGATTCTGGTATGAAAATCAGATTAACAATGTGAGATGGGTTGACTCCCTTTCTGATGATTACAAGTTAGAATGTGGTGTTCGCCAAGGAGGACTTACATCTCCGGATCTCTTCAACATTTTTGTAAACGACCTTATTGTTGAGCTGAGGAGCACAAATATCGGTTGCCACTTGGGTAGCTTATGCGTCAATAACATAAGCTATGCAGATGATATGGTGTTACTCAGCCCTTCAATCAAAGGCTTAAGACGTCTCTTGGCGATATGCGAGCGCTATGCTAAATCACATGGGCTCAAGTATAATGCTAAGAAGACTGAGGTGCTTGTATTTAGATCTGGAAGGGGTCCGGAGTGTATACCCCCTGTACTTTTAGGTGGTGTGCCAGTTCAGGTTGTGAGTTTGTTCAAATATTTAGGTCATGTAGTAGATGAGAACTTACATGACGACAGTGATATCGAGAGAGAAAGAAGAGCTCTCGCTGTACGTTCAAATATGATTGCACGACGTTTTGCGCGTTGCTCAAACGAAGTAAAAGTAACACTATTTCGTTCGTACTGTCAGAGCTTTTATACTTGTCAATTATGGCTGCAATATACTAGGCGCTCGTACAATATCTTAAGGGTACAGTATAATGATGCATTTCGCATACTATTAAAGCTTCCTCGATTTTGCAGTGCGTCAAATATGTTCGCAAAAGCTGGTGTAGCGGACTTTTATGCGATTATCAGAGCTCGTGTTGCGTCTTTTTGGGCACGGATCAGAAAGAGTGAGAACGTAATTTTAACTACCATTGCCGACGACCTATCAGGACCATATTATAATTTCTGGTTGAAAATACACCAAAATCCAAATGTAAAATAGGTCGAAATTTTTGAATTTTAATTATAAAACTAACTTAGTGTAAGCCCTATTGTAACTAACATTATGAGTCTTAGTACTTGAAATAAAATTATATTATTATTATTATTATTATTATTATTATTTACTCCTGAGTGCTATAGGCTACTTTTTATCCCGAGAAAATATTTTTGTCCCGGAAAAACTTTTACACGCGGGCGGAGCCGCGAGCACTACTATTATTATATATTTAAATTGTAATTTTATATATCTAAGTATAACAAACAAATAAGAATGTGTGTAACACAGATCTCAGACAGACAGACAGACAGACAGACAGACAGACAGACAGACAGACAGACAGACAGACAGACAGACAGACAGACAGACAGACAGACAGACAGACAGACAGACAGACAGACAGACAGACAGACAGACAGACAGACAGACAGACAGACAGACAGACAGACAGACAGACAGACAGACAGACAGACAGACAGACAGACAGACAGACAGACAGACAGACAGACAGACAGACAGACAGACAGACAGACAGACAGACAGACAGACAGACAGACAGACAGACAGACAGACAGACAGACAGACAGACAGACAGACAGACAGACAGACAGACAGACAGACAGACAGACAGACAGACAGACAGACAGACAGACAGACAGACAGACAGACAGACAGACAGACAGACAGACAGACAGACAGACAGACAGACAGACAGACAGACAGACAGACAGACAGACAGACAGACAGACAGACAGACAGACAGACAGACAGACAGACAGACAGACAGACAGACAGACAGACAGACAGACAGACAGACAGACAGACAGACAGACAGACAGACAGACAGGCAGACAGACAGACAGACAGACAGACAGACAGACAAAGACGCGAGTATTATTCTATATTTTTTTTATTTTATTTATTTTATTAAAGTAAAGTAAAGTTTAGTTTGTACATCGGCAAAAGATGGATATTTGTTATGACATAAGTAGGTAAATATTATTTAGGCTTGTAAGAATTTATGAAGGTTACAATAAATTAAAACTTTTGGAAGGAACTTAAAACAGGCAAAAAAGAATTTACCAATATCATAATAAGAAATGACGAAATAAAACAACATCTTATGTGATAATAATATATGGTTAGTCTAGACATTCACAAAAAAATAACAAACAATCGTTGTGTTACAGAAACTTTAAAAATAATAGGAACATGTAAACTTTGAAACAATAGGAAAATTAGAGTTAGATGTTAAACATTTAAAATAAGTATAATCACAAAATATAGGTAGCTTTTCTAAAATGTGTGAGCGAATCTGCATGAATTACAACGCTGGAATCAGATTTAAGTAAGTGTACAGTTTATAATTTTAGTTCTCGGCACATTCTTGTTAGATATAGCTGTAGGTGAGTATAAGTACTTATTAGTTTTATAAAAAGGCTAGTACCTAGTATGTCATTGATGGGGTGTCCAGGAATTTAGTACGGAATACAATATAACACAAGCAAATTGTAGTTACGTTAGGTCATGCAAGTCACACAAGTCATACAATACATGCAAGCATGAACACAAAACCCGCTTTTCTTCATACATTCGATTAATTACGTCGTGTGGCAGGTACCTAAGTTTTATCGCCAAAAATATCCAGTTGGTCAATTTTGCTACTGGGCATTCGTCAGGAGCAATTGTGTCGAAAGTGTTAAAATAATGAATTATGTTAAAATGATAACGTAGTAAAATGTACAAATGAAATGTAATTTGAAATGAAATGAATGTAATGTTGTTAAAGGAAATTAAAAAAAAGTGGATTTGAGGACGGTAAAAATAAAAGTCTAAAAAGTAAAATATTGTCGTCGGGCCGAGGGACCGCGAGGCCAACGCCTGGCTAGCATTGCCCGCGAAAGTAGTGGCCGGTTGTCGCGACGACACAAAGGTCGTCCAGCAACGCTGCGCACTGGTGGGTGGGAGAGGTGGGCGCGAGCAGAGCCGGGTGCCGCGTGACGGAAAGTCTTTTGTTGTTTGATGGGGTTTTGTCGGTTCGAGGGTGGTTTGGCGGCGTGTCTATCGTCGAGGGGGTGGTGGTGGTCGATCGAGACGTGTTTGTTTGTTGTGTTGTGTGTAATTTGAGCGTGTGTTGGCAAAAATGAGTTAAGGTAACCTAAAAATGGTGTAATGGCGGTGGAGGGTTTTGTTTTGGTTGTTGGTGGGTTGTTTGGTTGGTGTCGGTGGTGGTGGTGGTGGTTTGTGTTTGTTGGAACGACTTGTGTTTGTGAAATAGATAGTCAAGTAACCTAAAAATTATAGTTGGAGGCCGAGATAGCGAGCGAGCGTAGTGCGCATGCGCGCCGGTGTTGCCGCGTTGGTGCGTGTTTGTTAGGGTGAGTATTTTAGTTTTTTGTAATTTTGGAGATAATTAATTAGTATTGTAATTATTGTATTGTTGTTGCTTTCTTATTTTGGAGGTAGTTACTGTTTGTTTGGGTATTTTAGTAGGTGGTGTTTTTTGTTCTTTTGGAGGTTATTACTGTTTCTTGGGTATGGTAGGTGGTGTTATTTGTTATTTTGGAATTTATTTATTATTTATGTTCATTAAGGTGTTTGTAATTAATGTTATTAGGTTGTATTTGGTTTGGTGTTGTAGTTGGTTGGTTTGTTGTTGTTTATTGTTCTTTTATTAGTAACACTTTGCGGGAGTTTGTTGTTGGTCGAGTCGAAATACTAAATGATTGACAAATAATGGTAATTTATGTTTATTTAGGTATTTGTAATTAGCTAATATTAGGTTAGTTTCTTTGTTTATTTTTTTTAAGCCGTGCATACACTGACGAGTAGTTTTAGTTAATTAAAATTGCGCAGAAACTTTACTTATTTAAAAAAAGTCTATACTAATGAAAGCCATAAGTTGACAACACTTTTATCGCTGCGCCGCGGCGCCACAGGGCTCCACGCCGGGCCGCGCACGCACGCGCCTATCAAGTAGCGTAATTATGAATTTGTTGCCGAAAATAGTGCTACTTTATGGGCGCGTTGTTTTCGCGCGCTCGTGTATTCGCTGGAGTCGTTTGGTTATTTATGTTAGTTATTTATTACGAAAAGGTTGTGTATGTCGTCCGTCGTTTGTCGTAGGAGGATAAGTATCTGTCTGTCTGTCTATTTGTCTGTCGTTGTGTGTGCGGTGTGGGCGTTATTAGAATCTCATATTACTTGTTATCGTGGTATGTATGTGTGAACTTAGTATTTATTCCCGCGGCAGTCGGCGCGGCGTCCGATTGAAAATGTTGAATGTTCTTGATTTACTTAAGTTTACGTAATATTTGATTTAGGTGTATAGCTGTTGTTAGTTGATTTTCATTTTTGGTCAAATTAAGTACCTACTATTTGAAGTTGAACTTTGACCTGTTGTACGTCCGAGTAAATTGTTGTTATGCTCTTATTCGAGAAACTGAAAAAAGGGTTATACGCCTGAACATTTTTTTCTGGCACTCGCCGACCGCTGCCGCGGCACGCTCGCTTCGCTCGCTCGGCTCGTGCTGCTTTACAAAAGTCTAACATAACCTAACCGAATGGGGTTTTTCTGGGTGAAGCAGTTTTTCGTTTGAACATTTTTTTTGATTTTCAGCATTAATCGTTGACTAGATTTGGTTGGCCTTGAAAATGTAACGACTCCCAGATGAATAGATAGACGGACAGATAGACAGATAGACAGAAAGACAGACAGACAGATAGACAGACAGACAGACACGATTTTATTAAGTTGAGTTTAGCATTTGTGGCTTAGATTTGCTTAGCCGTGAAAGCGTAAAAGATTGATAGATAGACGTATGGACAGACAGACAGACGGACAGACGGACAGACGGACGGACAGACAGACAGACAGACAGATATTTAATTTTGTTGGTTAGTTGATTAACGGAATTCAGCATCACGTGGTTTCAAATTGCATCGATCCAAGTCCGTTTCGGAATGACATTCCGTTCCTTGTTTATTTCGGAACGTGTTTGATAGCGTGCCGGGAAATGCGCGTCTTTCATTTCGTCGGTGTGCCGCGTCGTCGCCTTCGGACGTCGGGGATCCTCCGCCCGGAGCTCGCCGCGGCCGGTTTTGGTAAGTAAAGTAAAAGTTGGAAGTGTCGAGGGGAGATTGGGGATTCGGGTCCCGCGCGGTGTCTTTTTTCCTTTTTTCCCCAGTCTCCTCGGCAGTAGGCGGCGTTTCCGCTGACGTTGATTTTGGAGCGTTTGAACTTTAGCTTGCGTCGCACCATTTTTTAGTCCTAATTTTATCGCCGCTTTTATTTCTTGGTTTTTTATTTTGCCATTTTTGGTTTGTGATTTCCACGTATCGACGGATGATTTTTGTTTGGGTGCGGGGAGGTCGGCAATTTTATTTATGTGCCCTTTGATTGTAATTTTAGTTCAGACGTCGGGGGTCAGACCGCGGCCGGTTCTTTGGCGATTTGAAAAGAGTTGGAAAGTGCCGAGGGGAGATTGGGGGATCGGATTCCGCGTGGCGTCTTTTTTAATTTTTTCCTCAGTCTCCTCGGCGGCGTTTCCACAAGCGTCGGTTTTGGGGTGTTTCAAATTTTGCCTGCGTCGCATATTTGGGTATTGTTTTCCGTATCCGTCCGCCTACAATTTTATTATTGTGCCATTTTTGTGGGTTTTAACGGAGTAGACTTCGGACGAGCGGGGTCCTTCGGCCAGATTTCCTCCGTGGCGAGGTGATATTTGAAAGTTTGAAAGTTGTGGGGAGATTGGGGACTTGGGGTCTTTTTTGCCCCAGTTTCCTCGGCAGTAGGCGGCGTTTCCACTGGCATCGATTTTTGGGTGTTTGAACTTTTGCTTGCGTCGTATATTTGGATGTCGCTTTTTGGCTGCATGCAATTTTATTTATTGGCCTTTTTTAATTGTATCGATGGTTTAATTTTTGGGTGTTTTAGTTTCATTACCGTTTTACTTTTTGCCTTACTTTCAGGGCTTCGATATTTTCTTCTTCTCGATTTGTGATTTATTGCCATATGCACTTGGGTATTTTAAGATTTATCGACATCTACATTTTGTCGATCTATTGCTTTATCGTGATTTTAAATTAAAACTATTTCGACTTTTCCCATTTAGACAAATCAAAATTTTCGTATTGTCGACTTTTTGATGTACCGATCTTATGAGTTATCGACATATTGTTTTATCGATATATCAATTAAACCGATTTCTTGCTATATCGTCATTTTATTTAGCAACATTTTAGTTTTGTCGATATTTCGATTTGACCGATTTATAGCCATATCGTATTTTTATTTAGCGTAATATCATTTTGTCCACTTTTTGATTAGTCTGTATTTGAATTAGACCGATTTATTGCTATATCGTCATGTTATTTAGTAATATTTTAGTTTCGTCGATAATTTAGTTTCGTCGACATTATAGTTTAGTCGACTTTATGATTTGTCTATATTTCGATTTGTCCGATTTCTTGCTATATCACAGTTTTATTTAGCGACATTTTTATTTTGTCGATTTTATGATTTGTCTATATTTCCATTTGATCATTTTGATTTATCGTTATTTGAATTGAACCGATTTGTTGCTATATTGTTATTTTAAGTGTCATTTTTCAGATTGTCACCTTTTCTTTGATTTATCGGTATTTCATGTTTCTGAAACTAAAGGTCTGCCTCTTAAAGTTACAGTTGTCTTTAAAGGTCAAGGTCAAGTCACTAAAGGTCAAGGTCAAGTCATTAAAAAAGTCAAGGTCAAGTCTAATTAAGTCAAGGTCAAGTCTCCAAAAGTCAAGGTCAAGTCTCTAAAAGTCAAGGTCAAGTCATTAAAGTCAACGTAGGTCTTCAAAAGTCAAGGTCAAGTCTCGAAAAGTCAAGGTCAAGTCTGTAAAGTCAAGGTAAAGTCTCCAAAAGTCAAGGTAAAGTCTCCAAAAGTCAAGGTAAAGTCTCCAAAAGTCAAGGTCAAGTCTATAAAGTCAAGGTCAAGTCTATAAAGTCAAGGTCGAGTCTATAAAGTCAAGGTCAAGTCTATAAAGTCAAGGTCAAGTCTCCAAAAGTCAAGGTCAAGTCACTTAAAGTCAACGTAGGTCTACAAAGTCAAGGTCAAGTCTCCAAAAGTCAAGGTCAACTCTATAAAGTCAAGGTCAAGTCGATTAAAGTCAATGTAGGTCTACAAAAGTCAAGGTCAAGTCTCCAAAAGTCAAGGTCAAGTCACTTAAAGTCAACGTAGGTCTACAAAAGTCAAGGTCAAGTCTATAAAGTCAAGGCCAAGTCTATAAAGTCAAGGTCAAGTCACTTAAAGTCAACGTCGGTCTACAAAAGTCAAGGTCAAGTCGCCAAAAGTCAAGGTCAAGTCTCCAAAAGTCAAGGTCAAGTCTTTAAAGTCAAGGTCAACTCACTTAAAGTCAAGGTTAAGTCAATAAAGTCAAGGTCAACTCACTTAAAGTCAAGGTCAAGTCTATAAAGTCAAGGTCAACTCACTTAAAGTCAAGGTCAAGTCTATAAAGTCAAGGTCAAGTCTCCAAAAGTCAAGGTCAAGTCTATAAAGTCAAGGTCAAGTCTCCAAAAGTCAAGGTCAAGTCTATAAAGTCAAGGTCAAGTCTATAAAGTCAAGGTCAAGTCTATAAAGTCAAGGTCAAGTCTATTAAGTCAAGATCAAGTCTCCAAAAGTCAAGGTCAAGTCTATAAAGTCAAGGTCAAGTCTATAAAGTCAAGGTCAAGTCTCCAAAAGTCAAGGTCAAGTCTATAAAGTCAAGGTCAAGTCTATAAAGTCAAGGTCAAGTCATTAAAAGTCAAGGTCATCTAAATTTTTTTAAAGGTCAAAGGTCAAGTTTGATTAGGTTTTCCATTAATCAAAAAACTAATTTTTGGTTAGGTTAGGTTAGGTTAGGTTAGGTTAGGTTAGGTTAGGTTAGGTTAGGTTAGGTTAGGTTAGGTTAGGTTAGGTTAGGTTAGGTTAGGTTAGGTTTTTTTTTTTTTTTTTTTTTGTAGACCCTGCGGTCAACACCGGGGAGACCTGCTAACGGTATACAGTGAATCCCGCGGCTTAGCGACCGCAGGGGCTTGGGAAGGGGTATGGGAGAGGGGAGGGTTAGGTGTGTGGTAAATAAAATTTTGTGTTCTCTGTTTAGTCGTGTACTCTGATAGTGTTTCAAATGTACTCTGTAGGGGCCTAGAAAGGAACGGAAAAGGAAGGTGGAAGGGAAAGTGGTGGAAGGGAGGAAGGTTCCCAGGATGGGCGGAAGAGAAGGTGTCAGGAATGTTCGCGGAACCCTCAAAGGCCTCGAATGTGTTATACAACCAAGAGGTACACACACTGAACTGTGTGCCACAGCCCGCGACAAATCTCCCCCCATGCATGGGCGTGCATCTAGTGTGAAGACCCAGCGCACAAGAATTGCCTGAGGGGGCGGTTAGGTTAGGTTAGGTTTTTTTTTTTTTTTGTAGACCCTGCGGTCAACACCGGGGAGACCTGCTAACGGTATACAGTGAATCCCGCGGCTTAGCGACCGCAGGGGCTTGGGAAGGGGTATGGGAGAGGGGAGGGTTAGGTGTGTGGTAAATAAAATTTTGTGTTCTCTGTTTAGTCGTGTACTCTGATAGTGTTTCAAATGTACTCTGTAGGGGCCTAGAAAGGAACGGAAAAGGAAGGTGGAAGGGAAAGTGGTGGAAGGGAGGAAGGTTCCCAGGATGGGCGGAAGAGAAGGTGTCAGGAATGTTCGCGGAACCCTCAAAGGCCTCGAATGTGTTATACAACCAAGAGGTACACACACTGAACTGTGTGCCACAGCCCGCGACAAATCTCCCCCCATGCATGGGCGTGCATCTAGTGTGAAGACCCAGCGCACAAGAATTGCCTGAGGGGGCGGTTAGGTTAGGTTAGGTTAGGTTAGGTTAGGTTAGGTTAGGTTAGGTTAGGTTAGGTTAGGTTAGGTTAGGTTAGGTTAGGTTAGGTTAGGTTAGGTTAGGTTAGGTTAGGTTAGGTTAGGTTAGGTTAGGTTAGGTTAGGTTAGGTTAGGTTAGGTTTTTTTTTTTTTTTTGTAGACCCTGCGGTCAACACCGGGGAGACCTGCTAACGGTATACAGTGAATCCCGCGGCTTAGCGACCGCAGGGGCTTGGGAAGGGGAGTGGGAGAGGGGAGGGTTAGGTGTGTGGTAAATAAAATTTTGTGTTCTCTGTTTAGTCGTGTACTCTGATAGTGTTTCAAATGTACTCTGTAGGGGCCTAGAAAGGAACGGAAAAGGAAGGTGGAAGGGAAAGTGGTGGAAGGGAGGAAGGTTCCCAGGATGGGCGGAAGAGAAGGTGTCAGGAATGTTCGCGGAACCCTCAAAGGCCTCGAATGTGTTATACAACCAAGAGGTACACACACTGAACTGTGTGCCACAGCCCGCGACAAATCTCCCCCCATGCATGGGCGTGCATCTAGTGTGAAGACCCAGCGCACAAGAATTGCCTGAGGGGGCTAGGTTAGGTTAGGTTAGGTTAGGTTAGGTTAGGTTAGGTTAGGTTAGGTTAGGTTAGGTTTTTTTTTTTTTTTTTTTTTTTTTTTTTTTTTTTTTTTTTTTTGATGAGGTTCTGCACCTCATCCTCAGTCCCCCTATCCAGGACAAGGGATATTGTCAATCTTTTTTGATTTTTTGCTTTTTAATATATTTTTTTTTTTTTTTTTTTTTTTTTTTTTTGTTTTTTTTAATTTTTATCTTTACATATTATCTATATTTATTTTATCTTATTATACATACTATAATCTATTTATCCTATTCATTCATCTTTCTTGCATTCTTCTGTCTGTTCTTATTACTAATGATATATAACTTAAATTATATATTTAGTAACTTATGACTACTTATTCCTATTTATTACACTATTTACTAATTTTTTACAATATTTAAGAAACTCATTTACTAGGTTCTTATCACTAATTATCATATGTATATTGCTACGTTCTAACTTATAATCTATTTTATTTTCTAAGTTATATCTATCGACTGCGTGGATGGGACATTCGAGTAGGAGATGTGGGACCGTCTCCAGAACTTCAGGGTCACATTGGCACGCCGGGCTCTCCTTGCACTTGAACCGATGCAAGTACTCGGAGAAACCGCCGTGCCCCGTGAACACCTGCGTCAGTATCGGATCCAGGACGATCCGCCTGACGACCCTGTGCGCATCGACTGCGTCCGGAAAGAACAGCTTCGTCACCGAAGCCGTCTCCCCGTCCGCGTATCTCCGGCTCCATTCGCCAATCGAGTCCTGTCGGATCTGTCGTTTGACGAATGAAACCGGACACTTGTCATAATGCGCACGGGTCTTCAGGTGCTGTGCGGCATCTTTCGCGAGCTGATCCGCCCTTTCATTTCCCTCCAACCCCACATGTGCCTTCACCCAGAAAATATCAATTTTCTGGGCGCGTTTCTTGGCCATGTTTAACTTTAACTTAATTTCAAACGCTAGGGGGTGGAGGGAATCACCTCTGGTGACGACTTCAAGGGCGGACCTGGCATCGCTGAAGATGCCGCACGCAGGAAGCCCGCTTCGGAGCGCTACCTCCACGGCTTCGCGGAGGGCGAGAAGCTCCGCCTGGTAGACGGAGCAGTACGACTCCAGCCGCAACTTTCGGGTACTCGTCTCGGCGGCGCCGTTCCATATGGACAGCGCCGCTCCGACTTTCCCGTCAATCTTGCTTCCGTCGGTGAAGATATTTAGACCCTCACCGACGTGCTGGGCCAGTTCTGCCCCGTCCACCAGGCACTGGAACGTCCCGTTCCCCCGGTCCGCCGGATGCGGCAAGTTGACGAAGGCCACAGGAGCCTCCACCTCCCGGTCTCCCACTACCTCGCAAGAGTACCCCCTCTTGACTTCATAAAGGAGTGCGGTTTCCCGCACCCTTATGTCAAGGGGGAGCACTCCCGCCAGCAGCAGGGCCGAGTTGAGGGAGACAGTCCTGTAGGCCTTCGTCATCTTCTGCGCAAAGCTGCGCTGGATGGCTCCGAGCTGCTTCCTTACACCCAGCTTACGGCTGGCTGGAGCCCATGCGCTTGCGGCATACAAGATCACGGGCTCCACCGCAGCCGTATAGATCGTCCTGATCACATCGGGTCCCAACCCCCACTGGACCTTGGCCGACCTCGCGAGCACTTTGTACAGGCCAATGGCCTTGGCGCACGCCTGCGTCACGTGACCGTTAAAGGTCAGTTTTCGGTCTATCGTTAGGCCAAGCAGCTTGATCTCGTTTGAGAGACCAATGTCGACTCCGCCCATGCGCAGGATTGGGGTGTCATACTTAAGCCTGTTTGTCATCACCATCGCCTGGGTCTTGTGTGGCGCAAACTTGAGCTTATTTCTGACTCCCCAATCCCGAACATAGGCTAGAGCCGCATTGGCCTGCTTCTGTGCTTCTCCCGTGGAACCCCCATCAAACACCAGGACGACATCGTCAGCAAATGCTTGACAATAGTCGCCCCGGTGCTCGAGCCCCTGCAAAAGGGGATCGAGGAGGAGGTTCCACAGGATTGGCCCTCCGATAGATCCTTGAACACAACCCTTAACGGTCCTGCGAGCTGACTCGGCGCCCGCGTATCGGACCCTGACCATCCGATCATCCAGATAGCTGGCGACCATCCGTCTGATGTTTGGTGGGCAGCGTTCTTCCGCCAACCGGACCTTTATGGCCGGCCACCAGGCGCTATCGAAGGCTCCCTCTATGTCCAACGATATCATGATCAGGACCTTCTTCTCTCGAAGTTTAGTCCTGACATGACTCATCAGATCATAGAGGGAGTCCTCGGTGCCCCTTTGTGGCATAAAGCCGTATTGGCGGTGGCTCATCCTCGGGAGGATGTGCCATTTTAGCCTACCCACCAGCATCTTTTCCAGGATCTTTCCCATCACTGGCAACAGTCCTATCGGCCGATGTGCCTTGGGAACCGAGTAATCATCCTTACCCGGTTTCCTCAGCACAACGACCGTGGCCTCTTTCCAAATCTTTGGAAAGTAGGCCAATTCTAGGCACTTGTTAGCCAGTGACAGGAAAGACTCCGGATCTTGGGTGATCGCCTGCGAACAGATATCGGAGGTCAGGCCATCCGATCCGGGCGCCTTCTTCGGATTGAAGGTCACCAGCGCCGCCGAGAGCTCCTCTAGCGTGAACGGTGGGTCATGTACCTCACCATGGACCCAGTCGTTCACGTGCGAGGCGAGCTCTCTGGTGCGCCGGTGATCTTCATTATCCTCCTCGTGAGGGTCGTCCGGGTAGAAGGTCTCGGCAAGAAATCTTGCCGATTCCTCCTGACCCAGGATTTTACCGTCCCTCACGAGTGGCGCATCTTCGTGCCGCTTGGTCAGCCTGCCCATTACTCGATATATCCCATCCCACAGTCCTTCCTTGGTTTGTGTACCGCAGAACTCCTTCCAGCTCTGAGTCTGGGCAGTCTTCGTCAGATGCTCGTAGGCCTCCTTGGCCTCTTTGTAGGCACGGATCACGCATGCCTTCCTCACAGGTGCCGCCCATCTGATGCGGCGTTTCCGTCGCATCATTTCCCGTCTGGACCTTTCGAGCTCCTTTGACCACCAAGGGATCGCATATTTTTGATTCGGCTTCTTTTTTGGAATTATTTCGTCACTAACTTTAACTATGATGTCCGTATATTTTCCTATTTCCTCTTCTAATCTTTCTACATTTTCTAATTTATCTAGTTCTTGTTTATTTATATTCTGTTCTCTAATATACTGTTTAAATTTTTTGCCAAAATCTGTCCATTTCGCCTTCTTCGTGTTATATGTCCTGGTTGTATTTTTAATTGCGATCCCTTGGCCTTTCCTTAGTGTGATTTCGAAAGTGATGGTGTTGTGGTCGGAGCTCGTCAGGTCCTCCTCGACGGTCCAGTTCTGGGTTAGTTCTAAGAGATCGACCGAACAGGCGGTGACATCCACCTGGCTGGAAAAGGCCTTGTCTCCTCGCACGGTGAAGAACGTTGGCGTGTCGCCTTCGTTCAACACGTGGAGGCCGGCCTCGTCCAGCCAACCAGACACCTCCTCTCCTCTTCGGTCGATCTCCCGGCTCCACCATAGGCTTCGTGCATTGGTGTCCCCTCCTGTTAACAGGCGCCTCGGGCCCAAGCTGCGACAGACGTCCCTCAGATGGTCGAGGTATGTGTCTACCGGCTTGTCAGGCTCGAAATAATACGAGACCACCACCATCTCCCAGGCGCTGGTACGAATTTTCACCACAACAATATTTGTCGTGGTGAATTGGGGGCAGATCAAGGCATCCAAATCTACGTCGTAGACGACTATGGCTGCCTTGACTCGTCCCCCTTCACGTTCCGCGCACTGAAAGACCCTGGCGGCCCCGTAGTTCCCGACCCGACCTGTGCCTCCAACATACGGCTCCTGGATTAATGCGAAGGCCAATCTCCTCTTTTCTGCCATCAACATGAATTCTTGCGTCGCAAGTTTGTTTCTTTGGAGATTGGCCTGCGCCACCAAGTATGGCCGCACACTGGAGGCTACGTCTGTAGCTGCTGAGCCCAAGGCGGTGGGGACCACCTTAGCAATAAGCTATGGCGGATCTGGCCAGCGCGTCCCACCGCTTCCGTACTGGGCAGTCCTCACTAAAGGCGTTGTGCCCCGTCTCGGCGAACCTCGCCTTTTGGCAGTTACAGCACGTTGGTGCTGCAGCTGCCAACCAATCGGGACACTCCGCCCTCAAGTGCGGCCCACCACAGTGGCTGCAGGCATCCAAAGAGCCCCGGCAGAACCGCCTCCCATGGCCGTAGCCCAAGCACCTTGAGCACTGGACCAAGGGAGACTGGTCCTCAACCTTGACTCTTTGGATGTCAATGTGTAACGCGCCGGCCTCCGTGAACGTTCGCCAGATCTGTGGCGACACCTGGAGGACCACATGGGTCATCAACGGGTTCCTCGCCTTCCGCCTGTAGCGGACCTCCATCCTGCTGTCCTCCTTCCTGACGTGAGCCAAAAGGTGTTTGTTCTGGGCTCGAATCGCGCCAAGAATTTCGTCATTTGTGTGGCAGGACAGCAGGTCCCTGATCATAATCAGTGGGTCCTTGTTTTTTATGTCCGCTACAGTTAGACTCTTCCCTTCCTTGCGGAGTCTTTCCTTAACTTTCATCATCTCCTCCTGATCCCGGAATCCCATGATGACCTTCCTCTCCTTCGCTTTCCTGATCCGATCGATCTTGAGCCCTTCTTCTTTTGCATTTACAGCTGTCCTTATCTTTTCCACTACTTGGTCACCTGTTTCCTCTTCGTTCTTTGAGCTTATAACTATGGAGTGCAGCGCCGTAGTTGCCTCTGGTACGGTTTTAGGCGAACCGGCGGCTACACTCGCATATGTCCTAGTTCTTTCCAGCTCCTCTCTGTGCTTCTTCACTTCCTCACTCATCCTTTTCATCTCCTCCTTGCTTTCATTTAACATTCTCCCATGCTCCTCTAGCCTTTTCAGGAGTTCCTTTTCCAATATGTCTTTTCCTAGTCCCTTGTCTTCCGCGTCAATAACTATCGTCTTCGAAGCCTCTTCCCTTTCCGACACCTTCCCCTTTCCTCCTTCTACGGTCCGCCCTCTGTAGGGCTTGCCCTCCTCAGCGTCCTTTACCAGCCTGTAAAGTCGCTCCGCAGCCTCGATCACCTCAACCTTTATCTCCGTCTTGAGGTTCCGGCTGTTATTAATTTGCAGCCGGGCCTTCAAGAGGCACGCCTTGGCCTCGGCCGTCCTGTTCAGGTAGGCAGGACTCCCTTTTTTAGGGGAGTCCTGCCTGTCCGAACCTGTCTCCGGCATGGGCTGGGACTTGGCTGTGCCTCTCCGCTCTGCTGGAGCTGCAGATGTCGTCGGAGCGGTTGATGTGATTGGAGCGGTTGAAGTCGTCGAGGCCGCGGTGGTCCTCTTCGGCAGGATGATGACCGGAGCTGCCCTGGTTTCAGGCGCTGCATCAAGCCGCGACTCAATGCTTCGCCTCGCCTGGGCCACTGACTGGCTCCGTGAAGGGCCCGCTCCTACAGAGGCTCCGGCGTCGGCGTCGCGTTTCGGTGGGGAAAGAGGCCTCTTGACGGGAGTATGGAAGCTTGGCATGTTGGTGGATGGGGGGTCCTCGTCAAAATTTAAAACTTGAGGGTGCTTCGTGGATGTAGAGGGTCCACGAGTAGTCACTTCTTGATGGTCAAGATTCGGTACTCCAGGTACCAGTCAATCTTATCTCTATAATATTATATATTTTATATAATATGTTATTGTATAATAATATTTCTATATATGTCTAAAGTTTTTAAATCTAATATTTATCTAATAAAGTCAGTATTTCTAGTATATTATTAATATATAGTATATTTATTTATAATTTTAAGAGATACAATAATAGTTTTTAATTTCCTCTTCTGTTTCAGGTGCGGCAGTTCCGGATTATCAGCGCAGGTAAGTATTCCACCGGTTTTGAGGTAGCGCGGCACGTCTGCTCAATTTTTTATTGAACTAATTGGACTATTTTTGATACTCAGTTTTAGGCTCTCTTGTCGGTATAGCCCAACCCTACCTAATGGAGCGACAATAGGGTGGGTGGGGGGGCCTTTTTTTTGCCGGAGCGCGACGCAAGATACGTCGGGAGATGCGTCTCGGCGAGTACAACAAGAATATCAAATAATCTAGTGTACGGATAGTACAAAAATTTTTGACAATCAACAAAACAACGGAAATTTCGGGAAATTTGGAAAATTTCGAAAAATTGAGGGGTGCGGATGTCAGAAATAACAGCAACGGTAAGTATCTATAAAATCCAATTTAATGATATGCCACACAATATAGTTTTCATACAAAAATTTTTGGAAATTAGTCAATGTTTGTTTTCAATGTAGTTTACTTAGGTGGATTTCCTTATATTGAGTTAAAGTCAAAAATTAAATTTTGCCGGAGCGCGACGCAAGATACGTCGGGAGATGCGTCTCGGCGAGTACAACAAGAATATCAAATAATCTAGTGTACGGATAGTACAAAAATTTTTGACAATCAACAAAACAACGGAAATTTCGGGAAATTTGGAAAATTTCGAAAAATTGAGGGGTGCGGATGTCAGAAATAACAGCAACGGTAAGTATCTATAAAATCCAATTTAATGATATGCCACACAATATAGTTTTCATACAAAAATTTTTGGAAATTAGTCAATGTTTGTTTTCAATGTAGTTTTGGTTAGGTTAGGTTAGGTTAGGTTAGGTTAGGTTAGGTTAGGTTAGGTTAGGTTAGGTTAGGTTAGGTTAGGTTAGGTTAGGTTAGGTTAGGTTAGGTTAGGTTAGGTTAGGTTAGGTTAGGTTAGGTTAGGTTAGGTTAGGTTTTTTTTTTTTTTTTGTAGACCCTGCGGTCAACACCGGGGAGACCTGCTAACGGTATACAGTGAATCCCGCGGCTTAGCGACCGCAGGGGCTTGGGAAGGGGTATGGGAGAGGGGAGGGTTAGGTGTGTGGTAAATAAAATTTTGTGTTCTCTGTTTAGTCGTGTACTCTGATAGTGTTTCAAATGTACTCTGTAGGGGCCTAGAAAGGAACGGAAAAGGAAGGTGGAAGGGAAAGTGGTGGAAGGGAGGAAGGTTCCCAGGATGGGCGGAAGAGAAGGTGTCAGGAATGTTCGCGGAACCCTCAAAGGCCTCGAATGTGTTATACAACCAAGAGGTACACACACTGAACTGTGTGCCACAGCCCGCGACAAATCTCCCCCCATGCATGGGCGTGCATCTAGTGTGAAGACCCAGCGCACAAGAATTGCCTGAGGGGGCGGTTAGGTTAGGTTAGGTTAGGTTAGGTTAGGTTAGGTTAGGTTAGGTTAGGTTAGGTTAGGTTAGGTTAGGTTAGGTTAGGTTAGGTTAGGTTAGGTTAGGTTTTTTTTTTTTTTTTTTTTTTTTTTTTTATATGAGGCTCTGCGCCTCATCCTCGTTCCCCCTATCCAGGACAAGGGATTGTTTTTGTACTCTCTTAATTTTTATTAGCTTATTTCTATTTTACGGTCACTTAATAGTATTTATATTATTAACTATGATGCTTAACTTAACATTTAATCTATCCTACATTTACATTTACTTATTTTCCTATTATCTTTTATTAGTTCACTTTACTATTACAGTTTTATCCTTATTGTATTTCTTATCTATTTTCTATCTAATTAACTTTATTGTTTTATATATTATATATCTAACATTTTATACTTTCTCTTTTATCCTACGTTTTATTACTAAACTCATATAACATATATTATATAACCTAGTAATTAATACTTATTGCCTATTTTTATTAATTGTCTTACACATTATTTCATTACAGTATTTTAAGAAAGTTTGTATAGTATCTTTATCTTTCATTATTTCTGGTATCGTATTTTCATTAACAATTTTACTAATCTTCTGTTCCAAATCATACTTCTGTTGGGCGTGGATGGGACATTCGAGCAGGAGGTGTGGGACCGTTTCCTGGGCGTCAGGGTCACATTGGCACGCCGGGCTCTCCTTGCACTTGAATCGGTGCAAGTACTCGGAGAGACCGCCGTGCCCCGTGAACACCTGCGTCAGAATCGGATCCAGGACGATCCGCCTTACGACCCTGTGCGCCTCGACAGCGTCCGGAAAGAACAGCTTCGTCACCGAAGCCGTCTCTCCATCAGCGTATCTCCGGCTCCATTCGTCAATCGAATCCTGTCGGATCTGTCGCTTGACGAATGAAACCGGACATTTGTCGTAGTGCGCACGGGTCTTCAGGTGCTGTGCGGCCTCTTTCGCGAGCCGATCCGCCCTCTCATTTCCCTCCAACCCCACGTGTGCCTTCACCCAGAAAATGTTAATTTTCTGGGCGCGTTTCTGGGCTATTTTTAATAAACATTTTATTTCAAACGCTAGGGGGTGGAGGGAATCACCTCTGGTGACAACTTCAAGAGCGGGCCTGGCATCGCTGAAGATGCCGCACGCAGGAAGCCCGCTACGGAGCGCTACCTCCACGGCTTCCCGGAGGGCGAGAAGTTCCGCCTGGTAGACGGAGCAGTACGGTTCCAGCCGCAATTTTCGGGTACTCGTCTCGGCGACGCCATTCCATATGGACAGCGCCGCTCCGACTTTCCCGTCAATCTTGCTTCCGTCGGTGAAGATACTTAGACCTTCACCGACGTGCTGGGCCAGTTCCGCCCCGTCCGCCAGGCATTGGAACGTCCCGTTCCCCCGTTCCGCCGGGTGGTCCAAGCTGACGAAGGCCACAGGAGCCTCCACCTCCCGGTCTCCCACTACCTCGCGAGAGTGCCCCCTCTTGACCTCATAAAGGAGTGCGGTTTCCCGCACCCTTATGTCAAGGGGGAGCACCCCCGCCAGCAGCAGGGCCGAGTTGAGGGAGACAGTCCTGTAGGCCTTCGTCATCTTCTGCGCGAAGCTGCGCTGGATGGCTCCGAGCTGCTTCCTTACACCCAGCTTACGGCTGGCTGGAGCCCATGCGCTTGCGGCATACAAGATCACGGGCTCCACCGCAGCCGTATAGATCGTCCGGATCACGTCGGGTCCCAACCCCCACTGGACTTTGGCTGACCTTGCGAGCACTTTGTACAGGCTGATAGCCTTTGCGCACGCCTGCTTCACATGACCGTTAAAGGTCAGTTTTCGGTCTATCGTTAGGCCGAGCAGCTTAATCTCGTTTGAGAGACCAATGTCGACCCCGCCCATGCGCAGGATTGGGGTGTCATACTTAAGCTTGTTTGTTATGACCATCGCCTGGGTCTTATGAGGCGCGAACTTGAGCTTGTTTCGAACACCCCAATCCCGCACATAGGCCAGTGCGGCATTGGCCTGCTTCTGAGCTACTTCTGTGGAACCACCATCAAACACCAGGACGACATCGTCAGCAAAAGCTTGACAATAGTCGCCCCGGCGCTCGAGCCCCTGTAAAAGAGGATCGAGGAGGAGGTTCCACAGAATTGGCCCTCCGATAGATCCTTGAACACAACCTTTAACGGTCCTGCGAGCTGACTCGGCGCCCGCGTATCGGACCCTGACCATCCGATCATCCAGATAGCTGGCGACCATCCTTCTGATATTTGGTGGGCAGCGTTCTTCCGCCAATCGGACCTTTATGGCCGGCCACCAGGCGCTATCGAAGGCTCCCTCTATGTCCAACGATATCATAATCAGGACTTTCTTCTCTCGAAGTTTAGTCCTGACATGACTCATCAGATCATAGAGGGAGTCCTCGGTGCCCCTCTGTGGCACAAATCCATATTGGCGGTGGCTCATCCTCGGAAGGATGTGCCATTTTAGCCTACCCACCAGCATCTTCTCCAGAATCTTTCCCAGCACTGGCAACAGTCCTATCGGCCGATGTGCCTTGGGAACCGAGTAATCATCCTTACCCGGCTTCCTCAGCACAACGACCGTGGCCTCCTTCCAAATCCTCGGAAAATAGGCCAGCTCTAGGCACTTGTTAGCCAGTGCTAAGAAAGACTCCGGATCTTGGGTGATCGCCTGCGAACAGATATCGGAGGTCAGGCCGTCCGAGCCGGGTGCCTTCTTCGGATTGAAGGTCACCAGCGCCCCAGTGAGCTCCCGCAGCGTGAACGGTGGGTCATGTACCTCACCATGAACCCAGTCGTTCACGCGCGATGCGAGCTCTCTGGTACGCCGGTGATCCTCATCATCCTCCTCGTGAGGGTCGTCCGGGTAGAAAGTCTCGGCAAGGAATCTTGCCGATTCCTCCTGACCCAGAGTTTGCCCGTCCCTCACGAGTGGCGCGTCTTCGTGCCGCTTGGTCAGCCTGCCCATTACCCGATAGATCCCATCCCATAGCCCTTCCTTGCTTTGTTTGCCACAGAACTGCATCCAGCTTTTGGTCTGGGCTTCCTTTGTCTCTCTCTCATATTTGTCCTTTGCCGCCTTGTACTCTCGGATGACCCGCTCCTTCCTCACTGGTGCCGCCCATCTGATGCGGCGTTTCTTCCGCATCATGTCGCGTTTGGACCCTTCGAGCTCTTTTGACCACCAGGGAATCGCATATTTAAGGTTTTGTTTTTGTTTTGGAATACTTTTTTCACTGCATTTTACTGTCAATTTTGAATATTTTTCGATTAATTTCTCAAGGTCTTCTATTCTCTCTATTTTGTTTATTTCGTCTATGTTAATTTTCTGCTCAGTTATGTAATTTTTAAAATTTCGTCCAAATTCAGTCCAATTTGCTTTTTTAGTATTATAAATTCTAGTGGTCCTTTTAATTGCGACTCCCTGGCCCTTCTGTAGTGTAATATTGAAGGTGATCGTGTTATGGTCAGAGCTCGTCAGGTCCTCCTCGACTTTCCAATCACAGATTCTTTCCAGGAGGTCGACCGAACAGGCGGTGATATCCACCTGGCTGGAATAGGCTCTGTCCCCTCTCACAGTGAAGAACGTCGGTGTTTCACCTTCGTTCAACACGTGAAGACTCGCTTCATCCAGCCACCCGGACACCTCCTCTCCTCTCCGGTCAATCTCCCGGCTCCACCATGGGCTTTTTGCATTGGTGTCCCCACCAATTAATAAGCGCCTCGGGCCCAGGCTTTGACAGACGATTCTTAACTGGTTGAGGTATTCCTCAACTGGCCTGTCGGGTTCGAAGTAACACGAGACCACCACCATCTCCCAGGCGCTGGTACGGATTTTCACCACGACTATGTTGGTCGTGGTGAATTCAGGGCAGACCAAGGCATCCAAGTCTCCGTCATAGACCGCGACGGCTGCCTTGGTTCGTCCATCTTCCCGTTCCGCACACTGGAAGATCCTGGTGGCCCCGTAGTTCTTCACCCGGCCGGTGCCTCCGACATACGGCTCCTGGATCAGTGCGAAGGCCAATCTCCTCTCCGTTGCCATCGACATAAATTCTTCGGTCGCTAGGGCACTTCTCTGGAGATTGGCCTGCGCCACCAGGTATGGCCGCGTGTCGGAGGCCGCGCCAGTCGCAGCCGAGCCCTGCGCTGTAGGGATCACCTTAGCAATACGCCATGGCGGACCTGGCTAGCGCGTCCCACCTCTTGCGCACTGGGCAGACTTCGCTGAAGGCGTTGTGCCCAGTCTCGGCGAATTTCGCCTTGAGGCAGTTGCAGCACGTCGGTGCTGCAGCTGCCATCCAATCCGGGCACTCCGCCTTCAGGTGCGGTCCGCCACAGTGACTGCAGACATCCAGCGAGCCCCGGCAGAACCGCCTCCCATGGCCGTAGCCCAAGCACTTCGAGCATTGGACCAGGGGAGACTGGTCTTCCA
The DNA here is from genome assembly GCA_949316025.1 of Lapara coniferarum. Lineage (NCBI taxonomy): Eukaryota > Metazoa > Arthropoda > Insecta > Lepidoptera > Sphingidae > Lapara > Lapara coniferarum. The sequence goes on along the minus strand of OX438929.1, from coordinate 15,849 downwards.
CCTTGACCCTCTGGATATCGACGTGGATCGCGCCAGCTGCTGTGAAGCTTCTCCATATCATGGGCGACACCTGGATGACCACATGGGCCATCAAAGGATTTCGGGCCTTCCTTCTATACCGGACTTCCATGCGGTCTTCTTCTTTTCCGATTTGGGCCAGGAGACTTTTGTTTTGGGCCCTTATGGCGCCTAAGACCTCTTCGTTAGTATGGCAGCTGAGAAGATCTTTAACGATGATGAGGGGATCCTTGTTTTTTATGTCTTGGACATCCAAGTTTTTCCCCTCTTTTCTCAGCCGCTCTTTGATCTTTGCTAGTTCTTCCTTGTCCTGGCAGCCCATAATAACTTTCCTCTCTTTGGCCTTCCTTATTCTGTCGATTTTGAGTCCCTCTTCCTTTGCGTTGACCGCCCTTCGAATCTTCTCGACTACTTCGTCTCCAGTCTCCTCTTCATCTTTGGAAGTCACGACGATAGAGTGTAGCGCCGTAGTCTTTTCAGTCGTTTTATGTTGACCGGCAGCTACACTCGCGTAGGTTCTGTTTGCGGCCATTTCTTCCTTGTGTGTCCTAATCTCTTCATTCAGTCTTTCCATTTCCTGCTTCCCCTCCTTCAGCAGTCTTCCGTGTTCCTCCAACTTGCTGAGGAGTTCCTTTTCTAGTCTATGCCTTTCTTCTATTCCTTTCCTATCACTGATTTCGTCAATCCCTATTTTCTCCTCTATCTTTCGACTTTCTTTCCCTTTCGCTCCTTCCGCATCCCGTCCTTTGTAAGGCTTCCCCTCCTCGGAGTCCTTGACCAGCCTATACAACCGATCCGTTGCTTCGATTACGTCAGCCTTTATTTCGCTTT